>CM053402.1:48278602-48405957 GCA_028644305.1 Xerus rutilus
ATAAATTACCCAAAAGGAAACACATTTTGAATCTCTTTGCTCAGGACAAACTAAATTACTTTCTCCATATGTGATCCAAAAGAGCAACCAAGATCTTAAGAATCAGTATACAAATGTTTTATTACAGAAATGTGAAATGTATATAAAGTAAATGTTATACCAATTATTAAAATTCAACATCGCTTATTAAAAAAAAAAAAAAAAAGAGGTAAGGAGTCTCCCCAACCCAGCTCAATGTCCAAAGGGTTGGGGGTAGGGGGTCACACAGGCTTCTAAAGATGGTTCAGAAGAGTTGGGGAGGGAGTGTGACTCGGGAAGGAAGGAGTAAGTGGCACTCACAGGGGCTGGGTGGGACACTACACACAATGCTGGGCCCATGGGTGCTCCCAGGAAAGCCTAGAAGCTGATCAGGCCTTGCTCTGAGACTGGAGGATGTGGTCTCCAGATTGGGGTCTGCTAGGCCTCACAGAGGACCCTGGACCCCTGGATGGAGTGTGCGTGGGGGTTTCCTCCCACACCTAGGGGAGATGTGGGCCCGCCCAGGGAGAAGATGGACAGGAGGGAGCCAGCTTAGGGATCAGAGAGGTGAGACCGTGGGCCAAGGAAGAGGCTGCGTGGTCCCTGCTCCTCTCTGACTGACAGCACGGCAGGGGGCCAATTAGGGAACACATGTCCTTTATGTCCATGCTACTTGGATGTTCCAGAAGTGGCTAATTAGGACTTGGGGTTTGCCACCCCTGCTGATCAAAGGCCTCAGACCCCTTCCTCCTCCAGGCCTGCTTGGGAGAGGCTTGATGTGGGCCACTGGAGATCATGGGTTTGGGAATCCACTGACCCTGGGCAGTGACAGATGGACAGAAAGCTGCAGGCCAAGGAGGCCTTGGGAAAAGACCTGGGCACCAGCCTGGGTGTGCTGACCCTGCCTTGTGCTCCCTTAGATGTGTCTGCTAGTCTCCCGGGCCTAGGTTGGGAGGTTTCAGGGTGGGTACCAAGCAAGACAGGAAGGAATGGGGGTGGAGAGGGCCTCGGTGCTATGCTACAGAGAGGCCGCTGTCCAGGAAGACCCCAGACAGGAGAGGCAGCCTGTTCCGTTCCTGACTGTAGGGAAAGGAGTTCTGGCCCCAGAGTCTGGAGATTCCTAATTTGCTGTGTGACTTCGGACAGGGAGCTTTACCAGTCTGGGCCCCAGTTTATTCATTTGTTCCATGAGGCAAAATGAAAGGGACATGACAGTCTCCTAAATGAGACATCCTGCCGTAGCCCTCTGCCACGCCAAGCCCTATTTCTAAGGGGCAGGAGCCCACAGAGACAGTCAGCTGTCACCTCTCGCCACCTCTACTGGGCCACCTCAGTCCTCTGTTGCCCTCTAGGGGAATCTAGCTCACCTTGCAAATGCTTAAAAAAGAGCTGAGGAGGTCGACTGAGCTGTCATCCATGGAAGACAGGGTTTATTCTTTTCAAGCATTTCAGCAACTCTTGGCAACTTCTCAGAAAAACCTCACCTTGGAGGGGCAATTTGTGTGACTCCTCAGAGCAAGTGTGCTCGTGGGTGTGTAAGAGTGCGTGCGCTCACCCCCAACCTTGCATCCCATTGAACCAGCTCAGACACAGGCAGACCACAGCCGGCTGGAGTTACCTGCCTGGAGACACCTTCACCTGGAGCCCAGAGGCCTTAGCCATTGGAGGCCAATATTTCTACCCATGGCAGCTGTGAGGGGCTTCTTGGCTCTCTCCTGGCCCTTCTCCCTTCCTTCTTTCACCATCTTGTCCCACTGCCCCTTGGGCAAAGCTTCCTGTCTGGTCCCCACTCACCTCCTCCTCCTTGTGTGACTGCCCACAGGCACCACCATGTACAACACACACACACACACACACACAGACACATACCATCATGGCAGAGCACAGCCCATGGCAGTGTGGGTTCCTCACACCCATTGCCACCTCCAAAATGTTCCCTCTGCACACATTCATTGAGCGCCTGATGCGTACCCTGCCCTATCCTGGGTGCCGAGCCCTCAGACCTGCTTACCACACAGACTTGGTCCTCTGGGAGTTCACAGTCTAGGAGGGGAGATAGACACACAGATGAGAGCCACAGAAGGGTGGACATATGGCCTGGTCACAGCCTAAATGGGCCTAGCAAAGCATGGTGCATCCTCTGGAGGGGATCAGGAGGAACGGCTTCTAGAGGGGGGCGCCTGAGTGGCCGCTGTTCCCTGGGCAAATCAGGGACCTAGGCAGAGAGGAGTCTCCACAGAAGCTCCACTGGGCTGGTGGGATTAGAGAAACTTGTGTGTGGGATGCTGGGTGCAAGGGGGGCACCTAGGGAGGCTGGAAAGAGAGGCCAGTGTCAGCCTCCTCAGCCACAGAATCCACCCTGACTCCATGAGGGCAAACTTCTGTGCCCCTGATGTCTGCCTCAGGTGGCCTGGGTGCTTCCCCTCGCCTCTTCCTTCCCCCGGGTATGCAAACAGAGAGGCGGGGGCAGACAGACAGCTCACATTCTGAAAGGTGAGATCATCTCACTTTTGCCAGTTATTGGAAAAATGATTCGTTCCCAGAAATGTTTATTAGTCACCCCTTTTGTTGAAAGACATTTTGGCACCACCGGATGGAAAATCAAAATGCTTTTCACAAGATGCTCCGTCTTGAACATTCCTCCTGAGAGCCCGCAGGATGATTTCGCAGGATGCTACTTGAGGGGGAAGTGCTGTTGGCATCTGTGGGGAGAAGCTGGGTCTGCTAGGCCCTGTGTCTGGGTGCGTGTATGTGCTAGTGTGGCCAAAGTGGCATGGGCACTGGGGCAGAGTTCTGTTTGATATCAAAGTACCCCATGATATCAGGGTACCCCCATGGAAAGATCCATGGTAGTGTGTGGGCAGACCCAGCAGCCAGTGGAGGTGGATGTGGAAAAGAGGCTGGTGGTGGAGATGATTATGGTTATGTGGACCTTGTGTGGATCGAAGTGTGGTGTTGGTGGCCACGCTGTGACAGTGGAGGTGCTGGACAGCAGACAGAGCCCAGTTCTTGCCGAGTGGCTTCAACTGGCAAAGTGTTGAGCAGGGATGGTAGGAAGGTCTCACAACTCAGCCTTCTTCCCTCCAACTAGCCCCAGGGACATGGGGTCTTCACGGATCCTGGCCTCCCCAGCTCGTGAATGCGGTCCTTCCTTTCATTGACCTTGGGGTTGGTACCTATTCCCAACCAGGCTCTGTCCTGTCAAGTGCAGATAATTGGACAGGTTGTCAGTCTCATCACAGAGATGAAGTTACCGCATCTGCAGCGGTAGTGACTTTTGGGGTATGGGCACAGATATCAGAGTAGCATCCTGGGGGCTGCCCCCACAAAGGCAGGATCCTAGCTGAGGGCCAGGGAGGCAGTTGGCAGAGGGCCACCTCCCCTGAGCATAGTCCCCAGGTTCAGAAAACAGGTCACAGACCAGCCAACAGCATGTGGCATGGTGTCTGAGAGGCTCATTGACCCCTCTCCAGGGTCACTGGCCTCCTAGGGATCCTCTGATTTCCCCAGCCAGATGTGACCTCCCCCTAAGAGTGCCAGCTCCATATGGAGTCCAGATGTAGAGCTGGGTGCATGTGAGTCAGCCTGAGGTCATGGAATGTGGGTGACCACCATGTTGGGCAGGGAGAGCCAAACAGCCCCAGTGACAACTGGACAGAAAAGCCCCTGAGCCCACAACCCCCTCCCCACTCCTTGGGAGCCTTGGTGGCGGCTCTGGAGCCCTTCCCAGCCCAGAGCTGGCCTCCAACCCTTGGGCCTCCAGCCAGTGCTGAGAGGGAGAGGCAGAAACCTCTGGGATCTGGGTAGCAGCACCCTGGTCCTAGCCCACTGTGTTCCTGGAGCTTCCTCCCATCTTACGTTCCTCCTCTTCTCTCAATACCCTGCTTTCAGTAAGGAGTGGTGGTCAGGGGTGGCTTGAAGGGGGCATGGAGGCCATCAGGTAAATGGCATTTCTTCCCATCTTACAGATAGGGATGCTGAGGCTTAGAATGGGGTCTGGGTGGAGATCTGTCCAGCATTCCCAGAATGTTGGTACAGTGTTGGGTTGAGGGACACCAGCCAGGCACTGCCTGTCTTCTCGCATTCTCCAGGTTCTATCTCCCTGATCACAAAGTGCTCACCCATCACTACTGAACAGCAGGGGGTGGAGGGTTACCCCAGTGGGAGGAACCACATGCCTACCCTGGGATTAGTGCCTCTGGTACAGAGGACCCCAGCATGCCTG
The DNA here is from genome assembly GCA_028644305.1 of Xerus rutilus. Taxonomy (NCBI): domain Eukaryota; kingdom Metazoa; phylum Chordata; class Mammalia; order Rodentia; family Sciuridae; genus Xerus; species Xerus rutilus. The sequence continues at coordinate 48,282,846 of CM053402.1, forward strand.
TTGCCATTCCTGGGGCTTCCTCCCAAGACCACGTGGTTCCACACACCTGCCAGCTCCACTGCCTGTGTAGACAGAAGCCAGGGGCAGGCCCCAGTGCTCTGTGGGAGCTCCAGCAGCCTGCGGAGCACTAGATTAGGAGGCTGCCAGGCTGTTTCTGTGTCTCCTCACAGGGCTGAAGGAGGTGGGCTTCAGCTCCCTTCCTAGGCTGCGGGCTCTCTCCCCGCTGGGCTGAAGGGGCCATCCACTAAGGAGGGTGTCCCAGTTGGGGCCAGGCAGGGACCAGATCCCCTCTTTGGCAAAGCAGGCTAGCCAGTCCCCTGCTCTCTTCTTGCCTGTGAGCCTGGGGTACAGCGCACTGGCCAGGCCAGAGTCCACCTCTCAGGGAACAAGGCTGACACCCTCCTCTGAGTGTGGCTCTCCAATTCTCAAACCTTTTGATGTTCCCTCCTCCAGGGATCCCTGGAAAACTAGATTATCTTTGACATCCCTCTCTCTTCCCAAGAAGAAAGCCCTAGAACCAGGACCTGGCAGGGGACACTGAGGCAGCATCCACATGGCTTTTGCTTCTGAGACTGAGGTCCTACCCTTACTTCTTTGGTTGAGGGGGAAAGACCATCAGCCATTCCTAAGCTGGGTGTCCCTTTCTTGTCCATGATCTAAGGCAGGGCCTTGGAGGCGCGTGACAGGTGGTGGCAGCTTGGGAGACCTGAAGCTGTGACTGGGCTCTGCCATAGTGATCCTCCACTTCAGTGGTGAAAACAAGGCAGGGCTGCTTTGCCACCCAGCCTCCCAGCAGGGACCTGCTGCTTCTATGGACAGATATGAGCGTCCCTGGGAACGCGGCTTGGCTGAACTAGGAAGAGTATGGCCAGAGCTACGTTTTCTGAAAGCAGCTGCGGCTCATGACGCGTTTTCTGTACTGAGAGGTTTACAGGGCTGCATGGTTTGAATGGTTTCTGTGGGGTTGGTGTCCTCCCCCGCTCGTCTTGGCCGCTGTTTTGGGGCAGAGGAGTGACAAGCCTTCCCAAGCGGGGACCCGCCCAACAGGCTGGGCCCCAGAGCAAGGGTCAACCACCCAAGCCTCCTTGGGAGAGGCAGCTACTAGGAGGCCCACCTGGACAGCCCATAAATTAGGAGACCTCCAGGCGGCAGGAAACCTCCCTGCATAGGCATCCCACACATTCAGGCCTTGATGGGGGGTGGGGAGGGAGAGTGGCCAGCAGCCACTCCTGTTCCCCAGGGTCCATCCAGCAGGTGGTTTATCTGATGCTGGGCTCTGTCCTCTAAGGATCAGTTCCTAGCAGGCGTGTGGCTGGGCAGCATCTTTTTTGTTCACACAGCTTTCCTAGGACCCGGCCCCGCTCAGGAGCTTTGACCTTAGTCACAGTTCCCACAAATCTCAGGAGCATGGGTCAGCTCCAGGGTGGTGCAATGCCAGGTTTGGAAGGCCTAGAACTCATAGTCCCTGGTGGCCCCTGGGCTGGGGCTGGAGCTGGGAAGGGAGGGAGTCAGGTTTTTGAGTGATCTGGGGCTCTGAGCAGAGGACAGGGCTGCCATGGGGCAGCAGGACCCTGCCTTTGGAGGAATTCAAGTACAGGATGTGATCTGGAGCTCCCAACTTCTGAGGTTGTCTTTGAAGTCCTGTGATTTCCCCAATGTTGGGACTCTAGGGAGGTTGGGGCACCCTCTGCTCCTGTGGAAGGACATGCTGGTGCCTCCCACTGCAGCCAGGGTAGGGCAGGCAATAAGTTGAATTCTGCCCTCTTTGTCCAAGAGGGAAATGGCTCAAGGCATCCAGCCTGCCCTGGACCTATTTCCTAGCCATCTCCTCCTCAGCCAGCAGCAACACAAGCTGCCCTTCAAATCTGGCTCCTGTGGGCCCAGCCCTCAGCCTCTTCCTCGTGCCTTGGAACCACAGCAGGGTCTCTGCTAAGGGTCAGAGTAAATGGGTATCTCACCTAGCCAGAGCAACAGGCTTGAATTAGGGCCAGGGAGACTTTGTGGTATGCCCTGCCCTGGTGACTGAGAAAGCCCTTCCTGTGAGTCCCCAAATTACTGAGGGAGCAGCTTGACCCCTGGTCCAGACTACCGAGGCCAACTCTGACTGGAGTCTGCACCCTCTCTCTGCTTGCTGTTCCCTGACCTCTGCTCCATCCTACAGTACTGCCTCCTCCCACGGGCTTGCGGTCAGCACAGCTGGTCAGATTCTTCAGCCCCAAGGGTTCGAGGTCCAACTTCCCAGCCCTGACTTGGTCTGTACCATAGATAAGCACACCAGCTCACTAGTAGCAGTTGCTAGGGCTGAGCCCTTATTTCATGTAGTGAGCCAGGACTTGGAGGAGGGGAGGGGAGGTTTGCAGCCCTGAGATGGAGCCATTTCTTGTTTATACTGGGGCCAGAAGAACCAGCCAGTGGGGGTCCCTGGCAGCATCTGCCTCAGGACTCTATCTCTACTTCAGAGAATGACCACTGCCTTATGGCTCTGCCCACTTCCTTTCAGCCAGCAGTCACTGAGGAGCACGTCTCACATCTCCCTGGGCTGATTTCATGGTCTACCTCCCTGAGTTCATCTTATCTCTGTCCTTTCTGATAAGAGGGTGGGGGATCCTCACCACAGGTGCTAGTCTTGTTGAGGACAACTTTTAGGACATCTGTGAAAAGATGGTGAGAGGCCAAGGCTTATGGCTTGGGGTGTTTCACTGAGTGTGTCTTAGTCCGCTAGGGCTGCCAGAACAAAATTAATTAGACTGAGTAATTATAAACCATAGAAATTTATTGCTCACAATTCTAAGGCTGGGAGGTCCCAGATCAGGGTGCCAGCAGACTCATTATCTGCTTAGGACTTGTTCTCTGCTTCAAAGATGTGGTAGGAGGGGGAGGGGGAATGATCCTCTTTTATAAGGGCACTAATTCTGTTCATGAGGGTGGAGCCTTATAACTTAGTCACATCCCAATGGCCCCACCTTTTAATACTCTCATGTTGGATATTAGGTTCCAGCATAGGAATTTGGGAGGGACACTGATGTAAAGACCAGAATAGGGTGTGAGAGGCCTGTTCTTGGGGGCCATGGGCCTGGGATGGGCAGAGCTGCCTAAAGCTCACAGTGCCCAGTCCCCTGGATGGGTGATGTCATAGGCACATCTGGGTTGGTGGGGACCCCAGGCTCACGTAGCTCAGTGACCCTGGTCATTCCTTGCTCTGAGCCAGCAGCTGGTTGGGGTGGCAGCAGCCCTGGTGGTATTATGCCATGTGGCTCTAAGAGCACGCGTGGAGCAGGTCTGTTTGAGGTCACCCTTGCAGTGTGTATTTTGAATATTTTCAGCTGTGTGTGCACTGCGGGGATTTGGCCCGTGCACTGCGTGTGCAGCTCATACTTGGTGGGCTGTGTAATGTGCAGAGGCGTTGCCAAAGGCAGCGGAAATGTGGATTTTTTCCAACATAATCACATGAATCCTACCACCACCCTCTCCTGCCCCTGGGCCTGTGCTGTCTCACCCTATAGTCGGGCAGCTCCCACCCAGGGAGTAGCTGGGATCTGGTAGGGGTGGAAGGAGGACAGAGGACAGATGTTTTGTCCCAGTTGACCAATGTCCACTGCTTTGTCTCTCTAGATTCTTGAGTGTAGTGAGATGTCCTCAGGCCTTGGTGTTAAGCATGTCCCTCAGGCCCTTCAGGCAGTGCCTGGAGAGTGGGTGGGGGCTGCTTTGGATGCCCTGCTGGGTTCTCTAGGGCATTCACTGGTGAGAAAGCGCAGCTTAGAGGCTGGGGAAGGGAGAGGCTCTCAGCCCTTCTGCTATGAAGGGCCACGTGCTTGCAGGTCTTCCAGGGAATAAGAAGCCCCGGGTACCAGTCCAAGGCTAGACCTTGTCCAGCCAGCTCTTCCTCTGGCCTCTCCTCAGCAAAGTTGAGACACACTATCAGTCTTCCCTGGGCTGAGGCCCAAGACCCAGAGTCCTTGAAATTTATTGTATTGGTTTCGCAGGCTGCCACACCTGACTGAGTGGCTTAAACAACAGAGATGTATTTTCTCAAGATTCTGGAGGCCATGGGTCTAAGATTGAGGCGTCGGCAGAGGTCTTTTCTTCTGATGCCTTGCTCCTTGGTTTGTAGATGGCTGAATTTATGTTGTGTCCTCACGTGGTCTTCCCCGTGTCTGTGCCCTAATCTCTTACAAGAACACCAGTCATATTGGATTAGGGCCCACTCTCATGACCTCATCTTAATTACCTTTGTGAGGACCCTGTCCCCTTCAGATCGTTGTCACTCTCTGAAGGACAGGAGTCAGGGCTTCAATATATGAACTGGTGGCATGTATAATTCAACCCATATCACTGGTTGATGATTGGGGCCTGGGATCAGAACTGCATTTTTTAGGGGCCCCAGCCAGAGGTGCCTCTGCAGCATCCTGGTTGAGTCAGCCCAGCCCAGCCCAGCCTGTGCTTGGTGGGAGGACACTGGCTGGGCCAGAGGTCTGTGGTACCATGCAGGGAAACAGCCATATCCCCAGGGAGGCTCATTCTGTATTCAGCTCAGTCCTGGTGAGAGGAAACTGGGGCTCTTAGGGACGTCGGGGGTGGCTCCCCCATCGCTTAGCTGAGGGGCACTCAGTTGCCACGGTGACCTTCGTCTGCACAGTGAAATACACACAGCCCAGCCACTTCTCTGGGCTAGAGGGCTCCCCCAACCCCCACCCTCAGAGTTCACACTGAGTGTTGAGAACCTTGGTGACAAAAACATGGAAACGGTTGCCATGGCAGCTATTCTTTGGAGCCCTCAGACTGGAGTGCAAAGTTCAGGATGCCCAGGAACAACTGAAATGAAAATATGGGAAAATTCGCCACTTCCCTCCCTCCTTCCAGGAGGATCAAACTGGATGGCGTTTGGTGCTCCCCTGTGCCCAGCCATCCTTGCCCCTCCCCGTTACCCTGGGCCAAGTGTGAGCACGAGAGAGGAGTTGGGAAGTCCCCTGGGAGTGAAGGTGGCTGAATGGTCTCCTGAGACCCTGGGAGAAGTCAGCCAGTGTGGGAGGCCAGGCAGAACTCTGGGTGGGGCCCCTGCCTACAGCTGTTAAATGGGAAGGTGATGACCACTGAGCCTTCCCTGGGGATGTGCCCAGCCTCACAGTTGCTGGAGCTAGAGCCTGCCTGTGTCTTACTTTCTTCAAATTGCCACCCTTTCTCAGGAGGGCTGCAGTGTACTCAGAGGCCAGTGATACCTAAAGCCTGGTCCAGGAGACAAACTTCCCTGATCAGTGGGATGAAGAGTACAGAGCATGGCTCAGCAAGGGAAAGCGGAGACGAGGAAAGTGGCCAAGTTTCCCTTGCAGGGAGCAAATATAGCTGAGGGCTTCTTCAAGTACCCCAGACCAGGAAGAAAGATCCACAGGGCTCCTCAGTCAGGGTTTTTGGGAAACCATCCCACACGTTTGGTAGAAAAGGCCTGCAGCAAGGAAACCCCTTGACTTGGTTTAACCTGGTGCTTCACAAACTTATTTGAGCTAAGCTCTCCCCTTTAAAAAAATGCTTAAAGCATTCCCTCCTAAATTAGCTCTTATTTTCCTGCAGAATTAACATCTGTAACCATGTACCAGGGCACTGATCCTTCCTGTCTAGTGGATCATCAGCATCAGTGACCCATGTGGAATATGTGGAAAATGGTTTTCTGGGCCCCACCTAGCTCTGATCAATTAGAAACTAGGGTGGACTTAGCAGTGTGTTTTTGGAAGCCATTGAGGGGATTCTGATGCACACTCCCACTTAACCCCTGTATCAGGTAATGGAGGAAGAGGAATGGCCTGAGGAACTTATGAGACTCAGAAGGATGGAGGCGGGCAGCCTAGCAGGGATGGTGGCACTTATGGCAGGTGGTACCAGGACTCAGGAGCCTAGGAAAGGCACTATGCTTTGGCCATCCGAAAGCAGGTTACCCTCTTTGGTACCTAGGTACTGGGGCCCCATAATGTTGTGTTGAGACTGGGTGGAAATCAAAGCTGTGTGTCCTAGGGTGTCATGAGGCTTGGTGTTAAGTGATTGTGGCCTTTGGAGATGCAAAGCTGAGTAGGAGGACTCCTCCAGCCTGTGAGGAATGGCTTGCCCTGTCACTGAGGGTATCTGCTCTGGGCAGATGGACCTTGCTGAGTGCTGGGGGCATGGTCAGTTCCTGTAGGCTTCACCTGGCCTTGCTAGATATACTGGACCAAAGCAAGGGCCAAGAGGGGGCCTGCCCCCATAGGCAGGAAGGTACCTTAAAAATAGTCAGGAAGCCAGGCTTGGAGCAGTGGCCTTGGCCAGGTATCAGCAGGTGGAGTCAGGATCAGTTTTGCTACTACCTTCCCATTGTCACTTGGAGTATCCTCTGCACCCACTTCCCAGCTCTGGGTCTCCCTTTCCTTTTCTCCAGACTCTTGGTGAGGGAGGAGCAGGCAGTACCCACCTGGCCCCAGAAGCTGGAAACCCTGGCTGCACTTCCTGCCCATGGCCCACTGGCCTGCCTGTGCTTTTTTGCAGCTGTCCAGATCCACATTCTGAAGGCAGACAAGGCAGGGGACTGGTGGAAGTTCACCGTGAACATCATCTCCGTGTACAAGCAAGGCACCAGCCGCATCCGCCGTGGTGACCAGAGCCTGTGGATCCGCTCGCGTGACATCGCCTGCAAGTGCCCCAAAATCAAGCCCCTCAAGAAGTACCTACTGCTGGGCAATGCCGAGGACTCACCCGACCAGAGTGGCATCGTGGCGGACAAGAGTAGCCTGGTGATCCAGTGGCGGGACACGTGGGCACGGCGGCTGCGCAAGTTCCAGCAGCGTGAGAAGAAGGGCAAGTGCAAGAAGGCCTAACGCAGAGGCAGCAGCGCTCTGGGCTCGGGACCTCGGGGCACCAGGGCCCAGCCAAGCGTGAGCTGAGCACGTGCAGCTGGCAGCTGCCGTGGTGGACTTGGCCCGCGAGGGCTTTCCCATGAGGGGGGAGGGTGGGGGCGGGGCTTCAGTGGGGGCGGGGCCCTCAGTGGCCCCTCCCCCAGTCCCACCCCGTGCGCCCCTAGCGGGAGCCAAGTGCATGCACACTCAGGGCAGGGTGCGCAGCAGGCCAGGCCCTGGAGAAATGAGGACCAGACGTAGCTACCTCACCCGGCTCCTTCAAGAGCAGAGATGCGCTTCCCTAGGGCTAGGTGGGGTCACCGTGGTGGGGCTAGGGGCATCCTGCCCTGGGGCCTGAGGGGCGGCACAGAATGGCACAGGTGGGGCCGAAGACGCATGTGGTTGTTGGTAATGGAGAAGGGGATGTGAGGAGAACTGTGAAATTTCCGGCCAACAGCCTGGGCAGGGGCTCTGAGCAAGCCCAACCAAATCACCACCTGAAACACAAAAGACAAAACCTCCTCCTTTATCCCTGACCCTTTGCTCTCTAGGAATTCCTACAGGACTCCTAGCCGTGACATCCTGGGCCCCATCTGAAGGGCAGGGATGGCCCAGGGGGAGGGGGAAGCAGCTTGTCCAGCCAGCATTCTTCATGGGGGCCTCTGGTCTCCATGGCCACCTGCTGGATTGGTCCTGGGGTGAGGGCTGTGGCCATTCACCATGTGTGGGGAGAGAAGGCCCCTGTTGGTGTGTACCCTGCCTGGTCAGGGGCTGGCCCAGGGTTCTGGCCCATCCAGAGGGCAGTGGGCCCAAGGACACCCTTGAGAAACCCAAGCCGGGTGGTCACTGCCTCATGCTGGAGCTGCCTCTGGGAGGAGGCAGAGCAAACGCAAAACCTCCCAGAGAGTTTCCTTTTTGGAAACTTGGAACCAGCCCCTTTTATGACATTTTCCAGGGGAGGGGGAAGGAGCACTGGCTGAGTTTATAGCAATGACACTATTTGTGTAATGACATCAGCTCCCACAAGGCCCCTCAGCAGTGTCAACAGCTGGAGAGGGCCTGGACGGGCATGCCGGCTGCAAAGGCTGTTGGGCCAGGCTTGGGGGACAAGGATTGCTTGAGTCAGGACATGGTTGGTTGGCTCAGCCGAAGTGCCCAGGTCATAGGCACTAGGGCCAGGAGTGGCCATGTTCCTGGGCACCCATTGGCATGACCACTTTCTGCTCTGCCTTCACTGTTGGCTTCTAAGGGAAGAGATGAGGCTTCCAGGCTAAGAAGCCCGTTGTGGCTACCCCAGGTAGCTCTGGGGTTGCCCTCACAGCCGTCTTGGTCTCACCTGGGCAGCACTTCACTCATCCCTTTCTGGCTGTCCTCTTTTTGAAGACCCCCTGTGCCTTTCACTGGGCCCAGCCCTCCTTCTCAAAGCCTCCTAGAGACTGTCCTCAAGCAGGCGGCCTCAGACTTTTGGTCTAGTTGTCTCACAGGACCTGCTTCTGTGCTCTGGGGCCGCTCGGCTCCCTGCCTTGCTGAGCTCTGCACTGCCCTGGGGCTTCTGGCCCCATCCTCACACTGGGCAACTGAATGAGTGGCCTGGCTTCCCTCTCAGTCAGGAAATTGGTTTTATTTTCCCTGCCAGAGGTTGGCTGCTCACAGGGCCATACCAAGGATGAAGCTTGCTCCCTTGGGGATTTGGCTTCCCTTTCCTTCCTCTACTTCTGCTCGTGTCACTGCCATTTACTGAGCACCTGCTGTGTGCCAGGCACTTTACCGTCATGTTCCCAGCCTGTCCTCATGACAAGCCCCTGGAACAGGGTCTCTGGCCCCCATTATCACCAACAGAGAAACTGGCATGTGTGTGACCAAAGTTACACAGCAAATATGTGGCAGCACTGGGACTCAAATCCCAGAACCAGGCTTTCTGACCATGGGCTGCGCTACCCCTGGCCACTCTCTAGTCCTGTAACTTACCCACCAGTTCCTGAAGCACCACCAGACTGAGAGGTGCCCAGGGCTGATTTACCACAGAGACCCCAGAAGCTGCCTCTTGAAAACCTTGAATCTAGCCTGGAGAATAGGCACCTGGGGGTGGGATGGGGAACAGGTACAATGGCATCTTCAGAGGAGTGGTGGGTGTAGCAGGGAATGAGCACAGCCTCGGGAAGCCCCAGCAAGGCAGTCTTCAGCTCCCCCGAGGTTCTAGAAAGGTGGTTTTCCTATTCCAAGTACAGGGAGTGGAGCTGGAGGGATTCCAGGAGAGACTGGCAGAGGCACCTCCAGGTCACAGAGAAGACAGATCTGCCCTGGGAAAGGGCATTTGGCTTCCCTGAGTCTTAATTCCACAGCTGAGGGTCAAGGACCTCTCCAGGCACTAAGGTCCAGTATGGGCTGATGAGTGCAAGTAGCAGGAGGCACCACACTGCCAGGGTAGTTGTTTGGCTCCACCAGCATAGCTTGCCCACCCTGCCCAGAAGGGCTATGGCAGCTCCACCACATCCCACTCTGTGTCCGAGTCTCACCCTGAGTCCAGTAAGGGATTTGCACTGGTGGTCCTAGGCCACCTCAGCAATGGAACCAGAGGCCTGCCAAGCAACAAGGCAGCTTGCTAAAAATCCAACCAGTGTCACCTTCCAGCTCAGCCACCCCTGCACCAGGGCCTAGGCCATCCACCCAGTGGCCTAGCCCTTGGAGACTATATCAAGGTGGCCAGATCAGGAACAAGAACACTGTTGGGATTGCATCATTTATCACAGGCTGCCTCCTTAGCTCATGGACCCAGCCAGAACCCAGTCCATCACTACTCTGCCTCTGACCTCCACAGAGGGGATCCAGCTTCAGGGCAGCATCCCTCTTCCACCCCTGTCCCCATCCTAGGCAAGACAGGGAAATCGGAATTGAGGCGTTCCCGTTTGTATAGTTAGGAAGGGATGTAAAATGGACCTAGATTTGAAGAGTGTATTAACCAGAATTGTGATATGTAGGTGTTTGAAGAAAAACATACCAGATTAGTCCTTGCTTTGTTCTTAAAACCACTTCCCCAGTTGTCCTTTTTCTTACCAGGTGGGTGGTCTGGTGCGTGAGAGCTGCCTGCTTTACTGACACACTAGAAAGTGTGTGGAAGGCAATAGGGCCGTCCCTCCCCTGCCCAGTGTACCTGCAGGCTGTGGCTTTTGTCCACAGCTTCTGTCCTTGGAAAGCAGAGCAGGAGGTGACAACCTTAGTTTTCTTTGAATAGGAGGGACACCTGGAGTGAAAGCCCAGGGACTCTGCCTCAGTAGTAGCATACAGGAAATGGGTCCAAACTTTCTTGGAATTGCCCAGGTTGGATGGAATAAGACTGAAATCAAGAGGAGACCCTTAGGGACTAGGAAATGGTTCCTTTAGGGTCTCAACACTTAAACGACCCCCTCCCCACAAACTCCCAGAGCCAAGAGCATGGACAAATTAGACTCATGGATGGGCCACTGGATCACAGTTCATGGACAGACACTCCTGTGGGCCACAGCCATGTCATACCCCAGGGGTATCAAAATTGACCTTGCCCCTGCCCCAAACAAGCCTGCCCCACTCCTTGTGTCATTGACATCCCTTCCCTGCTCCCAAATGCACTTCCCACTCTCCTTCAACTCCCTCCTGTGTTGCGGATTTCTGTTCACTCAGAATTGTAAATGTTTAGTTGTGACCATGACATATTGTTTGGGTCAGTGTTCCTTTCCAATGCATACTAATATATTATGGTTATTATATATGAATATATTTAATGACATGGAAAGAGTTGTGGATTTTTTAAAATTTTTTTTTTTTTTGTTAGAGCTGTAATGGACCCAGATGGAACTTGTAATGTGGGCCCCACATGATAGAACTAAATTCAGATATCATTAAATAAACTCTTGTATACTGTTCTGTCTCTCAGTCTTTCTTGGTGGCCTGAGTTATGGGTGGTGGGCATGTGGGGAGGTAGAAGAAGGATGGAATCTTCTGACAACTTAAGGAATATGGCCCTTTTGCCCCAGAACTCCCTGGCAAGACAGTGCAGGGGCTTTTTTTTTTTTTTAAACAAAGAATTCTAACTACTAAAAAAAGGCAAAAAGGCAGTTTGCTTAGAAAGTTCTGGAGGCTTGCTGGCTCTGAATGCTACTGAGCTAAAAAGCCTCTCATATGCAATGGTCTGTTTATGTCCCCTAGTTACAACCCCCAGGACAGATCCTTGCATTTCCTGGAACTCCTGGATGGGGAGGAACCCAGGGTATGGAGAAAAGGGGGTTCCCTTTCATATACCCAAATGTTAGCAGTTACCACCTTTGACCTTACCTGTTTGATTCAGAACCTGCAAATCTTCTGCCTTTTACATATCCAGTTTCTTCTATTCAAAGCCAAGTAGAGACTCGAAAGGAAATAGGACAGGACTGGTGAAATTCAAGAAATCTTGCAACAGATTCTTTCCAGCCATTGCTGAAGGCTTCATGTGGAGCAGGGACTGGGCGGATGCCAGCACCATGCAGCCACCAGGAGCTGAGCTCACTGGGTTTCGGAGAGGCTATATTTAAACTTCCACATGGTTGTGATCTCTTTATTAAATAAACAATCCAGCCATTAGGAACATGTTGTGTTGCCATGCAAAGTGGAACTGATCGGCACCAGGAAGCTATAATTTCTACACCCGGCTGTTTTGAAGTCAAGCTCAGCCACCAACCTGATCTGGCCCCTCAGCAAAAGGGATCCTAGTGGTCCTTCCTTCAAAGGCATGGGAAGCTGCCCTTTGCTGTGAGGTGAGCTGGCTGGAGGCGCCATCATCCACTGCTTCTGAAGATACTGCTACAGCCAGCCTCAGGAGTCTGCAGGCTCCAAGGACCAGGAGCTGTGTTCTAAGCCAGGGCCAGTAGGCACATGAACTCAAGGTATCCTCATCAATCTCAGGAGCGAGTCCCCGTTGAATGACAATGCTGATAGTGGTGGGGACAAGAGGCAGACTTCAATTGGTTGGACAGGTCAAGGAAAATGTAAGTCTTTTTTGTAGTCTATGTGCTCCTGAGGGCCTGCTCAACCATTTGCAAGATTTAGGACCCCCTGAGACTGGGACTAAGAGGTCTGTGATGGCCTTGGCACTTTGAGTCTCAGGTTTGGTCATTTTAGGTCAAGGGTCCAGTTCTCAAGAACTTTTATGATGTGGCTTTTTTCTGTCCATGAAGTTGCCTGTGTCTTAGTGTGCTATGTCTTTTTGGGGACCATCACAGCTAGTACCTGGGCTGGCAGCTGCAGCCCCAGGCTCAAGCCTGCAGAAAGCACACTGTTGATCAGAGACACATTAGAATGGGCACCAAGGACCTTTGCTCTGGTTGAGGAGACGAGGCAACATCCATGCAACTCATTCTATAAAGGAAATATGCTGAGTTGCTGTGAAGCACTGGCCCGAGACAACAGGGACAGCCCATTTGAGAGACTGGAATGCCGCAGCAAAAGGAAGCCAAGTGGTCCTCTCATCAAGGACCAGGGCCAGTCCAATCCAAAGCCCAGAGGACTGCCAGGGACAGATCTGCCTGGCTGCCCAAGCAGCAGTTGAGGAGGTTCATGCGTTCATGAGGCCCTCTCTCCCCTCATCCCTGCATCTCCCAGGGACAGTGTCTGGCATGGGGATGCCCACTCGTGGCAGACACACCCCTCAGTCTCAGATTTCATTAACAGACATCTCTTTCTGTTCTCTTTTTAAGACTAAATAAAGACATATAAGAAATGCGCCAAGAAAAACGGAGAGTGAAAAGGAAGAAAAAGCCAGTGAGAAACACAGTATATAGACGGATTAACTTGTTGCTTTATCAAACTGGAGACTCGGTGGGATAGCAAGTCATTTCTGGAAAGAGGTCAAGGCCTTTTGTTACTGGCATGGAGTTGGGAGGAAGTCTGTGAAATCATACAATTAGAAGAAAGAGTAGTTTGGGCCCACTTTTAAAACAAGGGAGAGAAAGCCCCTTTAACATCAGCAGGGCTAGGTTTGAAAATCCAACTAGGTAAGAGATCTTTAGTTTGTGCAAAAAGCTGCCAGTGTGACTCTGAACCTCAGGAGAAGGAAACAGGACTGTAAGGCGGCAGAGCCACACCTCTCCACGAGGAGGGAAGAGTCAGCTCTGCAGCTGGCAGCCGGCAGTTCTGTTTGACGGGTCAGGGGATAGCTGGACAGACAGTTCTGGAAGCTGAAGTGCAGTCAGGAATTCTGCAGCAGCCCCACAGAAGAAAAGTTCTTGGGATCTGAGCTCAGGAGAGAGCACAGTCCCAGGCAGGTTGGCTGGCTACAGGCAGCAGAGGAAAAAAAGGGCAAGGGTTTTCCATATCAAATCTCCAGAGGCCGGGTGGAGGCTGTGACCCCGACCCTGGAGACCTTGAAAGAAGCATATGGTCCTGGACTGATGACAGCTGAGGTTTAGTACAGTTATCAATAATCACAAAGTTTAAATGGAATGAAAGTACCAGCTGTACCCGGGGATCTGGATTTCTTTATATGGTATCCAAACTTAAAATGCTTATAATTAATAATCAGCTAAGTTAAACAATTCTTAGGCTGTTATCTTAAATAAAGTTTATTTTCACTAAAAAGCACCCCAGGTGCTGGGTACTATGGCCCTGGCTTGCCACTTTTCTTTATGCTCAGGGTGAGGGCTTAAGGCTCAACCAATCAATCTCATAGACTGCTTTAGGTCACATGGGACTGTGGTCCTGACACTTTGGCAGAAGGCAGGGGGACTATGCTTTGCAAACCATGCTGGAAAATGCTACTTTTACATGAGCCATATCACTCTAGGGTGGGTCTTAAGACAACAGGTCCCCAAAAGTGTTGCATCCCAGTCACTTGGGTATTCCTTGCCACTTCTAGTCTGGTAAGGGCAGGTGTCTCACATGAGAAACTCATGCCTTGAAGACTAAAGGAGCTGGTCTCCCTGTGTGGCATACCCCTAGCCTCTGCAGCCTGTATTGCCCAATGTCCAAACGGCAGGTCCTTGTTAACTTCCCAGGCACCTTTTCTTCCACTCTCCTGACTGTGGATCCAGAGAAGTGAAGTAACTAGTCTAGGGTCACACAGCTAGCAACATTGGGGCTGGGCCTAGAGCCCATTTAGCCAAAAGAACAGAAGCTGCTGTGTGCAGACATCAGCTCAGTGTTTTGCTTGAAAAGGGCTTTCAGTGTGACTGAGCCAGGACTCTGTGGCTCTGGTTCAAAGACGCCCCACGAGTTGCCGGGGCTCCGTGCTGAGCAAGTCAAGAGGAGGTGAGAAAGTCAAACATACTGTCAATGCCTCCTCGCCTGAGCCCCAAAGTGGGGGCGGGGGTGGGGGCTCCAGGAGATGCTGTTTGTGCAGATTTGGGGTTTCACAACAAACTGGAAGATGTGGCTCTGAGGATTCCTGGTCTTCCATTGGGTGATCCATTAGCAACCACCCCAGCCTGACAAGGAAATGCATCCTGGGGCATGCTACCATCTAAAAGCCCTTGGCCCAGGGTCCAGCAGGGCCCTCTCCAGAAACATACCCGTGTGAAACAAGCCTGCTCCTTCTCTCCTCCCCTTCACTATCTGAGTCCCTGAAGCATGGCTTGTGCTCATGGCCATCCCACTCCTCATCTGCTCAGCCCCTTGCCAGCTCCCCTGTGGACACCTCCCAGTCACTCTGATAAGTCTTCTCTAAGGGCCTGGGTCTCCTCAGGAGGTCAGTGGGCATCATGGTCCAAACTGACAGGATAGTGTGTTTTCCGGGCTGGCTCTCTCTCGCATCCTCACACATTTGTCCTGCCATACGTGGCTGAAAGCAGGTGGTCGGTTACCGAGCTCTGGACTTGGTGACCATCTGGCCCACTGGGTTCAGATGAGTTAGAGGAAGAATCCTTTCCTCAGCCGAGTCAAGTGACATGCTCTGTGCTTCCATGTGCAACTTGGTGCTCATGGCAGCCCCACCAGGTAGTAGGGGGAATCTTGTCTCCTTTTTCTAGTTGAGGACACAGGCACAGACAAGAAGCTGTCTGTGGTCAGAGCTGGTGAGGGGTGTGGTCATCCTCGGGGCTGTTCACTGCACATTCAAGCTGCCTTCCCAAAACTTCCTCGTCTCCCATGGTGAAGTTGGACTGGAAAACTAGTTTTGGCCAGTGAGTTGAGAGCAGAGGTAATGGGTTCACTTCTGAACTGAACACTTCATTGCCAGAGTCCCCTTTTCCTCTGCCAGGTTAACCCCAGTGGCTGTCCCATTGGCCTGGGTTCTGGAGCAAGGAGATGTGGTCAGAGCTGAGCAGGTGTCTAGACCCAGCTCTTCCCTGCACACCTGGAGTTTTCAGTCTCAAGATCCCAGGAAAAAACATCATGCCAGGATGCACTATGGCACTCTTCCTAGTGTCTGTCTCTGTCCAGAGGGAGACTCAGGTAACATCCTCTTGAGGAAGTTCACAGAAGACCTCCCACCAGTCCTCTACCACAGCCCATTCCCTCCTCAGTGATCTCATGTGCTTTGGCAACTGCTGTGTCATTGACTCTAATTCTTTTTCCTTCTGCCGTGGAGGCAAAGTAAGGCCAGCTGTCTGTCCTGCTTTCTACACAGGGAGGAGAGAGGGCACAATGCGTGGTCTTCTGTGCCCCTCTAACTCACCCATCCTGAGGGCCTGGTATCCTTCACAGGCTGACCCCATTGTCCTGTCTTTCTGAAAAATGCACACAAATACAGGCTCTGTGATACCCACACACATACTGTCGGAGCCAGTGTAGGAGTCAGAGAGAGGCAGTGTTCCCCTTACCTCACAAGCACATATTTCTCTGAACACTACACAGTACTTTACCACCCGGCTGTGCCCTATTCTAACCCTTCAAGCAACAGATGGGATGCTGGCTGCTTAGGAAGATGTTTCAACATTGAAAAGTGAGTTCATTATCATCAAGGAAATGAAAAAGAATGTGTTTTCAGGGATGAAGGCAGTTACCAGAGTCCAGAAATAACTCTAAGCAGGAGCAGCCAGTGCCACTAAGAGTGGTGAACCCTGAGGGGTGACCTAAGTGGGTCAGGGGAGTGGAGTGCCTGCTTGGCCACTCCTTCTGCATGACCCTAACCTCACTCCAGCCTCACTGCCTGGACACACTAGGCATACAACTGTCAGCTTATTTCCTACATGGGGATGTAACATCCCAAAGCAGACCAGGCATCAAGGTTACAAACTGTCTACTAATTTGGCATCTCCCAGGATGCCTCGCACACTGTGGGGTAGCTGGAATCCATTGGCAGCCATGGGCAAGTCAGGAAGGGACTACCTGAGGGACCCACTTGCTAGCATCAAAATGACCAAGTTCATAATCAGAAGGGCCACACTGGGCCAAGGTTCCAGGTAGCTCTCAAGCTACTGAGCTATGTGCCTTTACTGAAGCAACACACATCAAGAGTTCAGAGCTGTGGGGGAATTTATTGAGAGCAGGTTTTGCGTACCAAAAGGGTGCAGGGCTTATTCCATCATTGGCTGGTGTCAGAGCGGTGGTCCCTTTATTACTATCAGTTGGTTGGCCAGACTGCAACAACCACAATAGCCACGAGCAGCAATAAAATCACCATTATCATCCCTAAAAAAGAGAAGAAGAACATCTTTATTTTAATGATTCAGAAAAGCATTGCACATTCTATGAAGTATCTTCAAAAAGGGCAGTGGACGTAGTTATGGCTTTGCAGGCCGGTGGATGCTGGTTCCAGGGGACTTGAAAATAGACTTTGTCACCTGGAGAGCTGTGCCAGTGCTCTTGACTGCAATACTGAGAGGCCTAGGGGCAGGGCAGGCTTCCCCATTCAGCACTTCAGCAAGGGGGCAGTGCACGCTGAGCCTCCAGCTCCGGCTTCTGTGTGCTATTTGGACCACAAGGCCAGTGGAAACAGCTGAAGGTGTTCACCCGTTTACCCAGTGGAATTTTGTATTGATGAAGCACCGATAAAGCAAAGGACTTAAAGAGTTTACAAAGAAATATTCCAGAATCCATTTTTTCCACAATCCACATAGCTTCACTTTGTCTTCTTGAGTCTAAAACACATCACTCATTTGTAAAAAGAGTACCCATCAGAGTGAAATTTTCTGTGTATATTTCTTGGATTAATGTTTTTTAGTTTTATTTCTTAACACTTTTGGCTGGAGACCATGAAGGGTCCTCCTAGTCTGCCTGCCCCAAATCCAGTTCTGCCCACCAGCCTTGCCCCTACTCTTCACGGCCAGGCATCTGGGCTTACCCCTTCCCTCACCGCACATGGCTGACGTGGACCTGAGAGAAACAGCCCTCATTCAATGAGCTCACTGACTTCCACACTCACTTGCCCAGTATTTAATTCCGAGTGCTTACTGTGTATCAGGTGCCACAGGTGACCTGGTATAGCCCAAAGAAAACAGGGCAGGGCTACTACAAAGTGAGCATCAAGAAAAGCTTGCTAATCCAAGACTCCCAGGCTACCGAGACCCTAGGGGGGAGGAAGTAAGGAGCAGATGAAGAAAACTACACAAAAATGTTTTATCAAGTAACAAGGCAAGTCAAACACAAAGGGTTGTTTGGACACCAGGATGGCTCAAGAAGACCAAGATGCTGGTTCAGAGATGGGTCAGTCTGGGTGCTGTGGTGCACGCCTATAATCCCAGCAATTCAGGAGGCTGAGGCAAGAGGACTGCAAGTTCAAGGCCAGTCTCAGCTACTAAGTGAGACCCTGAATCAAAATAAAAAGGGCTGAAGATGTAGCTCAGTGGTATAGTGCCTTTGGGTTCAATTCCCAGTACCAAACAAACAAAAAAGACATAGCTCAGTGGTTCAGCACTTGCCTAGCATACACAAGGCCCTCGGTTCAAACCCCAGCACTGCAAAACAAACAATCCCCCACCCCCAAACCAAAACAAAAAAACCCAGAAAGGTCAGGATCCAAACAGTCCAATTCCTTATTCTCCTACAGGAGACCACAGGTTGCATGCACACCACCACCACATTATTGGTCTTAATAGCTAGGGATATGCCCTAGGTAGCCAATGGCTATATCTGGCTATTTATGCTGAAATTAATTAAAATTAAATAAAGTTAAAATCCATATTTTTAGTTGTCCTAACCATATTTCAAGGGCTCAACAGTTACATGTGGCCAGTAACTGCTGTGTTGGACAGAGACAATAAAAAATATTTCCACCATTGCAGAAAATGTTACTGGAAAGCACTGACATAGAGGATGGGTTTTATTTTATCTCCTGCTGTGTCCCCAGCATCTACAGCAACACCTAGACATATCACACAATACATATTTGTTGAATAAATGAATTCATGGCTACTCAAAGTCATTCATTCATTCATTATACTGGGGATCGAACCCAGGGGTACTTGACCACTGAGCTCCATCCTCAGCCCTTTTTATTTTTCATTTTGAGACAAGGTCTTACTAAGTTGCTGAGGGTCTCACTGAGTTGCTGAATCTGACCCCGAGCCTGCAATCCTCCTGTGTCAGCCTCCTGAGTTGCTGGGATTACAGGCGTGCACCACTGTGCCCAGCCTATTCAGTCTTTTAAACATTCATTCTACACTTGGGTGGTTTCTTACATGGGAGTATTCTGCTTTTCCTTCCTCTTGGGTCAGTGTTGTTAAATTACATGTTTCTGGGAAATTGTTCATTTTTTCCCTGAGTTTTCAGAATTACTACCATAGAAGTATTCACTATATTCTCTTCTGAACTCAATGCAGTACCATATCTGTGTTCTTTTCATTTCCAATACTGCTTGTTTGTGTATTCTTTTTCTCTGACCACCCTTGCTACAAGTGTTTCTCTTCTCAATCTCTCCTGAGAACAAGTGTTGACTGATCATCTTTTGTTTCCTCATCTTCTGTTTTATTAACTTCTGTTTTTATTTTTGCTAACACTATCTTTGTATTTACTGTTAGCCTTTCCCTAACTTTTTGAATTGAAAATTAACTCACTCATTTTCCATCTTTCTTTTAAACATTATGCCTCTAAGTCTACACTTTTTGATATAGAATAATTTTCTAATTTATAAATTCTAAGTATTTTTAAATATTCAAAAATGATTTCTTCTTTGTTCCAACAATTACTTAGAAGCATGTTTATAATTTTTCAATTATACTGAAACAAGCTTATCAAATTATGCACGTAGTGTATTTTGATATGAAAACACTTTATTTCTACTGGTGACCATGTAGTCACAAGTACTATTAATACTATTCCTGTGGTTTGCTGCTTACATTTATACTTAAAGAAAATGCTAAATTTCAATAAGACATTAACGAAAATAAGAAAACAATTTGTGCCACATATGGTAGTGTATGCCTTTAATTCCAGTGACTTGGGAGCTGAGACAGAAGGACTGTAAATCTAACGCCCCCTGGGCAACTTAGTGAGACCATGTCTCAAAAAAAGGTGTGTGTGGAGCAGGGGGGCGGGAACGTGGGAATGTAACTGTGCGTACCTAGCATGTGTGAGGCCCTGGGTTCAATCCCAAGTACTGCCCCTTGACCCCCAAAAGAATGCACTTTGCTTGTCCATCCAAGTTCACAGACTTCCTGGATTTGATCCACAGATCCTCAGGGTTCAATGTAGATCAGGTATTGTAAATTTTAAATCTAACTCATGTAAGCACCACTTGCCTATGATTTTGAATATTGAAGAAGGACTTAGAACATAGGCGAGGCTCCTTGTCATCTCCCTGTGACAGTGGGTGAGTCTTTACTAATAAAGGCTCTTTCTCTGAGGATCCCATCTTTTGAGAGTCTCCCCTGTCAGGAACCTAAGGTTTGTTCCCAGTCTTCGATCACTGGATACAAACCTGAGATGTATATCAGGGGCCTGCAAACTGCAGTCCATGGACCAGGTCTGGTTGTGGTCTGTTTTTGTACAACTCGTGAGCTAAGAATAGTTTCTGCATTTTTAAAGGGTTGTCAAAAAAGTAAAAGAAGGAAGAGATGCGACATGCTGTCTGTGATCTGCAAAGCCCGAGCCATTTATTATCTGGTCCTTTATAGAAGTGTGCCGACTCCTGCTGTGTACCGCTATGACTCTGGGGTGTCTCACTATGACTGATAACCACCCAGCTGCAGCACCAGTTCATTCCCTTAGGTTCTGGTTTTTAATCCTTCCCTCATTTCTTTCATCTAAGGATTTCCTTTCTTCCTTGTAAATTCAGCTATGCACTAACATTTCAGGGTGGGGTTATAATATTTTAGCTAGCATTTCAAGATGTTTGCAGTGAGGAGAGTATGGGTGTGTGTGTGTTAACATTATCTAAGTCCATCTACTCACCAGAACCAGAACAAAAGTTTCCATTCACTTCTGTCTCCAGAAACATCTAAAGGTTGACCAAAAGTTCCAAGTGGCAGGAATTCTACGATTCTGGGGTCATTCAGCTCTACATGTTGCCTTTCTAATAGGGGTGCAAAGTTTATGCTGTGCAGTGTGAGGAGAAGACAATGGGGCAGGATGAACAGACTGAGGGGCACATGGGGCCATTCCTGGCATTCCATGGTCTAGGTGCCCATGGGATGAGAGGGAGGAGCTGCCTGAGGAAAAGAGGGAGACAAGCAGGGTGTTTTAGGAAGGGGCATTGTCACTGTCTCAGGCAGGCTCACAGTGGAGAGCATGTAGGGGGACACTTGAGGCTGAGAAGCTCCTTGTGCAGCAAGGGTCCTCAACCCAGGCTGCCATGGCCCAGAGTAAAGGCCCATACAAATGAACTTGAATTTATAAACCCAGGGTGATGATGATAGGGAAACAAGTGAGAGAACAAAGGAATCAAGAATGACAACTAATCTGATCAGGAAGACAAAAACATCATCTGGTTTTAGTTTAATGACAAAAACATCATCTGGTTTTGCAGGAAGGCTGCAATGCAAGGGAAGAGGCCTCTAGGCCCGGGTGCCTCCCGGCTCCCCCTCCCCCCAGCTCAGACTTGATCACTGCAGCGCACTAACCTGCTCCCTGTTCTGCTCATCCCTTCTCCACAATGCTGCTGCTGGAGCAGTCCCAAAGGCTGCGACCGAGATCCAGACTCTACAAGGGCCCAGAGCAATCTGGCGCCTGCTGCCCTCGGCCATGCTCTGCCCTGTGCTCTGGCTATCAGGCCTTCTTCACTTCTCAATATGCCACACTCCTACCCACCCCCAGGCTTTATACCTGCTGTCCTTTCCATCTGGAGATCTCCCCCATTGGACTTACTTAATCCCCAAAACCTCAGCATCAGTGTTGCTTCCCAGAGGTCTCTTTCTGGACTCCCAATCCCACGACTCTTTGTCCCTCTATATCCCCACAGTAAAACTTATCAAAATCATTGTTTAGGTACCTTGTTCCTGTCTGTCGCCTCTGCTGGCACTCAAGCATCTACAGTGGGGACTGTGCTTTCTCATTTACCATCATGATCTCAGTATTTAACACAAAGCTGGCACACACAAAGAGGCACCACGCAAATATAGTAAGTGAATAGATACAGTGAATATTTGGAAGGTACCAGAAGAGACAATAAGAAAGACACAGAAGGAGCAGTCTGCAGGGAGGGAGAAGCTGAGAAAATGTGTGGAGGAGGATAATAAGGAAAAAATATAAAACGTAGCCAATACTAACCAGCAAATGCTGAAGAGACACTGAGACAAGGGAAAAAAGTTCCTGGATCCTGGAGACCTTTGATAGGGCAGTTTCAGTCAAAGAGTGGGTGGGACTATCAGAACTATTAAGATACAGTGAGGCCTTTTAAAGTTGCCAGTTTGTCTGTCACTGAAACCGAGAATTAGACAAATTATGCTACAGAAAAGGCATGAGAGAGGGTACACACTACTTCAGAGGAATGAAAACACTTCACTCTTGACACCTTAGATGGAAAGTTGATAACGTGATAAAGTGGGTGCTTGTCCAAAGATGCAAAGGGGATTTTAAGAACAATGACAAATAAGACATTTACATTTTAAACCCTTTCAGAGCAAACATGAGTCCTTTGGGAAGAGATTTCTAACAGGCTTAAATAAATGGGTATGCATGAGGGTCAACAGAGGAAGTCATCTTAAGGTGGCAAGTGACAGGGGCCAGCAAAAGCCAACTGCAGCCTTTAGGATTCTTGAGGCCAAAGAGAAGGTGTTTACATACCTTATCACTGCAATCCTCTCACAAAGAAGTGTGGCTTTCTTGGAATGTGATCACAGCTCCACCTTTCTGAATGGAGGATGATTAGGGAACAGTAACCAAGGAATTTTTCAAAACCAGGGAAAGCTAGGGCCTGCCAGACACAGATTATTTAGTGCTCCAGGCTTTGTGCTCTGTTCTATGGGAGTGTTACAAATAACCACCCTTATCTCTGATTTATACATATGAGGAAGCTGAGGTTCTAGAAGGTTAACTCTCCTACCTAAGGCCCTGGAGCTAGTAAGAAAAGCCAGACTGTGAATGTAGGTGGGTCTGAGTCTCCACCTTGTTCTTAGACCCCCTGGGTGACCAGGGCTTGTGTCTATGGAGCAGACACATGCCCTGTCTATGGATGCCCAGCAGAGCATGTGCTCTGTCAGGAAAAGAGGCCCAGACTCGTTGGGCTGAAGGACTTGGATATGGTTTCTCCTTGCTTCATCCAATTATTTTCTCCTTCCTTCCACTTTTTATGGTGGAAAACTTTATATAGTCACAAAAAGAGTACATTGAACCACAATGATCCATCACTCAGCTTTAATGAGGATCGATTCATGGCTGGTTTGGCCTTATATGCACCCTTACCTGCTCCCTGTTTCCAGTTAATATTTGGAATAGAATCTCAGGCATATTTCATCTACAAGTATTTCAGTAAGTGTCACTAAAAGATAAGGCACTTTGCTAAAGAAGCACAGCCACATAGAACCATAGACGGTTTGACACTTCCCAAAGATGGAGGCAGTCCAGAGCCTCCAGCCTTTCTGACAGAGAAGTGGATCCAGCTTGGAGGACGTGGGAGACAGTCCTGCCGAATGGTCCTGGAAAGAACTTGAGCTGTACCGAGTCACTTTGAAAGACAGCTTTAGTTCTTTTGCCTCCAAATACTGCTCAAGCCTCAGGGGGTCTTGTCATCCATTCCCAGCTAAGGAAATGTTTGACATTTTGGAACGAAAAAGACAGTTGAACCTCTGGGAACCTGCCAACTCTGAAACAATGAATTCTCTCTGCCCTCGACCCTAGAACAGAACACCTGGCGAGGCTCCTGACTTCAGAATTGTTTCCTCTGCACTTCACTCAGCTCCTGCCCTGGTATTGCCAGCACCTGGCAGGGCAGATGTTCCCTCCCAGTACTCAAGAATCCCCTTCAGGAGCAGGCATGGGGTGCCAGGGATACAAGAGTGGATACAAGAGTGGAAAAAATGTCCATTTCCCCTGGTCAGTTTACCAGATGAGTATTACTCAACCACTTACAATATTTACAAGTCCGGCTCATGGCAATTAAAAAAAGATGTAAGAAAACAAACTTCTTTTCAAACTGGGAAAGGACATTAAACATAGTCTCTCAGGAACAGGAGTGTGTTTTCTGAAGACTGTTCATCTGGATTAATGGTCTACACTTTTTTCCAGTGAAACACTGGAAACCAGTAAGTGACGGGAGCCTAGCCTGCCAACACCTCTGCCACGGTCGAGCACAGGTGATGGCCCTTGTACTTACTGGTGTAGAGGAAGAGAGGACAGAGGAAGAATATATGGAGTCAGGCTTTTCTTGGGAGGGTAAGGACAGATCTCTGTATTGGCCTCTTCCACCTTGACACTTGCAGGGCAGTGTGCCAGGTGAGCATGATGGGAGGAGGAGTGGAGGGACTGTACGGGTGGAAGTTAGGGGAAGATAAAGGGGATTCTTATCTGGACAGTCTTGTCACAAGGAAAGCCATCCTAGCAGCCCACCATTGTTGGCTGTTTTGAACCAAAATACACATTCTTGTTGGCTACCTTATATTTCTGCACGGGAAGAGTAAGGGCCAATGAGAAACCCTCACACGGCTAATAACCTCTAAAGAGCAGTGCAACCTTCTGAATGACTCCTGTGGTGGGTTGTTTTTTTCTTCAGTTGTGCTGTCAATAGGTGACATTTACTTATGTATTAACCAGCTGATTCTCACTGATCAAATGAATGCTTTGCAGAAGACTCTGAGCTGAGGTGGAGAATCACTGGGAAGAAAGAAAAAAACTATAATATTTGTTTTCCAAAAGTTCATGTAAATGTTCCCTTTAATCCCATTACTGGGCAAACAAGCTAAGAAAAGAGTAGGTCTCCTGGAGAAGGTGAATGTATTTATATTCTGATGTTTCGGATTGAGCAGGGAGAACTGCAGTTGCCCTTGAACTCTCCACCTAGTCCTGCCCATTCTGGAGTTGGGTTTGCTCTCCTTGGTGCCTGTATGGCGTGGACACCACAGCCTTCCTTCAACTGGCCTGGCAGTCAGCTAGGCCATGGAACCAGACACTGGTGGTAGGGAAAGGGGGATCCACATTCTGATCTTGCCCATCTCGAATCTACTTGACCCCTGTGGGTCTACATGTTAATTTCTCCCTAATAATGCCTACATGAAAGTACAATGCAAAAATCTTCCTTGGTTTTCTGCATTTGGTTTTATTCTTACCCTGTATTCCAAACAATCTCTGTTAGGTTTCCTTTTTGTTTCATGGATTGACCTTCCTCTGCAGCTCCACAGGGTTACCTTCCGTTCTCTCAACGGACCCCAGCTGTCTGCTCCCTCTGCCTATAGCCTTGCCCATCCTCAGCCCACCCCAGACTCACAACTTTGATGCACAGCTTGGCTCTACATCCTCCACAATAGCTGCACAGGCCTACACATCCTGGAGACCCAGAGTAGTTTATAGCAAGGCTGTAATTCAGGAACAACTGTCCTTCATCTTCAAATTCTTATGTCATTAATATTTCTTTCCTTAGAACATAGGATCTCCAGAAACATGGATCATGCAGTCCAACATGGTGAAGGGGCACTGGTTGTACAGTCAGGGACACCAGACTTCAACTCTGCCACTTACTGGACTGTCTATGACAAATTGGAAAAGTTTCTTAAACTCTGAGTTTGGTTCCACCATCTGTAAAATGAGTAAAATAATACTGACTTCATAGGCTTGTTGTGAGGATTTCATAAAGCAAAGTCCATTAAACTTCTAGAATATAACTGGCTCTCAATAAACTGGATCTATGCCGACAATAATGATTGTTCCTGTCTAGCTGCCTAAGGATGGTGCCTTGTATATGGCAGATGCTCTGTAAATGTCCTGTGAGAGAGCCAGTCTCCCAGTGTAACAACAGAAATAACATGTCATTCATTCCAAAAGACTGGGAAGAGGAGCAAAAACAGAGGAACACCTGGGTGGCATTTGGTGTAGAGACAGAGAGACCAATTCTAGCTGGGGCCCACAGTGATGACGGGCGTCCAGGAAAGGTTGGAAGTTCAGAGTGGAATATCTGGCAGCATCCGTTTTGGTTATTAGCTACAGGAAGGGCAGCTGTGCTGGACAAATTCTGGCTGAAGTCAAAAGGCAAGGGGGGCACAGCCAAGTGGACACCAGGTTAGAGGAGTTGTGAAAAACCCACACGTAAAAGCCTTTGAGGAAGCAGAGGTCAAAGCAAGGGCACATGCTGAGGATGGGGTCACAGGCAAGGGGGAGAGAAGGTTAAAGCAAACCAAAAGGGGAACCAGGGTTACAATCCATTCAGCTACATGGTAGGAGGGGCAGAGAGGAACCCAGGGGCCAGGGAGCCCAGGCAATCTGGTTATTTGGGCAGAAATCATAGTGATAATAACAATAAGGATACTAAGACCAATAATAGCAGCCTAACAAGAGCAGAAGTCACGAAAAAGGGCACTGTTGTGCCATTAAATACAAATGCTCATAAAGTACAGTACCCAAATCCCATGCTATTGTCACCATAAAGCAACGAAATGGGGCTGGCAGGGAAACAATCTCCCCCAATTTATAGATAAGAAAATGGGAGACTCAGACACCAAGAGGGTGAAGAGTACAGCAGAGACTCCCAGCACTGAAACCATATTCCCTTAAGGGACCCCTATGAAGACAGCCAGCTGATGGCAGGCCTGGCTTTAGGCAAATGGCCACAATCTCTGGGAGGGAGCGTGAGATCCTGCAGGACGAAGGTGGCAAATACAACCATGGACTGTGATATGGAAGTGACAATATGACTCCTCAAAGAAACACATAACAAGACAAAAAAATCAGCCGCTGAATAGGATCTGCTTATGCTTTGGTTCTAACTGAAAAGAAAGAAACACTGGAATTAAAAAGATCTTCACTTTATCTCTGTTTTGTGTCACGGTGACGAACGTAATCAACAGTCTCTGCCTTTAGACAGGGTGTAGGAACACAGTGTAGTGCAAAGAGGGAGGGCTTCCAGGGACCTGCCTGGCCCCTCTGCAGCTCCCTGAGAGTGCTACCCACACCTCAAGGATCACGCTGCAACACGTTTCCCAAGGCTGCAGGTTAGAGGTTGGGGTGATGTTTTACAAGGACCCAGAGCCTGGCACATGGCCGATGCTGACTAACTGGTGGTTGTGTTCTTCTGAAAAGTACTAGCTTCCTAAGGGAAGGACTGCGATCTTTTCCAAGGTGACACTGGAGGGACCAGGCCAGTGCCTCCAGCTATTGGGCGGATTTGTGCTTAGTGACTTTGAGAAGACAGAGGCCCTTCTCTAACCCTGACATCTCACCCCTCACCTTTGAAGGCACAGTTCCAATCTGGAGAGGAGCCACCTATCAGTCCCTGTGCCCCTCACAATGCTGACAAGAGGGAGGGAAGCTCTGTGGCAATTTGAAGGAAGAGAAGGCAGTGACCCTGCGGGAGAGGTGTGTGGAGAGAGACATCTGGGGGCCAGAGGGAGCGAGAGCACTCTCAACAGGAAGCAGGAATCAGGGGAGGTGACCTAAAAGGAGTGGGGGTTGGGATGAGGGGGAAAAAGGACTGGCCTAGAAACAGGAAATTAAAAGGAATTAAGACTCCCAGAGACAGGGCAGAGGAGTTGGACGGCGGCCTAGTAAGAGGCAGGCTCCAGCGTCTGAGCTGGGGATCCAGGGCACTAGCACCTGGGCAGGCGTCAGGTAGTTGTGGAACAGCAGCTGCAGCCCCCAGGCCACAGTTAGGCCAACACTTGGTCAATGCAGACCCCATCTCATAAGCCAGGGCAAATCTGATCAATCACTGAGTTCAGTGAGTCAGACTTGGTCAAGCTGTCCCGATGCTGAACAAGAGCACTGTCCTGGATAGGACTTCCCCAGTAGAGTTGGATATACACACACCAGAATCTGACTCCAATGTTTGTTGAGTGCCTACTGTGTATCAGGTCCAACGGGTGCAAAGATGCATATTTGGATCTTTATGAGCCTGTTGGTCTCAGGAGAGAGACAGAAAGTCAATTCCATTCCTAACCACCCCCAAAGCAAAAACAAAACCCTGCAGATGATAACCATCCCTTAGAGGGAGTAGGTAAAAACTCGGCCATTACTGTTGCTTCCTGAACAGAAAGTGCTGAGTAGTTTCTAGGCCCCATCTGTGTTCTTAAAGTGTTATTCATTTCCCTTCCCTGAAATAAGTTCAGCTCAGCAATCACCACAATTCAACAGCAGAATCCAATTGTAAATAGATAATCCTTCATATCAGCAATCAAAAGCAGCGTATTCTGAGTTGTCAAGTCAATAATTTAATGCCAATTCTCTGGCGCATCAATATTTGCTGAGAAATATCCCCTCCTTGTGCTGCGTGTTACCCCTGGGAATGTGAATCTGTCTGGAGTCTGGCAGAAACTCAAGTGTCTTGGAAAAAATGGTCAGGAACTCTGTTATGGATATCTTGTTTTGACAATTCCCTCTTGACTGAGTGTCAAAAGATTTCTGGATGGCTCCAGCTGGGCTATGGATTCACCACCATAAACCCCTTCATTTGACCTACCTGGACTGGGCTATCACCTGGCACCAATTAGGGACACCTGGCAAGGTGACACCAGGGCAATTCTGCTAAAGTTCTAACTCAGGTAGAGAAAGACAGGGCAGAGAGGCATAGCTTTGTCAACCTATCAAATGTTTATCTTTTTGATTCATTAAAAGCAAATCATCTTACCAAGATGCCAATGGCTACTGGGTGGCAGATCTGATCAATCACTGAGTTCCAAACCTCAGAACAACATATTACAAGGGAGACCCAGCAGCCATGTCTGTTCAGCTCGACCCTGCTCCCTGTACACAGCTGACATGATGGAGCACAGGGGAAGCCAAACAGGCTTTCTCCAGGAATTTTGGATTTTGAACTGAGCACAATTGGAGCCCAGTCACAGTAACAGTAACACTCAAGCCACAATGGCCACAAACTTAGCCCAGAGGGCGCTACACCCACCTTTCTTCAGATCCCTCCTTAGATGTTATTGGCTCAATCATCCCACATATTCTTACAAGTAATCCAACATGGCTCAAATAAATTTTATGATTTTTTTTAAACCTAAATGAACCAAAGTCATTTCCTCTTACTTGAAACCAAGATCTTTCAGTAGAGAGATCATCAGCAAAAATAACTATTTGTCTCTCGTTATTTGGAAAAATATGAGTAACATGAGAATGATTTTACTTTAATCTTAAAAGGAGTTTCAAGGCACTGTTTGTCGCAGCATGTGGTCTTGAGTCGCATCTCCTTACTCTGAACGTTGTCAAGTCCCAACAGAAACAGATGTCACAATTACAACAAATCTACCAAACTCTTCTCTTTCATAGTTATAATCTCATTATTTTACAAGTATTCTTTAATTAATGTTATAGATGTTGTTCTGAAGTATAAAAAAGATGGGTTCAAGTTCTGGGACAAGAAGTACTTGGAGCCAACTTTCAGGGCAGGAAAGCGCATCCTCTGTAAACAAAGCTAACAAGAACACATTGGATAGGCCAAACTAGTTGCTTAGAGCCTTCCTTGTAGGGATTCCCTTCTTCCCAGGGCACGAGTGTATAGGGTTTCTGGTTCAGGCAGGTCCCAGGCAAATACACATGGTTGTTACTACCATGGTGCTGCTAACAAAAGCCATATCCGTGACCATTACTGGTGCTAGGCATTTTATACTCATTATATACATTATACATTGAACGCTCAATAAATGTTTAAGCAACAAATGAAATAGAAGCTCCTCATTTCTGATATGGTTACAGAGGCAAAAACAATATTGATATCCTCTGTATTCTGCATTTCTGGGGTCATCTTTATCCAATACTGATTGAGCACATACTGGCAATGAACAAGATGAACAAAAATCTCTGCCCTCATTGAAATGATGCTGGGGATGGGTGGCAGAGGGCAAAGACAGACAAAAATAATAAGGTAATACACTAGGTAGAATATGCTAACATGCCATAAAGAAAAATATGCTTAGCCGGGTGCGATGGTGCACGCCTGTAATCCCAACAGCTCGAGAGGCGGAGACAGGAGGATCACGAGTTCAAAGCCAGCCTCAGCAATGGCGAGGCGCTAAGCAACTCAGTGAGACCCTGTCTCTACATTTAAAAAAACACAAAATAGGGCTGGGGATGTGGCTCAGTGGTCGAGTACCTCCGAGTTCAATCCCCGGTACCAAAAAAAAAAAGCAAGCTTGGGAAAAATATTCTTATCTTTTCTTGGTGAGCATTTTAGGTGGTAGCTCAAAGGTAGGAAGGGAATACTGAGGAGGGAGTGCTAATACTTTCCAGAAATCAGCCATCCTACAGTGGGATTTGGAAATACATTGTGGGTAAGATCAGGGGGCTTCCTACACAGCATCAGGAAGCTGCCACCCTTTAATGTTAATAATATAGAAGCTTAGAAATAACACTACTTAGAAATAACATTACCAAAGTTTGTTGGAATGAAGGGTGATGTAATGACAACTGGAAACAGAAAGGGGACTTATTATGGAGTGTAGAAAAAGTAGAGTTAGAGAGGAAGAACGCATCAAGCGTTCCAGCACTTTCCAGGACAGAGGTACTCTGCCAGTAAACTGGTGTGTACTTGGTCTGTGGGGGGCATGGGTTCCCAAATGAAGTAAAAAGCAGTGCGCTGCTTCTTGGATAGCAGTTATTCCTCCATTGGCCTCTTCTGCCCCTTCTAGGCCCCAGTGAAAAGAGTACTACTTAAACTGATGGCTGCTGCCTTTAGGAGGGGCCATTTCACTTCCTCAGAGTGTTGGCTAAGAGCTGCAAAGTGCTGGCTACCAGTTAGTTGCTGAAATCCAGAAAAAGACAAGCTATGGGGAGAAGTAAGATAAAATAGTAGACACAAGATGTTACCCAAAGTTTGGAAGAATTTGGGTAAATGTGTTTCCAGTAAGGTTGGGGTTGCTAGCACCACTTCTGGTGTTTTGGGTAGATGGAGAGCCACTCATTCATCGTGGAGGCCACATATGCCCCCACCTAATCCAAGCATTCCTTTGGATTACAAGGTAACACAGACTACATATTTAACTGAGGGCTATGGTGGGGAGAGCAGAAGAAAGATGACTATTAGGGGATATGGGAGAAAAAAAAAATAAGAGGGGCAAAAAATGCTGGTGAGAGAGCAGTCAGATGAGGGGCTTTCACTTTAAGAGCTGATTCTTTTCCCAAATAACCAGAACATAAGTCATAACTATTCAGTGTGGCTGTGAAGACTATTCCCATTGCTGAGGCAGAAAAATTGGCTCTACTGCGTTCAAAAGGTTAAAGGTTACCTCAGCTTTCATGTGGTCACTAGTAACAGCCATAAGCTCTCTGGCCACTAACTTCTAGCACTGTGTGTCACTTCTCATGTGTTCAGAAAAATGACAGAGGACATCAAGGTATGGACCTGGTGTGAACACAAGTTTTTGCTCTTTGGGTGGTTACACAGTCTAATAAGTTGAGTTGTGGGCTTAGAAGTCAGACTGTTTGCATTCAAATCCCAGGTCTGTCATTTGGGTAAGGGACCTAATTTTCTAAGCCTAAAATTGGGAGAATAATAATCTTTAGCTCAGAGTTGTCATGGAGACAAAATGAGATAAAATGCTCAGTGCTGAGTGCACTAGCTGGCATGTGGTGCCTTCTCAACTGTTCCTGCTACAAAAGTGGCTTCCATGATTATGGACCCTTGGATAGAAGACACTTTGGTCTTCCCCCACCTATGACCACCTTAAATCATCAACGCAGTCCATCGATGCATCCTACTCATTGCACACAACACTGCCAAAAGACAGGGACCCCTTAGCAGAACTGGGTCTGTCTCCTGCCCTTGGGTCTGACCATTCTCAGCACAACCCAACATGGCTGCCAAGCTTTTCTGGA
This sequence comes from Xerus rutilus, assembly GCA_028644305.1. Classification (NCBI taxonomy): domain Eukaryota; kingdom Metazoa; phylum Chordata; class Mammalia; order Rodentia; family Sciuridae; genus Xerus; species Xerus rutilus. Next base: position 48,313,973 of record CM053402.1, read on the forward strand.
ATGATCATCTCTCACTCCCTCTTCCAAGACTCTAGCATGAAAGCAGATTCTGAAATGAATGCTTACACAAGATCCCCCAATATGTATAATATGCATTCTCCTGTATTTATGTATATTCTCCTTTAGGTATAAAAATACCTATATTAGGAGCATGTTGATACAATGCAATCCATATTTGCTCTACTGGAAGAAAGGTATATCTTCTGCCCAGAGTGCCCAGGATGCTCTTCTCCCTAGGTCTTGGGATCCTTAAATTGGGACAACAATTTAAGGCTATCACTGTAGCAAGATGGGGTGAAAACTACCTCCCACATGGGTCAACTGCTATCTTTCCATTAAGTAACAGGATGAGGGCCATCAGAGTTGTGAGCCCCATGGGCCCAAAAAAGGTTAGTGGAATGAGAACAAAACGAGAGATTTCAAAGCTGCTCCCCAGCAGATCTCAACAAAAGGGCCTTTTACCCAAAGTAGCACTAGGACTGATAGGTCAATCTAGGAAAGCACAGGAGCAACAGGGACAATCAGGCTGCAGAAATTTTATACCAAGCACATGGTATAAATACATGTCCAGTCATACTGCGGAATGAAGGAGCCTGTCCCTTTGTCATAGGGGATCTGCAATGATGTCACCTCCATTCACTGCTATCCTCAAACACTTTACCACTCTCAAAGACATCCTTCTATGAAGAGCATCTCAGCTGGGATGTGTAAAACTTGACCTTCACATAGGGAAGCTTCTGCTTTCAGAGTTTGTTGGCAGTGTATTAAAAGGCAGTATTAACAGGCAGTATTCCTAAGGGAAAACTCAGAGCAAGAACCGGGGCCTTCCAACCCCCCTCACAACCCTGAGACATGCTGCAGGCATTGTGAGCAGGTCTGACAATGCCACACGGAGCTTACCAAAAACACAGAAACAAGATACCAGGCCCTAAGTTCTAGAATATGGTTAACCTAATAACCTGAGCAAAGATTCTATTATTAAGAAGGATCAACAGGGGCTGGGAATATAGCTCAGTTGGTAGAGTGCTTACCTTACATACACAAGGCCCTGGGTTCAGTGCCCAGCAACACACACACACACACACACACACACACACACAAGAAGGATGAACAGAAGTATTGAGGACTGAGGATTTACTGTAGTAGAGCTAAAAGATTGGACAACAGCTGTGTCTGCGGGAACCAACCTGGTGTGTGGCTCAAATCACTCATTTATATTCTATTTTTTGGTACTAGGAATTGAACCCAAGGGTGCTTTACCATTGAGATACATCCATGGTCCTTTTTATTTACTTTAAAATTTTTTTTTTTATTTTGTTACTGGGGATTGAACCCAGGGACACTTAACCACTGAGTCACATCCCCAGCCCTTTTTATTTTTTGAGACAGGGTCTTGCTAAGTTACCTAAGGCCTTACTAAATTGCTGAGGCTGGCTTTGAACTTGAAATCCTCCTGCCTTAGCCTCCCAAGTCGCTGGGATTATAGGCATGTGCCATCATGCTTGGCCTCAAATCACTTTTGAGGATAAGGTACACATCTTTTTTTTCCTTTCTTCCTCTTAACATGTTCAATGTGTGGGCCTAGGGATGTAGCTCAGCAGTAGAGTGAGTGCTTAGGACACATAAATCCCTGAGTTCAATCACCAACACCAAAAATAAATAAAGATGTTCAATGTGTAAGGGGCTTAAATAGACCATAAGATATATTCATAGCAAAAGGCATGCTGATAAACACAACCAAGTGTCAGGGGTTACATATTAGCCTATTCAAGCCAATACTAGGGATTTGCCTGTCACTCACCATGCAAAGAACACAAAATATCTGCCTTTCAAATGTGTGTCATTAGTGCCAATAATAAAAGGTGTTTGAGGATAATAGTAAAATGATGTCATCAACTCCTGCTTATGCATTCTTCTGGAAAAAAATAGAATAGATGGTCCAGAATGTCAGATTTGGCTTTGAAATATTTGCTGGCTTACATTAAACATGGTCTGTCAGATATTTCAGAAGTCATTTCAAAGCAAAACAAAAAAAGTGAGTTATGACACATTCCCAAAGAAACGATCCAGTTTTCCCACCTTGGCCTCCCACTCTCAACATGCCACGCTCACTCACACTGCTATGCTTTGGCAGGGACCATTCACACTGCTTCAGAATCTGCCAGCTTCCACGCACCCAGCATACGACACTGGCTTTAGGCCTCAGCTCAAAACACTCCCAACTAGGGAAATATCTCCCTATGCCCACAGCCTCTTAGGAATGCTTTTCCTATGCTGCTTCTGCATACAGAAATTAAACATTACCAAAATGAATGTATGGCTTGGTTAATGTAACAATCAACTAGGTTTGTGAATTACCATTCCAGAAACTCTGTAAATTCTTTTCAGACAACTGGCCATGTCCGTACACCTACATATTACTACTTGTGCCTAGCACAGAGGTCATGCATCACTTAATGACAGGAATACATTCTGGACAACTGCATTATTGGGCAATTTCATTGTTGTGCAAACATCATAGAGTATACTTACACACATTAAGATGGTCATGACATAAGTAGGTGATATGATCTTTTGCGACCACTATTTGGGATCACTATTGTATATTGTATATATGAGTTTTGGTTGATTGGATAGCAGCTCATAGTTTAGACCATTAGGAGTCAGTAGTATGGATTTCCAATGACTTTCTTATTCAATGGTAGTTACCATGAGACTATTCTAGCAGCTAAGTCAGTACTTGGCACATAGTAAGTGCTCAATAAATACATGTTGAATAAATAAGTGAGTGAATAAATAATAAGTTAAAAAATATAGTATCACGCCAGTCAGAATGTCAGTTATCAAGAATACAAGCAACAATAAGTGTTGGCGAGGATATGGGGGGAAAGGCACGTTCATACATTGCTGGTGGGACTGCAAATTGGTACAACCAATCTGGAAAGCAGTATGGAGATTGCTTAGAAAACTTGAAGTGGAACCACCATTTGACCCAGTTATCCCATTCCTCGGTCTGTACCCAAAGGACTTAAAAACAGTATACTAGAGTAATGCAGACACTTCAATGTTTATAGCAGCACAATTCATAGTTGCTAAACTGTGGAAGGAACCTAAATGCTCCCCAACAGACGAATGGATAAAGAAACTGTGAGATACACACACACACACACACACACACACACACACACACACACATATATATATACACAATGGAATATTACTCTGCATTAAAAGAGAATAAAATTATGGCATCTGCAGGTAAATGGATGGAGTTGGAGAATATCAAGCTAAGTGAAGTAAGCCAATCCCAAAAAACCAAAGGCTGAATATTCTCTCTGATAAGTGGATGCTGATCCATAATGGCGGGGGGGGGGGGGCAGGTGGAGAATGGAGGAACTTTGGGCAAAGGGGAGGGAGGGAAGAAGAGGAGGCATAGGGGCAGGAAAGATGGTGGAATGAAATGGAAATCATTACCCTAGATACATGTATGACTGCACATATGGTGCAACTCTACATTGTGTACAACCAGAGAAATGAAAAGTTGTGCTGCATTTCTGTACAATGAATCAAAATGTATTCTGTTGTCATATATAACTAATTAGAATAAATAAATTTTTAAAAAAGACCATAAACTATCACTAAAACAGGTAATTAAGGAATATTGGTTTTAAAGAATTATAAAAGGGTTCAAGTAAAATAAGCACAATACTGCCAAATTCAAAATCAATACATTCCCCATCGGTGGTTAGTGACTTGAGTATGAAATTGTAAAACACATTCTGTTCTTAACTTTCAAATCAATAAACACAATTACATTATAGTGAAATGTGGGGGTTTCACCAGTTACTTACAGTTTTCTTTCTGAGATAATTTGGACCCTTTTCTCTATTAATCAAATAGCCTCAGTTTACATTTCATTCACTCTCTGTAACTTTTTAATTACCTTCTGTTTGAAGATATTCTTGAGAAAGAAGTTACTGAAAATTACCTGATGACAGAAAAGTTTATGTTGAGACTACTGCTACTCACGGTGTGGTAGGGCACAGATACATCAGCTCACCTGAGAGTCTGTCAGGAATGCGACCTCAAGGGTCCCACTTGGGAATCTGTTTTAACAAGAGTCTTCTGAGGCTGAAGTTTGAGAATCATTGCTTTAAGTTAGGATCAAAAGTCATAAAACAAAAAGTTAACACCACAGAAGAACTGCGGCTTTCTCCAGACACTGCAAAGATAATGGGACAGGGGTCCCTAACCAGTGGGAAAGCCATTGTCCTGGGGGTAAAGCAGATAGCCAGTAACTATCCCTGCTGATGATGTATATATAGTCTTGTGAGAAGTGAAGCAGCCTGGGACATGCTTGACACACAAACCTGTGGCAATTCACCCCTACTCCCACACCAATAATCTCTGGGCTCATTCCCTCTTAACAAAGAAAGAATAGTTTTGTTCTGAGGAGGTTTAAAGGGCCTAGAGCTGCAACCGGAGTGGCCAAAGGACTGGTCCTGCTTAGAATAAAAAGAAGCTCAAAGGAAAATCTCCACCAGGTTGCCAGACTTTTCCATCTCACATCAGGTTGACACAGACGGCCCTGGCTACTAAGAACTCTCACTGTTCCTTCTCAAAGAGCCTAAGGAAAGGTCCTAAGGGAGAAAGAACAACTGGAGATGAGGACAGTTGAAACTACAGGCAGGAAGAAGCTGGGGCAGTTGCAACTTCAAATGTGACCACTGGATGCCAGTGGGCCAATATGCCATTTATTTCTCCTTATTGGGGTCCTCATATTGGATCAGATTTGTATTTCTAGAGCCTCCAAAGAATAAAGATTCCAGATTCTAAAGGTGCAAGCTAAGTCAAAGGAGGAGGGTCCTTCTCACTCACACGGAGCTAGCCACAGCTTTCTGCCACTCCAGAGGGTACCCCAAAGTAGTGTGCTGGAGACCTAGTTTCAGAGTGCAGGCAGTCTCTCTGCAAACGGCCTTCCTCAAGCACTGTGAGTGAGGAAGTGGGAGAGGGAATGTCTAATGATTAGCTCCTTATGGTTCCTACATTCTTGAAGTCTATTCTTTACACCCGTTGGAACACTTCTGCATTCTTGATAGCACGATTGCAATATGAGTTCTTTCCCTTCTGAGCACTGTCTTTTATTGACACACTAAAATATCCTAGGAGCAGGCTTTGCCTTCCCTCCCTCCCAGCACCCCTCCTTCTCCACTGCCACACTCTCCACACCATTCCTTGTTCTCTTTCTAAGAATGCAATAAACATTTCAGCACAATCTTTTCAATCCACATTATTTATAATATTCTGAACATCCATCGAGCCTGGCTAGAATGCTAAGTAATAAATCAAACTTAACAACAACAAAAAAGGAAGGGGGGGAAAAGTCACCCTTTGGCTAGGCTAAAGCCTGAGATGTTTCATTCCCCCAAGGGTTTAGTTATGTTAGGAAAAGTGAGATGGGGATGAGACTCGCGGTTTAGAATGACATAGAGTCAGGAACTCCAATCTATAGGCATAATCATAACTTTGTATAAATCTCAAACAAACTTACCTCTCAGGGGTGTCATGGGGATAAATGAGATACGTGGGAAGCACTCTGAGTGCCTCAAATAAAAGCAACTGGGTCCCAAAGGTCATCTCCTTGGAATGGAGAAGGCTAAAAGCCCCCTAGCCCCCAGTCTTTGCTAATTAACATCCCCTCAGCAGGTTTCAATAAGGTTGGGGGGGGGGGTGCCAGGGCATGCAGTGTGATTAGAACAGCTTGGTCCCTAGGTCCCAGCTCCAGTCACCACCCTCAGCGGGGACCTTTCCCCTCATTGCTAGCAAGGACCATGCCAGGCCACACACAGCGGGAGGTCTCTCTACAGAGGATTTTGCTCCTGGGGGGGGGGGCGGATGGGGGAGGAGTGGAACCTGTCCTACAGCCTTACTGCCTGGCGCTGCGCAGGTTTATATAGTCTGACTTTCTCCTCACAATGGAGAAAGGATCTGGCTCAAGAGCTTGCTGATGATTTCAGAATTTATCTAAATGAGTATGGAGGCCAGCATAGGCTATTGGCTAATTGCATAATTGGCTGGAGGCCCTTCTGCTTTGGCGATTTCCCACCCAGTCCGAAGTCTCGCATTGGTAATCCAAGCTGTTCAGCCTTGCCACGGAGCAGGCGTGTGTTTATGTGGCTAGACCTCAATTCGGCTGCTCTGTTGGTGTATAGTCTAACACGTTCTGCAATCTGCTCTAAGTGGTCCCTTTTGACAGTTTCCTGGATATGAGGTGCTGCTTCTTTTCCACTCTTGTCAAATGGTTCTGAATATAAGATTAGAGTAACTGAATTGCAACCCATATTTTTATCACTTCAATCTCATGTTGGTTCTGGGCAAATGACTATAACCTGTCCTTAATCATGAGATTTTTCTACCATAGTCCCATACGAAGGTAACTTTTCTTATTCAAATTGTCAAATGTGCCAACTAATCTAGCTTTACCTCATTGGTCTTGTTATGGGAAAGATAATGCCTTCATGTTCAGATCCCTCACCTGTCTGCTGGTTTGGGTTGATCCTGACCAACATTCTAGGTGGCTTTTGATACCAGCTTTGCTTTATTCATAACTTCTGACAATAAATATATAAAAAGAAATTATGAGTGATGTCTTCATTTGTTTCAACAAAGTCTCCAAAAACTATAATTTCTTTATCATGTCCTGAAGTCACAGAAACTACCACAATGTTCATTACTTGACTATTATGGTTAATGGTCTGTTTACAACTTCCACTTCTTTGCTTCAGATGACCTGACCACCCTTTTAGCTCCAGCCTGTCAGGCTGGGTGGTTTACCCAGACCTCTTGGGCCCTTTCCTCGGTACATCCCACTCTCACTCCAAGCATCCAGGAGAACTTCTTTCCCTGAAGCCATTGCCTCCAAGGTAGAACTTGTCTGTCCTCATAGCTTCCTCATCTCCTCTAAATGCAGGGCTGGCCCAAATGATGCAAGGACACTATCACTGCTCTCTGATGTTGCTGTTAGTGCCCTCTCCCTGGTCACTGGAGTTCTACTTTTCCCACCCATAGCCATTTTTACATGTGTTATCTTCTGTTTACTCAGTAAGGAATGGTTAAAGCCCAAGGCTTCAGAGCAAGCTTCTTGGGTTCAAATCCTGGCTATCCCACTTCCCATCTGTGTGATTATGAGCAATCTATTTTTAACACATCCGGGCCTCACCAATACATGTAATGTACTGGGCATAGTATCCATAATACAACATAGGTACTCAATAAACAATCACTTTTCTTATGAAGGCTTTGCCAGTCATGCATCATTGCATGCCTACAGCCCCTTCAAATGCGATCTAGCAAAATTGGCAAAGGGGTGAGGCAAGGCAGCCATTATTGATACACACCCCTTGGCCCCATGCACAGAGCCACAGTGACTGGGCATACAAAACGAGGTCAGCCAATCCACAGTCCAGCACATGAGGCTAAGCTGGATAAACATTCTTTTCTCTGGAGTTTAATTAGGAAATAAGGAGCAGGGCAGGGCAGGCAGACAAGGAATGTCTGGGTTCCTATCAATGGGAACATGCATCCTTATAATATGGCTTTTTTTTTTCCCAGAAATGTGATTCTCTACCCCCCCCCCCCCATGAAAAGATCTCCTAAAGAACAAATGTTTGACATATATATCTCAGGCTACAGATAAATGTGCAAAGGACAGGTTTTGACTAAAGAACTGTATCCCAGTTGCAAGATTCAGGGTCATCAGCAGGATGTTGCTTCTGAAATTAGAACTTTTATGCCATTGATAAGAGATCCAAAACATAAACAAAGTTAGCTTTAGTTAGAGTCACCTTTTAACATCCTTCCTATTTCAAATCTAGATTCCACAGTGCTTGTAGGTTTAATCAGGATGAACGTCCTTCATGACTTAGGCTGGATACAGAGCACACTAGTTTTGGTTTACTTCGCTGTCACACTGAAGACCATTGCTACCACATTTTCTCAGATAGGAAGACCTGAAGCTCTCTGGAGCATAGGGTATGGGAAGAGGTGAAAGAGAAAAAATAGCTGAAATGACAGATGATGAGGATTAGTGAAAGCAGAACTTAAATGGTTCATGATGGGATTCAAGCTGTGCAGAGAAGACAGTCAGCCTCTATCCACTGATAATCAACTCTGAGCCAAGTACCAGGGTAGATGCTGGTAATACAACAATGTTCAGATAGACAAGATACCTGTTCCAAAGGAATTTATAGGATACTGGGGGAGACAGATAGATATTCAAATAATCACACAATGAAACAACTACAAATCATGGGTAAGTTCTAAGCAGGACGTAAGGTGCTATCATGAGAGCTACTTTAATGTAGTCAGAGGTGGCCTTCTGGAGGTAGTGATCAGTTGAGATCTAAAAGTGAAGCTGAACAGAAACCATTTCCAGCCCAAGTAACAGAAGCACTGCAAACTTCAGGATTCACAGAATGGAAAGAAACAAAGCCACTGTGGCTAGAACTGACCAGCAAGGAGGAGAGAAATTAAGGATGGTTAGGGGGTCAAGACTAAGTCTTGTAGAACCTGGGAGGCTCTGCTAAGGAACTGGATTTGAGAAACCACTGATGGACTTAAACAGAAGATGGCAATATCCCATTCATAGTCCACTTGTACCACTGTGTGGAGACTGTATGGGAGGGTACAGTGTCCAGGTACAAGCCAAGTCAACAAGATCTGTTAAAGGGAACTACCTCAAATAACTACTTGCAGGCCAGGTGTGATGGCGCATGCCTGTAATCCCAGTGGCTCAGGAGGCTGAGGCAGGAAGATCACGAGTTCAAAGCCAGCCTCGGCAAAAACAAGGCACTAAGCAACTCAGTGAGACCCTGTCTTTAAATAAAATACAAAATAGGGCTGGGATGTGGCTCAGTGGTTGAGTGCCCCTGAGTTCAATCCCAGGCACCCCTGCCCCCTCAAAAAAGAGAACTACTTGAGAGAATGATCACAGGATTCAGATAAGAGGGTGATGTGGAATGAGGTGGTGGCAGGAGCAATGGAGCGATCTGAAACATAATTTAGAATAGCATTACCAGGGCTTCCTTTTGGATAAGAACTGTGGGTCATGGTGAGACAGGGAGACTGGACACAGAGTCTGCAGTGTTGAATTTTTTCTATAATACTGAAAAAGATAGTAATGCTGAACTTAAGTGCTTAGATGTAGATTATTTGGATGTTGAATATACCCATGTGAGCAGAGCACCCAAGATGTGCTGCCGTGCTTCACCCATACATGAGCCCCCACCCTGCCGCCATCACACTGACATGATCCTACTAAAAAGGAAAAAGTTGTTCCTAAACAAGAAGAGAAGGTTGAGCAAAAGGAAAAGATATCCAAAAGAAACAAACAACAAAAACTAATGGCATTGGAATAAATTCAGTATAAAATATATACAAATAAAAGTAAAACAACAACATCAACATCAGCAAAATATTTAGTCTAATTATAATAAAAATGGAACAAGATTTTTCAAGAACTTGCCAAATTATTGTGAGGCAACTAGGGCTACTCTCATTTTGCGGATAAGGAAACCAAGGTTTAGAGAGGTTAAGAAAGCAGAATCTATGCTAAAGAGATTAATGTGGTGGCACAATAAGGCACAACATGATAATAATTACTTAGATGCTGTCAAAATAGTTGCATATGTGTGTGGGGGCCTGAGATAAGGAGCAGAGTAGATCTCAGAGGACCCTAAGGATTGTCATCATGACTTTGGGCAATGGAGAGTCTCTGAAAGGTTTTAGCAGGGAGAGTGATGGCAGAAAGAAGGGGCTGACAAATGCAAATCTGCATTTTCCAAAGTTTCCCTGAGCTTCAATGTGGAGGATAATCTGGAAGGAGCATAACTGGATCTAGGGTGATGAGTCAGGAAACAACAGGAGTAGTCCAGAAGATGCCAGAGAGCTGACAGAAGTCTAGGGTGGTGGGGAAGGAAAGAAGTGTATGGGTTCCGAAGATTGCAAAGAAGTGGAATCAACAAGAATTGGCATCAGATGGGATGTGGGGGCCAAGCAGAATCGGGGATGATGTCCGGGGATTTGGTTTCAGACAGTGAGTGGCTGGTGGTCTTGCTCATCAAAATAGAAAATGAGGGAAAGAAAAGCAGAGCTGGAGAAGATCACAAGCATAGTTCTGGACATCCTGGTATTATTACAAGCAACTTTGACAGCACAATATTTGCTTTTCTTCCACTGGGATTATAGAGAACTTGTTTTGGGGTAGCAAGCCACTGGAGAAAATTTTCCTATTGTGGTGGGAGATTGAGACCAACATCGACTTTGAGTATCCTAAGTGTAAAGCAGATACAGTCCCTTGGAGTGATTAAAATAGTGTTAACAGGGCTCAGGTATGAGTCTAGCACCAACAGCTGGTAGAGTTCCACTAAGAAAGGTCCTCCCTGGGGTCTTCTTCCCACTCTCCTGCTGGTGGCCAAGTCAGATGCTATTCCTCTATTCTCCTCTACCTCAAGACTCTAAAATACATATTTTGGGTTTTGTACATTTGATATTTTTTGATTGGTACTGATGACTGTTTTTATACTATAATCTCTCCTCCTCTAGTATCCTAGAATTAATTCCTTCATTCATTATTTCTTCTTTCAAACATACTGTTTTGAAATATGGTAAGAAAGTTTTTGACAGAAACACATGTAGTTGGAAGTCATCCATTTTATTAATGAAACATTATTGTTACACATTGGATCTTAAATGTTCCCCAAAGGTGTTTAAGGCTTGGTCCCCAGCTGATTAGGAGGTGGGACCTAATGGAACAAAGTTAGGTAATTGGGGCAAGCCCTTAAAGGGGATATTGGGACTCTGTCCCCTTCACTTCTCTCTTTGCTTCCTGGATGCCATAAGGTGAGCAGCTTTGCTCTACCATGTGCTCTGTGCCATGATGTTCTGCCTTGTCAGAGACATGGAAGAGTGGAACCAACCAACTATGGACTGATACTGTGAGTCAAAATAAATTCTTCCTCCTTTAAGTTGATGTTTTCAGATATTTTGCCACAGAAGCAGAAAGCTAACACAATGAACATTTCCAGATGTGTGTGTTTTTCACTTATTATCACCCACATCACCTTATAATTTCAACTTAAATATTTATTGTAGTGTAAAGAAAAAGGTCAGTGAAAGGAAAACTAGCCTTTTTTCTCTATTACACACTCCTCAGGCCAATCTATACTGCCAAGAAGATTGAAATTCCTCTCTCACCTGGTGGCAGCACCCCCAACTTAAAAATTCTGATAAATATCCAGTCAAGGAATAAATTCACAAACTTGAATATATGAAATAAGGGAGTAGCTTTATGGAGATAAATATTTTTACTCTCTTTACAAAAACTAAAGAACTACACATATTCCTTCCCCTAGTAAATGGATAGCTAAGATCCCAGCAGAGGTTGAGGGGAAAGTCAAGAGCAAAGGAGTTTACATACTTGTCATTGAACCTAAATAGGGGTCCTGAGGGATGAGAGATTCTGGGAAACCTAATAGGCATCCTCAAGAGGAAAAATGGAGCACTCATAGACCCCAAGTAACCAGTGTCTAGGAGAATCTATTACATGAAACTCACAGCTCTGTTCATGGTAACACTGAAGCTTCTATCAAGTAGCATCTGTGGGATAATTGGAAATTACTTTTCTTGGATGGGGGTGTAGCTTAGTGGTAGAGCACTTGCCTAGCATACACAAGGTGCTGGGTTCAATCCCTCACACCACTATTAAAAAAAAAAGAAAGAAAGAAATTACTTTTCTTAAATGAAAGAGGTTGGTTTTTTCCCCCCCTTTCTATAAATATTCAACCTTATTCTATGTTTGAAATAGAATTCTCATGTCACTAGGTTAAAGTACAAACTCAAGAGAAGTATTCACTGGAAAAACTTGGAATGTAGAGTTTATGTGACGGTTGGAAAGATATTCTTTTTATTTCATGAACTTAAATTGTATGCATCTTTTCAAATTAAAAACAAATTTTTGACTAAATGTTTCCAACAATTTGGGTCTCTATGGATTAAATTACAATTCTTTTTTATTTTTGGAATTATTTTATTAATGAAACACAAATTTATTACAGTATCTTCATAAAAGTCTAATGGAAACTGTAACCTGAATAATATTTGAGGATTTTCTTTTGAAGCTGAAAGCCAGCAATTACAGTACTGGAAAAGGCTATTTTATCGTGGTGCATTTCCTCAGGAGAGGAAATGATTTTTGAGAATACTGAAGCCTTTTTTATTCTAAAGCAGGCTAGCAACACCTGTACACAATCTTTCTAGACAACAATAAGACTTTTCTGAGGTTTCATGTCATGACCATTTAATTTAATAGCTCTGAGAGTTTAAACAGGACACTAATACCTCAGTTAACTGGCACGATCGGTGAACTGGGGATTCCAGTTAACTTAATTTTTCCATCAACTAATAGTAACCCATTTGTGCAATGAAATTTCCTCAGCAGGATACAGGGGATCTGGACAGCTCTTTTCAGGTATGTACAATTGTATGGTTTGTCTCTTTTTTAAATCAGCATTTTGCCTTTCATAAATCTTCAAATTAATAAACCAATACTCAACCCCATATAAGAAGGCTCACCAAAACAAACAAACAAAAAGGTTAAGTTTAACTCCAAAAGCCTTAGCTAAAGAAAACAAACCCAGAAACAAAATATTTTCCTCACAATTCATACAGCATTTACTTAATGTACCAGGCACTGATCTGCACCCTGGGGATACAGAGATAAACAATACATATTTTTTTGGACTTCAGAAGCTCACAGTTTACATATTGATGAAGTAGGAAACTTCAGAAGATATGAGAAATGACAGTTGTTTAAAGAATTTTTTCTTTAAAAGCATTTAAAGCCACTTTTGCTTTTGAAAAACCAAGGCAAATGAAAACTACTTTTTGAAATAGTGAGAAGAAAATAAACGTAAAGTTGCCTCTAGATCTTTTAATCAGTAGAATAATGGTTGATTTTATATCCAGGCTTCCCCTTAACAGAAAGCTTTAGAAGTTCTTAGAAATATGATAGGTAAACAGGTAAAATTAACCTTAAAAAGTTTTTGATTCAACTTGGTTGAGGCGCAAAGACCCTAAATATCCTTCACAGTCTATTCTCTAGTTTTATGTTTTAATTAAGAGATGCAAAGTCTTGCCAAGTCATGATTGAGGCTGAGTTTATTTCCTTTGATGGGTTCTAGCAGGAACCTCAGCTGCAGGATCTTTCTGGAATCCTAGCTTTCATTCTTCCCAGGCCCCAACCTTGGAGATTCTGATTCACTGGTTCTGGGATGGGCCCCAGGAATTTATATTTTTAGCAGGAACATCATATGATTGTTATCATCAGGGAAATTTAGAAAATATGGACCTGGACAATATGGTATGTCCACTAATCATGAGTTGGGGTAGTGCTTAGAGAGAAAAGCAGATTGCCAGGCCCCAAGGTCCAGAGAATCAAGTTCAGTAAGTCTAGCCTGGGCTCAGGAATCTGCATTTTAACAAACATCTCAGTTAGCATCTAGTTGACAGAAACACTGTCTTTGGTGCTGATGATCCACAAAACTATTCTGTGTATGATAAATAGAAACCCAGAATCCAGAAAAAGCAATGAAATTCAAACTAGTGATTTTAAAAAAAAGGAGGTATATCTAGGGCATTTCCATGTCCTGAGGCCCAGGACTGCTTGCTGTCTTCAATGCAGCAGTTACTGCTTTGAGCTGGATTGGTCATTTCTTTGAGGGCTGCCTCCAGAGTAAGGGTCAAATCCAAAGCATTATGGGCATGATGCCCACGTGTATGAATAGAGGGCAAATCTAGGATACCTATGGATGCAAACTGGATAACCCAAAAGTCATCACCTTAGATAAATAGAAAGTGCCAAAATGTTTTGTTTTGTTTTTTGGGGGGGCAGGGTACTGGAGATGGAAACCAGGGGCACTTTACCACTGAGCCACATCTCCAGCCCTTTTTAATTTTGAGACAAGGCCTCACTAAGTTGCTTAGGGCCTTGCTAAATTGCTGAGGCTGACCTCGAACTTGTGATCCTCCTGTCTCTGTGTCCTAAACTGCTGGGATTACAGGCTTGCGCCACCACACCCAGCACAAAATGTGTTTTGGAATAGCTATGGTCTACTTCCATTGTGCCTGAAAATCACAAAAGAAACTATTACATGTACCATCCATTGCTAGTAGTAAATGAACACATTGTTTACTACAAATTCTGCTGAAATAAACCTGTCTTCACATACAGTTGCTAAGGTGCTTGTGCTTAGGAAAACAAATACTTTCAAGACAAATAATGCCTTCACATTTTCCTTCTGAAAGTGACTAATTTAAATACTTCTGAAAAGTTGCAACACACTTCTTCTGGAATCCCCATGTTAGGGCACTTCACATGTGCCAAGGACTATATGGATCTCTTTAAGAAATGCCAAGGGAAATATCAGCCTAGTAAGGCTGAGAAAATAGGGCAAGGTTATAAATGGTATGAAAAACTGCACATGAATTCTTCCCTGTGAAGTCAAGCTAGGTTTCACCCAAATGGTTGAACCCCAAAAGCATCTGAGCAGTTCAGCTGTTAATCTCAACCCCTGCTCATGGGGCTCAAATTTGCAATTTACATATTCAGTAGGAAAACAAAGTTATTTAACAGCACAAGATTCTTCTCCAAAAGGAAGAAAGGCACATGTTTTAGCCCACACACATACACTGATCTTTAACTTCTAAATATCGGGGCACAACACACAATTATTTTGGCTTTGGAAGACTACACTGTCTGCTATTTCCGGGTGGGCAGTTACAAAAAAATATTGTTTCGAACATGCCAGAGCTGACAATTTTATGCATGTGTAGTACAAGTGGTTCTTTTTCATTTTGGAAAGAAAAAGCACTTAAAAAAGGTTTGGTGGGGAGGCTTGGCAGTGGTATTTCACCTCAATACATCTTTCAAGTTTGATAGCTTGTAAGCTCACGGCTTTGGTTCTTGTCTTCAACCTTTAGACAACTCTAAGCTGTCCACAGCAGCTGCAGAGGGCAAGTCTTTAAATGAAATAAAGAAATAATTGCTTCAGGGAACAAAGACAAGAAAAAAAGCCCCGTTAGCTGAACTATGTGGCCCCAAGGGATTGTGTGTGGTATGTATTCCTGATTAATATTGTTCGGTGTGGCAAGAAGGAGTCTCTCTGCAATCCCAGAGAATCAAAAAAAGTGTGATGTGCTGGAAAGACCGTGGGCTTCAGAGGCTTGCCTGGGTTCATACTGCACCTCTGTCACTCCTTGGCTACATGAGCTGGAGACAGGGCCTTCGCCTTTCAGAGTCTTTGTTCCTTGTATGTAATAACATTACCTGCTGCATAGGGCTGCAATGAGGACTAGGAAGATGCTGCATTTCATGCACTGATTTCATTAAACACGGCAAACTACACACCCACAAATCTCTCTGCTCCCTCCCTAAACTCTGCCTACAAGTAGGTGGGGGATACGATATAAATCTATAAACCAAAATAGTAGGAGAGAAAGTAACATCCAACCAGATACAGCAATAAAATGTGGAAGATGGAAAGTAAATGGTAAGTGATAAGTGATTTTTAGAAGACAATGAGACCTGAACAAATTAATTGGAAATAAGGCTAGGAATCCAAAGCAGAAAGTGGTTGGTGCACTATAATCTCAGAAAGACTCAGCACTGGGAGGCATGGAGTATCTCTGAAGGTGATGCTAAAAAACTGGGGGACCAGTTAAAGAATATATGAGGACCAAAGTTCTGCCCCAGATTCCCTCTGCCACCCTGAATAACAAAGTACTTCTGCCCTATATTCTTTTAAAAATTTTTTTAGTTGTCAATGAACTATTTATTTATTTATTTATTTAATTTATTTATTTATATATGGTGCTGAGAATTGAACCCAGTGCCTCACACATGCAAAGCAAGTGCTCTACCACTGAGCCACAACCCCAGCCCATTCTTCTGCCCTATATTCTCAGGACCACAGGGGCTCAAAACACAGGGACAACAGTCAGAGAAGAAAGGAAGGATAAGATCAAAGGTTGAAAGGGAGATTAAGTAAAAGTTTTCACACAGAATGATGAGCTCACTGCCCCCTCTGCCTATTAGGCTCCCAGACAGTAACAGTTAAGTTTCTGCTCACCAGGCAAACTATAGGGCACCTTTCAGTAGAAACAGACTAACCAAAGAGAAAAAGACATAGATACTGACATTTTGAATCCCCAATAAAACGAGTAGGTCCTTTCCTATCTGATAATCCTTCTGCGAATCCCAAACTCGACAGACTCTGTTCATGCCTACGGAACTTTGACATGCCTTTTCAGTGACTGGTTTTCTTTTTTTTTTCTTTTTTTGAGGCACTGGAAATTAAACCCAGGGCACTCTACCATTGAGCTACCTCCCCAGTACTTTTGATTTTTTATTTTGAGACAGGGTCTTGTAAATTGCCCAGACTGTCATTGAACCTGTGATCTACCTACCTCAGTGCTTCATTCTTAAACATTAATGGGTAGCCAAGCATCACTAGACATTTGACAAAACAAGAAAAATATAAAACAAAACAAGAACAAGACCAGGAAAAGAAATCCAATGGAAAGATACATTGCAAAGAACAAAGGCAAACATCTAATGAACAATAATTCTCTGAGAAATAAGAAAAAATTCTGTATTTATTAAACTAGAACAGAACATTTTAAAATCAGTAAAGAAAACTTGGGAGTTAAAAAATAAGACAGCAGCAATAAAGAAATCCGACAGAAGAATTTCAGGATGTAGTTGAAGAAATGTCCCAGAAGTGAACAAAAAGACAAATAAAAAAGAGGAGAGAGAATAGTAAGGGAATTAGGGGACTGAACTAGAAAGCCCAATATCCAACTAATGGGTGCACCAGAAGGAAAGAAATGAGAAAACAGAAGAGAATTATCAAAACTATAAAAAGAAAATTTCAAAACTAAAAGACATAAATTCCTAAAGTAAAGGGTGCACAATATACCCCACATAGTAACAGGGAGTAAAGGAAGAAATTACTTGAAGGCCCTCTGTGTGAATTTTTTAATGCTGGGGCTAAAAAGAGGATCTGGAAAGCAAAACAGGGCATATTACAAGGTTCAGAAAGCAGAATGGCACTGGAACTCTCAGTGTCAACACTGGAAGCTAGAAGGCCATGAATAATACCTTCAGAATCCGGAACACAAATTGCTCTCCACCTAGCATTCTACAGGTAGTCAATCAATTAACTCTAAGGGGGTAGAATAAAGGTATTTTCAGACATGCATTGTCTCAACACATTTACTTCTCAGGTACTCTTTCTCAGAAAGCTAGGGGAGGACGTATCCTGTCACAATAGGGGTAAACCAGGAAAGAAGAAAGTGAGTGTAGGAAAGAAGGGCTCAACTAGAAGAGAGGTGATGAAAAGGCTTACAATGGTACTAGAGCTGGGTGCAACGGTGCACACCTATAATCCCAGTGACTCGGGAGGCTGAGGCAGGACGAATGCAAGTCAAACCCTCAGCAATTTAGCAAGACCTTGTCTTGACAAATAAATATAAAAAGGGCTGGGGATATAGGTCAGCTGTAAAGCACCCTTGGGTTCGATCCCCAGTACAAAAAAAAAAAATCTCTGTGTGTGTGTGTGTGTGTGTGTGTGTGTGTGTGTGTGTATTGCTCATACTAGAGAGATGTCCTAGAATAGAGAGAAGGCAGAGCAGGACAGAGAGGAGAGAAACATATCTGTTAAAGTTTCCCCTGGTCCACCCTGCAAGTGTATATGAGCAGATGCACACAGGCACACACAAAATCTCAATAACTAACAGCACATTTATCATAACATAACTCTTCCAAGTGCAACTCAAACTACATTGGCTTCCTTTCCAAAGGGAGAAAAGTCTCAAACCATATCTTGCTACTATATATAGAAGGAAAGTCAGGAGGCTGGTTACAAGCAAAACAGACCAGTTCAATTTAACAAACTTTACTTGAGCAAGAGAAAGGTTCTAGAACTGGACAGCATTCCAGACCAGAAGTGGTTCCTAACTTGCGCCTTGCAATGTGGTGGACTACTTTTATAACCAGAAAGATAGAAAATAAGGTACAGATATGACTTGATGGATACAGCTTGGTTTTTACCTTATATGGGCATAATCTGGTAGTCTACAGCCTAGGATGGGTTGGTAGATGTGTGCAAGAGTACACTTGGGTTATTTACAACCAGTTTGCCTGTCAAGTTAGGTTGTAGTTTACTACATGTGAAACTTCTTTGAAGGCCAAACCCACTGTTAAAGTACTGGAGGTTGGTTTAGGCCAATTTATTCTGGTTCAACAGGGCTCTGTTCTACAAGTCTCACTTCTCTGGTTGATGGGTATTCTTTCCAATATATATTGACTGAATAATTTAGTCACCTCCAATATACCTAATATATGTCCATAGATGAAAACTCTGATGAAGCTACCATTTGGAAAGGGGAAAATGTAGAACAGAAAACACTGCTGACTGGTTCAGAACACACCCCCTTCTTATCAGGCTGGAATAACTCTGTTATCTGGGTGGCTCATTACAGTCCAGTGTCCTCTGCTGAGCAGGGCGCCCCTCTAGGGGTTTCTTCATTTAACCAAGGTCAGCTTCAAAAAAAGGAATGCAGTACAGCTATGTTGAATATAGAAACATTCTAGGAAGAAATGAGGATGCCATCAGATAAAGAAGTAGGATCAACCCAAACAAATGGGGGGGGGTGTTCTATGAAGTCGCTGTAGAGTTACATGCTTCCATTTCTGTAATAGACATTCGGCACTAGGAAAAAGCTTGCTTCTCTTGAAAAAATGTTTCTTTTCTTTTCTATTAGATATTATCATTGTGTGACACATTACATGTCCCCTTTTGTTTTGGTTTTCCAGGATTCTATTCTCAGTGCTAAGTGTAATGCTCAAACATGGTATTAGTTTAGGGATTGACACGTTCTATTTATGTTATCTTTTACATTTAAACATTTTCTATTTCTTCTTTACCAGCTTTGAGATATTTTATACACACACACACACACAAACCTTTTATATAAACTTCCCCATTCCCTCTTTGAAATAACAGTTTACAAATTATAAAGAAAATCTGTTTTGGGATAAAAGTTGGGCTATCTTTGTTAAACTTTGTTCTATAAGACTTTTAAAGACTGAGGCGGGGGAGGAAACAGGACCTTGGCTAAGTTGCAAGCCTTGCTAGCCAGTCTTCATTGCTTGCTATTTTATCCTTTAGTCTTGGTCTGCAGCCTAAACTCCATGAACTTATCCACTTATTTATGCTTTTGTGTATATTTTGCTGTTGTTTCCAAGGAAAAGTTCTTTTTGAATTTCTCCAGCCTTGCCTTAGTTGAACTAAGGGGAAGTGGGATTGTTTCTCATGTGTCTATTTGTTCCAGAGTCTTGGTGGTAGTGCTGCCAGCTAACCAGACCAGAACCAGAATTCAGGAATGAGCCATTCAAAGTTGGGGGCAGAGGTAGAATGAAATCAGCAGGTATAGAACTGGCCCAGAGGTGGATGGA
Organism: Xerus rutilus; assembly: GCA_028644305.1. Lineage (NCBI taxonomy): Eukaryota > Metazoa > Chordata > Mammalia > Rodentia > Sciuridae > Xerus > Xerus rutilus. The sequence goes on from CM053402.1 coordinate 48,333,546, forward strand.
TGCTATTTCTGCCCACTGGGAAAATCCTTTACATGGTCCAGAAAGAGCAACAGATAAATAAAAGGACACTAAGCATATGAATCCTATAAGGACTGGGCAAGAGCATCTTAAAAGTCGGTGACACAATCCGACTTTTAAGCAAGTGGGACTTGGGTGCTCACTGGCTTGGAAGACCCACCCCAGCAGTTTAGGTGTGTCACCACCGTGTGGGAGAAGAGGGAATAACAGGCACAACTGGGTCTTGGTTCAGAGATTTAGAATGCTTTTCTGAGCCACAGCTTAGAATGGAAATAGGACCTATTTATTAAACTTGTCTCTTTCATAAAACAAAATAGACTTCACAGAGATGGACTTAAAGCAGTAACAGAAAGCACCCATAAATTTCTCCAGCTACTTGCTATTCTCCAGCATGCTTAATCCTTAGGTCAACAGAAAGCAGTGTTCCCTTCATCAACTAAAAAGAATCCTCCTTAACTTGGGAACCTTAACTTAACTTGGGAATCCTTAACTTCAGCAATTCAGCTCCCAGTTCTGGCCTGTAGAATCATCTCCCTGAACTACCACAAGCTGGTCTGGAAATGACAATTTCCTTTTAAGCCAACAAGCCTTCCCCTCATTGACTGTTCTTGGGCTATTTTCCAGAATTTGCTTCCCACTTCTTAGGCCCCAAATGCTGAGACTACTAGATATTCAAATGTAATGCTCTCTTCCCTCTCCCCAAATCCATAGCCTCACACTTGGCCAGAAAGCAGGCTCTTTGCTGCTATCTTCAAGATAGATTCAAATAACCTAACAGAAAATGGAATACAATGTATATGTTTGATAGCTTTCGTTATGAGTACTGGTTGGTTAAGCAGATTTAAATTCAATTCACTAACATAATTGAATTGGGTCAAAACACTAAATAACCCTTGGGAGATGGGAGCCATATGCCTCTAGGTCTACAGTACAGATGAAGAAAAACAATGAATACTGAGTGCTCACTATGTGGCAAGCATTGTTTTAAGGGCTGTGTGTGTTATAACCCTTCTAATTCTTACAAATCTCCTAATATTAGGTAGATTTCATTAATACCCTTGGTTTTCAGGTAAAGAAACAGAACAAAAGGATGCTCAAGGTCACGTAACTAGTAACCTGAAGAAGCTGGACTCCAATCCACAAAGTCAGACTGCAGATGCCTTAGTCTAACCACTGCACCACACAGCTCCCAGGGATGTCAGTCACTGCCTCTCTAATAGTTTAGGAAGGCTTCAAAGAAGGTCTGGAATTCTAGAGACTTTTTAAAATGAGAATATAAGCTGGCATGGTAGAAGGATGGTTTGTGTTCATGAAGCCACTTTGGAGAATTCTCAGAGATTTGATTAAGGTTCTTTGTGTATATACTACAGAAAGATAGGAGATATGAGAAGACCTGATGATCTACTCAGAAAACACTGGTATGAAAATATTATAATTCATTTTGAAATGAATGCTGCATTTTGTAGTTGGCAAATAACCTTTATGTATGTTATTTACATTAAGTTTTAATCACAGGATGCTTAACTATTTTAATTGGCTAAACTTTATAGTTTCAAGTCTTATTCTCTCCATCTTATAGATAAAGCAGGTGATGAAGATTCTGTCCTGGCCCATAAATGGGCTCAGGTTTGGGTCTTCTGATACCAATTGCAGTGCTGTTTGCCACCACATCTTGCTAACTTGGCTCAGAGGTCAGCAAAGAGCTATTAGGGAGATAGCTGGAAGTTTTGGTGGTATTAAAGGGAAAAGGAGAAGAGCTCACATTTTTTGAGCCCTCACTGTGTGCAAAACCCTATGCTGCATCCTAATTGCTCAGGAGAGCTGGAAATGGAACAGAATCAGTGAAGGAGAAGATTTCTGCATGGAAGACAACTGCTGCTTCTTCACCAGGGTCACTTCGGATGATGGGGGAAATCTAAGGTCAGGTATTTCCTAAACAAGAGTGTGAGTAGTCTTGGACTCTTAGACATCAAGGAGCAGATCTCAAACACAGAATCTCTACTTAAAGGATTGTGGGACAGAGAGAATGCTTGGAAAGGGTTCTTAAAAAAGCAAAGGGAACACAGGGTACTTCAGGAATGAGGCATCAGAAGAAACTCTGGGTCAGAGAACTCCTGGGTGTTGGTGTTATAGACTGCATTGTGCTTCTGCCAGTGCATATGTTGAAGCCTTACCCTTTGATGCAACTGTATTTGGAGATAGGACTTTTAGGAGGTAATCAAGGTTAAATGAGGTCAGAAGAGTGGGGCACTAATCCCACAGGACTGATGGCCTTATAACAAGAGACAAGGGAGGCTCCTTCTCCCATACAGCCACAGAGGAAATGCCATGGTAGGACACAGCAAGAAAGCAGCTACCTGCAACCTAAGGAGAGAGCCTCATCAGAAACCAACTCTACTTGAACCTTACTAGTTCTGATCCAGCCTCCAGAACTGAGATGATAAATTTCTGGGGCTTTTTTTTTTTGCTAGGGATTGAACCCAGGGCTGGACATATGCAACACATGCTGTATCACTGAGCAACACTTGCAGCCCCCAATTTTACTCTTTTAAAAGTCATCCATCTGTTTTTTTGTTATGGCAACTCAAGCAGACTAATACAAGGAACCTTAGCCTTGCCAGCTTCTTGGCTCTCAGCTAACAATTATCTTTGAAAAGTCAGAGTCACCTCTTCTATAAGGTCTTTCTCATTCAACATAGTCACTTCTTCTGTGATGTTTCCACTTTGCACATATGGAAATCTTGTCATGAAACCATAACACTTTATTGACTTGGTTTAAAAAAAAAGTCTGTCTGGCCCTAATAGACTTTGGGCCTCTTGAAAGAAAAGTTCATCTTATTCAACTTGATAGTCCTAGTTTCTGGCATATAGCAGGCATTTAGTTATTGTTTATGGATTGAGTGAAGAAACTAACAAATTTAGGGCATTGTCTTCAAAATGTGCATTATGACATGATGTATTCACTTATTTCTTCAGCAAGGAAAAAGTAAATGGTTGGGAGAAAATTAAAGAAATAAACAGTTTAAAGAGAAGACAAAAAGTTCTAGATGTTGAAGAAGCCAACATTTAGATTAAATGAACAATGAGCTACGCAGAAGAATGTGAACGCCAGTTACCTGTATGAACTGCTAGCCATGCGGCGTGATTTTAAGTTATAAACGAATGTAAAGGATGGCTGTAGAGTGTAGGGGCTAGTTGGGCTCTGAAGTCAGACAACTGGGTGGCTGAATCCTGCTTCTGCTGATACCAGCTGTGTGATTTTAGATGAGCTACTGAACTTCTCTGGGTTTCAGTGCCCTGTTCTTATAACATATATGCATAAAAGTACATAAGTTGTTAAGGGAAGAGCTCACCAAATTTACTAGTTCATAGGTGGGGATAATGATAAATTTGTCACACTGAGTAGGTGTGTGTGTTCAATGGCATAATGCTGGGAAGCTTTCGGTATGGTGCTTAAAGCATACTGCATCTGTATAAATTACCTTTCATTCATTCATTCACATTTACCTCATTTAACTGTAGTTCTAAACTGTACATCATCTTGCATATAGCTTCATAGTATATGCCCAGACTTTATGGAATAAAGCTTCCAATATGGAAGTTAAATGAATATAGAAATTAACCTTTAGTACTGAGCATAAGAATATCATTACTGCTACCTTTCCTACCTCTCTAGTTTAACAGAGAGTTTAAGATGTTGAATAAGCTTAGAGTTATAAGCAAGGGTAAAGGAGGCAACAGAATAGATGTGGAAAAACTTCCTTAGGTAATGTATAAGAGTGAGGGAGGGGAAGTTTTTGATTTCAGCATTTGTGACTTCTCATAAAAACTAAGTAGAGGTCATAGCTACCAGAGGCAGGTAACAGCAGGTGCTCAATAAATGTTAGTCAGGATGTAATCAGAGGTACTTTATGAAGGGATGATTTGGGACTCCACTGTACATTAAGCAGCATTTATATAAACAAAGCAATCTTCATTACCCAACAAGACCAGATGGTCAACTAAGTGGGAATAACCTGATGAGTAAAAAAAGAAGTCCCTTCAGCTACCATGTGTCTTCCCAGTACAGACTCAGTGTACTGACATCCCATAAGAGTGATTTCTGTTTGTGTCAAGATTGTTCTCTTCCTCAGTTTCCATGTAAATAAATGAAATATCACTGGCTGGGAAAACATTCTGTCTCTAGTATGTGAGCATGAATGAACTCAGTGGAGTTCCTTTGCTCTCAAGCAGAAGACATTGGGAAGCTAAGGCCCTCAAAGACTGAAAGAAGAGTAGATTAAGTGTAGGACTGGGAATTGGAGGAGGTGGAACTTTCCAACTTCTGCACTCTTGCCCAGGGACTGGCCCTGGAACCATGTACAGAAGAGTTCCTAGCAATAGCAAAGCTGATGGAGAAATGAACCCAGGGTTTACCAAATCCCTTCTGGCCTCTTCCCCCCTACTGTCCACTCTTGTCTTTCCCTCTTCCAAGTAACTCTCTGTAAGCAAATGTATTTGCTTTTCCACTTTAAAAACCAAAAGACCCTGAGTGGCATCCAGCCCTGCAAACATTCCTCTGCAGCTTCTCAAAAGATGCAGGTTCTTCTAAGTAGCAAGGGCAGATGTGGCTTAAAAGAAAGATGCTTGAGGGGAATTTACAGTCTGTGACCGATTAGCCAGATGCACTAATCTTACCACCTGGTTTTTCTCTCATTGGTGTTTTGAGAGCCCCCTCTCAGTTTCATTCGCTCTTCATTCCATGAAGAAGGTCATTTCCCTTTGGCCTGCAGGGTCACGCTGTGAGGGCCATCTTAGGTTCACATATGCTCATGGTCTTCAGATGGCTATGGTGACCAGGACCAGCTCTCTCCAACAAGCATTTAGAACAGGCACCATGACCTTTTCTCCTAGATTCTTATCTCACCACAGCTTTCCACATGTATGTAAGTTCCAGCTTGAGCTGGTGCAAATGTGTCACGTGATTAATTCTGACCATATGCTACAGAGATTGCTGAATCTTACCATATCTGCATATCATTTCCAAAGCCAACTAAGGAACTGTATTTCAGCTAGAAAACTCCCATGATTGGTCAGGGGAAAGACAGGGGTGCCTGCTCCCATCTTCATTCATCTAAGGCTGATCCTACTAGTTCTTGCCTCCGGTCAGTGGAGCAAGTTTACCTCCGTCTCTACAGATCATCCCTTCAACTTGTTATTCTGAATGTAATGTAAACTCATCTACTTTCAGTTTGGGTTTGCCTCATTCAACCAACTTTTCCAACACTGAGAGATGAAGAGAACTTTAAATGGTTATCTAATTAAGATCTGTGAACCTAGGCATGGCCTGAACATAAATCACCAAAGATAAATATTTATCTCACCTATTTTCACAAATTTCCGGAGTTGAAAATTCCCCAATTGTTTCAAGAGCCAAAGAAATTAAACATGACACATAATTGCAAAGGCATTATCATGCATTACACATTCTCTTCTTTTCAGGCAGGCGTTTACTTTCCGAAGAAAGTGCCATTTGCAAACACAAAACAAAATCACAAATGCCAGTTCTTCTCAGCAACTGTTTTTCCCCAAGCAAACATTTTTTTAAAAGCTAATATTTTCTTTCTATCTCTTTATCACTCCTTTGGCTAGTGTACTATGGACATGCTCTTGTGCTTAAGTCATCTCTGACATCTTTGAAAACATCAAACTTTAGGTTCTTACTACTATTCCACAGATATCCTTATATTTAAAAACCCAAGTCATCCACCACTGCCCTTATCACCAACCCTGTCCCCCTCCAACTAACTCTCTCCCTCAATTCTTCTATATACTTATAACTTCAAATCAGACCTTTTGCACATACCTTCTGCTCTTTCCATTTTAGAAAACTTTTTCTCCAAATCATATGCAAGAATGACAAACTTATAATGTCTAATACCCATATTTGGTTGGAAAAGTCAAATATAGTAAGTAATGAGTGGGAAGGAAGTATGTCTTCTATGTCTATTGAAATCTCATGCAATCTAGTTATTTAGCAAGCATTCAAATAATTTGAGTGATGGAAGAGTTCAGATGTTAGGTCTCTGAACACCTAATTCAGGAAGTTCCCTGGGTTATGTAAAAATTATTCAGAGAGAAAAGCTTTAAAAATTAGTGGTTTATACTGGAGGTGCCAAAGATCAATATTTCGAACTAGGATAACTGATAAAATCATACCTAGATGAAAATATATACATTAAGGTGATTCCCTTTCACTGGGCAGAATTTTCTGAGCCATTCCCACTATATGTGGTTCTTCCAGATGAACTTTAGAATCACAATGTCAAGAAGCCCCTAAATTCCCTCTGGAATTCTAAATCAGATTGTGTAGAATTCATATATTTACTTGGGAAATGCCCACATCTCTCTGAGCCAACTTATCTGGGAATATGGCACATCCTTGTACTTACTCAAATCTTCTCTGTCTGTAGCTATCATTTCTCCTAGCAACTGTCACCCCAACCAGCAAACACACCTTTTTTTTTTGGTACTAGGGATTGAACCCAAGGGTGCTAAACCACTGAGACACATCCCCAGATCTTTTTATATTTTATTTTGAGACAGTCTTGCTAAATTGCTTAGGGCCTTGAACTTGCAATCCTCCTGTCTCAGTCTCCCAAGTCGCTGGGATTACAGGCGTAAGCCACCATGCTTGGCTTGCAAACATACCCTTCTGATGAAATATTCTGTCTGTACTTTCGACCACAGGCTAAGCCACCCATGTCACTGTTTCAGGGATAGGCCCAAGGTCCCAGCCAGGCCAGATAGAAACCCTCATAACCTTTCTCATTATTTTTAGGAAGGAAAACAGAGTAAGGACTTGAGTATGGGGTTTCAAGCAGCCATGCTTCCCACCACAAAGAGAAATTCAGCCTGTTGCAGGAAGAGCATGACCAAAGCAGAGATGGAATGTGACCACCCCCCCATCCACCAACCCAAATGGTATCTCTGTGTGATTCAGAAACAAGCCCTCCTTCTACATGCCATAAACAGTTATCCAAGATACATAATCTATGATGACTATTACTCTGACAATAAATGGCATCCCCTTTGGTGCAGAGTGGTTTAGTGCATATTCTCAATTGTACCACACAGACCTATCTAACACAGAGTCCTGGGAGCTTTAGGAACTGTCACTTAATCTAGAGTTTCCCTGATTTCCTTTGAGTTGCAACCTCCCCAAATTATAACAATGATAACTGCTCCCATTTTATTTTGTTTTAGTTAGTTTGAGTTGGGTTTTGAACCTTAGAAGTGTTTTCTAGTTTCCATCAGAGCTCCCATTTCTTGAATTTTTTTGTAGTTACTGTTATTGTGACTGTTCTGTTTTCTAACTGGTATTGGGTGCTATATGAGAAAATAATTTTTGTATATTTATTTTATATTTGGCAAAGGACTTGGCTTTCTTTTTAGTGCTTCAGGTGTTTCTGTTGAAATTTCCAAGTAGACAATTGTAAATATTTGCAAACATGATAATTTTTGTTTCTCCTTTTATTAATTTTTTTGCATACTGCAGAGGATAGATCTTCCAAATTAATGATCTATATTAATTGCAAAAGAGGACATTCTTATTTTATCCCTTCTACTTTTTCCCCATTAAGCAAAATGGTAGCATTTAGTTTGTGATTAATTATTATTTAGTATGATAATGAATACTCTTTAATTCCTAGTTTCTAAAGAATTGCTTTAAGAAAAAGAAAGATGTAAGAATAGACACTGTTCTATTAAATGTCTTTTGAGTATCTACTAAGTTGCTCATAGGACTTTTTTCCATTTATTAAAGAAATGAATTATGTTAATATATTTCTGAATACTAACTTCTCTTTGCATTCTTGAGATTAATTTGGCTTGGGCATAGTGCTTTATTCTTTTAATAGAAAATTAATTTGCTCATGTTCGATTTAAGACTTCTCTTTTTGGGATAATGATATTCATAAGTGAGACTGGAATACAGATTTATGTGTCTATGCTGTGTTTGGGTTTTGATATCAGAGTTATTCCAACTTCATCAAGTGAAATAGAAAGCTTTCCTTTTTTTTCTCTGTGTTCTGAAACAGTTTATGTAGTATAGAAATTATGTTTCCTAGAAAGTTTCAAAGAAATTGCCTATAAACTGTATTTCTGGAGTAAGAATTCTTTGTATACTTCTCTCATATCTTTCTCAGTTACTATTTCATTTAGGTTTTCTAGTTAGTCTTTAAAATATTATGGGAAAAACAAAAACTGATATATTTTGGACACTTAGTGTTTTAAAAGATCTTCTTTAGTAAGCTATTAATAGGTATCGATTTATAAATACTATTCTCTTATTTTATGTTTTGCAGTTCTGGGGATAGAACATAGGAACTCACAAATATCGGGCAAGTATTCTACGACTGAGCTACACCCTGAGCCCTTCTCTTATTTTGAACTCAGCATTCGTTGTTTATATCTCCTTTCTCATTTTTAATATGATGCTTTTGTTTTTTTTCTTTTTTGCCATTATACTTGACATAGTTTATTTAAGCAACTATTTCAAATATACACTTTCATGTTTATTATTAAACCTACTTTTATAGGTTTATATGTTTATATGTTTTCAAATGCACTGATTGCTCACTCTCTTCTCTCTCTCAGTTCTGCATTCTGTAAGTTGGTTTTATCTAAATTCCTAATTGGAATCCTTAAGTTATCTACTCTGTTTTTTTCTGTCTTATATTTTTATATTCCTTGCATATTTGAATTCATAACTGTGTGGGAGGGGCCACCCCCCTCTAAAACCTATACATTAGCCTTTTTGGATTGAGTATGATAATATCTGCATTCTCCCTGTCCAAACAGTGTATCTGCTCTAATAGCAATCCCCAAACATAAAGACTTGCTGAGTACTGGATCCCTGATGTCCTCAACAGACTCTGTGGCACAGTTATACTCTCTATTAACACCTTGTACCTTCTAGCCTTCTCAAAAATAAGTAAGCTGGAAAGGCTGCTTTTGTGTTTTAATGACATCTCTTTACATGTGTCAATTTCTAGAAATTTACTCATAGCCTCCAAACTTTCTCCTGAAAATTAGGTAGGAGATTGGTTAACAGCTTTCTATTAAAATAACTATAACACTGGTTGGGGGGAGGGTTTAGCTCAGTGGTAGAGAGAGCTCTTGCACAGTGTGGGTGAGGCCCTGGGTTCAATCCCCAGCACTGCAAAATAAAGCAAAACAAAAAATCAAACAGAAACTATAACAATTATATTTGGAGATAATGCAGAGATAGTAGTATTTTTTTCAGGTAAATTTTTGTTGTTGCTCTAATTAGTTATACATGTTGATTAAAAAAAAAAAAAGACTAGCAATCTCTAGAAAATTGCACCAAGAACACAATATACAGGTTAGGGGAAAATCCCACAAATGGTCATTAAAATATATCAAAAGGTATTCTGTTTCACTTATAAGAAAAATACAAAACAAAGCTGTTAAATAAAATCATATATAATTACCTATTTCCTACCAATTCTGACTACATAAATTGAAATTTCATGTGGTTCCACCTAAAACAATGAAATAATATTTTTCATCTATCAGACTGGCAAATTCCAAAAGCTAAGCACCATACTGCTTTGGCAAGGCTTTGGGAAAATAGTCTCAGACAATAATGTTGGGAGTATTACACCACACAATCCCTTTGGAGGGAAATCTGGCAAAATCAAACAAAATTTTCACTTCTGGGATTTTATGCTTCAGTTATACCTACACACACACACACAAAATAATGCATGTGCTAGGTGTAGATGAGTGTTCATAGTATGCTATTTTTCATATAGTAATGTGCTACACAATGATATTTCAGTCAGTGACAGGCCACATATATGTCAGAGGGCCTATAAGATTATATCACCTAGTGATGTAAGAACCATCTGGCTAAGCGGCTCTCCTGCCTTCCTATTGGGTTCTGCCAGTATAGACACTGGCTGGAGGTCAGCAGTCAGGGGAATGAAGCTGGGGTGCTTTTTCCAGTTCTCCTCTTGCTTCAGCAGGGTGGTGTCAGTAAAGGCTGCATGCCCCTTCTAACCACATTTTCATTCTGCTGTCCTCATCTATGGTTCTTCTTCTTCTTCTTTTTTTTTTTTTTGGCAGTGTTGGGGATCAAACCCAGAAGTTTGTGTATGTTAGGCAAATCCTCTGCCACCGAGCTACATCCCAATCCTAGTTCTACTTCTTACTGAGCTCTGGTGACACTGTTTTCTCTCTCCTGCAAACCTGGAAAGGAGGGAGAGATAGGAGTTTCCCACTATTGCCGGTCCTTAGATGCCCTTTAGGACTCAAAATACGACATTCCAAAGTATGGCACTTTGCTATGTTGAGTACTTTAAACTGTAAGGGACTGGAAGGTCTCGGAAGCAAGGCCTTCCTGACCTCCGATGCTGTCTGTTGCTTCTCTTCCTCCCCTGAAGCAAGTCACAGAAGCCAGAATTCCTCTTCCTCAAGTCAGGTCATAGAAACTAGAACCACTCCCCACAAAACTAGACATAAAACCTAGAAAGGTCACTCTCTCCCATTTCCTTTGAAGATCCTCATTCCAAAGGGCTCTGCCATACCAGGGGAAGAGTGCTACACAGGCTGGACTCCTCCCTCAGTCTGTCACCATTAGATCCTACCTTTGTGTTCAATCTTATTTCTACACAACGATACATTCTTCATAGAACATAAGCATAAAAACAGTTTTCCCTGGGCTTTGGGCCTTCATTTCTGAAAGCTCCTGTGTCATATAAAAATGTGATTAAATAAATTTGTTATGCTTGTCTTTTGTCAACCTGTCTTGTGTTAGTAGTGTCAGCCATACTCCTATGATGTGTGAGGAGAGGGATCAAACCTTTCTGCCCCTACATGCCCCAGTCTCTCTTGTTGGTTCCTTTTTCCTGCCTGCCTCTGTAAATATCCACTTCACTATACCTTCTGTTCTCTGCTAGAAACCTGGCTGATATATTCACTCATCTGTTTCTTGAGGGGAGAAAAAAACGCCAAATTTTATTATTTTGTAATTCTTACATCCCAAGATGCATTTGCATTCATAACTTCATAAAACACACCTGCTCCCAACATTTCTTCACATTCTTCAGGTTCATAATTCTCTTCTTCCTTTCTCTCTATTCCTTGTAACAAGCCTCTTTATCTTCTTTCTGAGTAGCCATCAGTTCACCTAATAATTCACTTCAACAACCTTTGCCAGACATCTTTTTAACAATTCTACTCTTACCTATCCATCTATTCATTCAGCAAACATTTTTTGAGAACTTCTCAGTTATTGGGATAGCAATGATGTGTTAACGCAGACAAGGTCCTTACTACACACTGGGAGGCTTACTTGTGGGAAGAGACAATAATTTGGTCATTATGAATCTGAAATTACAACAGTAAAAATGCTATGAAAGAAGGATGTCAGAGCACATTGACTCCCTAGACTGGGACCATGAGGCTTCCTTGATATGTGAGCTGAGATCTGAAGGCTGGGATAGCACTGGCTAAGCAGAGACACCAGAGAGCAGGGGCTTCTGGTCTTCCTTTTCCATGGCCTCTGCCCCACAGGAAATAGCTCTGCTCCCTCTGAACATTCTCAGTTTTGCTTGGTAGTTATGTAATGTGAGACTGCACCTCGCTTCTGCTCATACATTGCTTTTGTAGATAGTTGCTTTGCTCTCATCCCGTTGCTATACCTTCGTGCCTATTGTACGATCACACACGACCCTCTCTATCTTCTAATAACAACACAGTGTAGAATAGCCCAGTACCCCTTTTCCAGAGAAAACTGCATATTTTTCTTAAATAGAAAATTTATGGCTGGGGGTGTAGCTCAGTGGTAGAGAGCTAACATGTACAAAGCCCCAGCACCGCAAAAGAAAAAGTCATTTTGTATTTGCTGATCGATGTTATTGTATTAAAAACTCTGAGGATAAATGTAGAAAGAATTTTTTAAAAATACAATCAGAAAACTTCAGGAAGCTGAAAGCTAGGGGCAGTGGCACACACTGGTGGTCTCAGGTACTTGGGAGGCTGAGGCAGGAGGATCCCTTGAGCCCAGGAGTTCAAGGCCAGCCTGAGTAACAAACAGCAAGACCCTATCTCAAAAAGAAATTTTAAATTTTTTTTTTTCAAGAAGCTTACTTAAATTTTTCTTGGGAGTGATTTTTCTAGTTGTCTGTATGCAACATTCTTTAAATTTTTACTTAACCAAACAAACAAACAAAAAGGTGGGGAGGGGAATGGCAAATTAGCATGATCCATTGGAAACAAAAACCTCCCCAAACTCTTCCAAGTAGCCAACAACCCCAGCTCTTCGCAAACTGTGAGTCCTATCTTAAGAAGGACATTTTTCTCACCCATTTATATTGCAAGGGAAAATATCTTCCATGAAGCAAACATTTATAAGATTTCAGCTTTTCAATTGCACAGTGCTTGTGATAAAGGGTGTTTTCAAGTCCCCTTCTTCACTTAACCTGCCAACTCACATGGGAAACCATTAGCTCAGGCTGCTACAATTAACTCAGGGCTGCTTCTCGAAGGCTCACACAGTTCCCAGCTACTTATCATGCAAACAACCTGGGAGACTCATTTTCCTTGCAATGCAGTAGGAGGGGTAAATTACTGAGATAAGTAGATTATTGGGGAAAAAGTCACACTCAGAGGCCTTATGAAATGATTAAACCCTGGGAAATTCATCCCTCTAAATCCCTGGCCCCTGATAGTATACACATTCATTACTGGATCCTGGATAATCTACAATGAAGAACCTTCTTTAGAAGCAATAAATACTCCCATTCCACTGAACTTTCACTTAACTTTCAAACAGAGAATTCGATGAGCGAAAGTCATCACATGTGAGGCAAATTAAAGGAAAAGGGAGGTCATCAGACTTGTAAGATTTTTTAAGAGTTCTAAAATAGGAAAGTATGAACCATAAAGCCAATAAGGTGTAACTCTGAGAATACAGTGTTATCGAGTTCATTGCATTTACTTCATAAATTCCACATTAACATTAAAACTTCATACTTTATTAATACCACCTTCAAATCTATTGTAACAAAATGTATCTTCCCTGTAGGAAGTGCTTCCTTAAAGCAAATATTGGTCAATAATCAAAATGATGTGCAGCCTGAAATGATGTTTTAGAAAGAAAATATCCAGGGAAAGTGACTTAAATAAAAGTTGCTAAGAGCTGGAAACAGAAAATGAGACCTTATTTTCTGGCAAGAGAGAAAAACAAACAACAAACACACCAGAACTCTGATAACCAAAATCTAAACAAGAGAACGTCATGGTGAAGGCTGTTAGTATCAGTGTTGACTTTGTACTTCCGGCTGCTGGCTATGAACAGCGGGTATTGACAAGCATGACATTGCCACTGTGAGGAGCCCAAAAGCAACCCCAGGCATTGCAAAATACGGCAGTGCATTCCCTCAGACACTCTAGGTACCCAAGGCATCACTAACTCTCCAAAGCTGAGCCTATTTAATAGAGTGAAATACTTCTGCTGCTTGCCTTATACATAGAATATTAGCATATCTATAATCCCAGCTACTCTGGAGGCTGAGGCAGGAGGATCACAAGTTCAAGCCTTGGCAACTTAGAAGACCCTGTCTCAAAAGAGTAAATAAAAAGGGCTAGGGATGTAGCTTGGTGGTAGAATGCCCCTGTGTTCAATCCTCAGTAGCCCCCACCTCAAAAAAGAAAAGAAAACAGAACATTTAGTGACTCAGGAACTTAGGTTTCCTCCCATTTATCCGATACAGCAGAGGAACTGAAGTGAGTTTGGCCTGAGCCCATGTGGCCAGGAGGGCAAGGACCAAAGATTCTGAAGGTTAACTGGTGAGGCAAGAGCAGTAGATGAAAAAGTAGTGACTCAATTTTTTCCAGGAAGATCTGCTTTGGGGTACAATGTAACCTACTCTTCTGTCTCAACATGAAACCTTCAATAATTGCTATAATTTATCAAAATTCTAAGCTGTTTTATGTGTTAGCAAGGGGCACTATGCTTGCTTTAGGAGGAGAGTGTGACATGATGTGCTGAGATTAATGTTGTGGGCCTGGTGGTCATGGTGATCTGTTCACATTCAATTGACAATGAGGCTGTCCCCATTTTTGTACATGAAATAGCTGAAACTTAGAGAGGTTAAGTAACCCGCCCAGGGTCTCAATACTAGAACTGAGATTCAAATCAATACCATCTGAGTTTGGAACTCAAAGTCTAAATACCATGCTACATTTACAGCTGGAAAAAATTCTAGTCAATATTACAAAATAGTAAACTATACTTCATTATGAGACTATGCCTTACTGAATGTATCAGATTTGATATTTTGAAAGGGGATAAATCAATGGGGTAATATGAAAAATCCATTAACCTATTTAATAGCTGCCTAGAACATTCATCTGTAATAATACCACTCTGTATTTCACAACAGAATTGAGATTCAAATTGGAATATGGAAAGAAAAAGAAACAAGTTTCATTAAAAAAAAAAAACTTCATGGGTATGTTAATGGAGCCCTGCTTTAAGAAACTGCAATATGTAATGTTAGCAGTGAGATTTCAATCACATTTATAATTAGAGATAATGTTATTAATAGCTATGTAATGATACATAGATATCTTGGCATCCCTATCTGAATTTTGATTAAAATAAAATGAGGGAATGCAAATAGAGTAAGTTATTAAGAACACAGTCAGTTTGAATTCCAGCTCAACCTCTTACTAGCTGTGTGGCTTTGAGCAAATCACTTAACCTATCTGTGCTTTAATTTCTTCATCTTTAAAATGTGGACATCACATGTCTCAACTGTTTGAGGATTTGATTAGTTAATATATTAAAGTGCTGGGAACAGTGCTTGGTACATGGTGAGTACCTCATAAAGATTAGCTAATTTTATATTCTTATTGTTAAATATAGGGAAAAACTTATACCAACACAGATATCGTTAACAGGTATCATGAGACAGTAAATGCACAGATAAATCTTGGGGGAGGAAACTGAGTGCTGGGGGGAGTAGAGTTGAAATGAACACTCACTAGGTTGGGCTTGTATGTAAGCAAGCAAGCTGGACAGACAGGTTAGGAGAACAGAGAAAGCTTATGAGAAGAAGGTCATTCTAAAGCTAAAGAGCAGGTGTAACTGGAGTGGGGAGGTGGAATGACTGACTGCAGGTCAGGCCAGAGAGAGGGATATTTAGAGATGGGACAGTTCCAAATACTGTAACTCCAGGCTGCGCCTATGGAGATGGAGAAATGACAACCTGTCAGAGTGTTGCAGAGGTCAAGGTGAATCTTGTGTCCTCAGCTTGGTGGCAAGGAAATAGGCAAAAGTAGTCACTGTTAATTGAGTGTCAAAATCCTCAAGGAGCGTGGCTGAGCAACTAGAAAGTCAAATATATCAGTGAGGATTTGTAGTTGAAGCTGATGATATCTATACTAGGTATTTTATCAAAAGGGGGATCTTAAAAAAGGGTATTTGAAGCTTGTAAAATCTTCAGGACAACCAGAAATCCAGGCTTAGAAGACACACAATCAGGAAGGACAGAGCTAGCTAACAACAGGACAGTTTCAATAAAACACCACTGCTGAAGGTGCCTGCTAAGGATTACAGGGGACACTAGGAATCAGATGCCTTGTCTTTGCTGAGCTGCCCCAAAGAGCCAAACACTGCCAATCACCAGCCTCAAGATCCCATCCTCCTGTGCACAGCTGACACTTCACACTGGTAACTTCTAGTTCCACGTCTTGTAAGACTGAAGCCAGACTGCCTGTTTGATCCCTGTGACATGGAATCTGAGATACAAACCTTTCTTTTAACTTTCCAAAGTCTGTAACCCAGGAGGGAAAGCCAGGAAGAAGTTGGAGCGATTAGGGAGGAGCCAACACCAGGACCTGCCCGAGCTGTGGAGGACAACAGAGGGTGGCAGCAGGTTGTCGGCATTCTACAGCATGGGCTTCCCTGAACAGAACAGCAAGGGAACGACTGGGTTCTGGGAGAGGAATGACGGAGGGGGCATTTTTCTGGTTGAGATGTTAAAATCATAGAAGAAAAAAGTTCCTCAACTGAGCATGGTGCCATCCAAGGAAACCATCAGGATGAATGTGTCTTTGTGGCCTGGACTACCTCAGTGCCTCCCTCTTCTTTCCTGCATCTCCATTTGTCCAAGTCCTCTCTTTCAATGGGCTATTTTTCAATGAGCCTGTTTTAAATTCCTTTATTTCACACACATACTTGTAAGAAGTACTCTCTCTTTTTACTTTAGATTCCTGTAACATTTTACCTGCCGTTCCTCTTACACCACTGATGTGATTTTGCCGTGTACTTAGGAGTCACTTATGCACATGACTTATCTCCCACTGACCTATGCTTCTTGAGGCATATATCTGAATGACTTATGTGTTCTTCCCAGCAACTAGTACAGTGCTGTGCACCCTAAAAAAATCTTTGGTGAATGAGAATAAATTATTATATGTTATCCATTGTGTCATTTGGAGATTTCCTATGTTTGGTGGGAAAGGACTGCCAGGTAGCCAGCCAATTTGTTTGAGATTTATTTAACCCAAATACTAAACCTTTAAAAATGCCCATAATTTTAAGCCTTGCTTTACTTCTACTAGGGGATCCTCTAGTAGATTATGAATATATCTTTTATATCTGTGAGATATATGAATATATCTCATATATATTATGAGATTATGAATATATCTTTTATATCTGTATATATCCTATAATATCAATTGGAGCACACACTTAAAGAATGCTTGTTGCCAAAGTCCAGATGTTATCTGGAACATGAGGATGGGCCCTAAATTTTGTGACACTAAGTGTGATATTGTGGTTCATAATAAATATATATTTGGTCTTTCATCCAGTTTCCTGGAAGTGGATCCTAAAATCCTTGGCATCTCCAAAGTGATGTCTTTTTGTATGCTTACCCATGGCTGGGTGCCCCTGGACAGCCTCAGGTTGAAGGCTGGTTGCCAGGGGCATCAACCACCTTGATTAGAGGGTTAGAACTTTCAGCCCCACTCCACCGATTCAAAGGGGGGAGCGGGTGAAGGTTGAGTTGATCATCAGTAGTCAATGATTTAATCAACCATGCCCACATAATGAAGCCTCCACAAAAACCCAAAGAATGAGTTTTAGAGAGCTTCTGGGTTGTGACTGCTCAACTCATGGAGGTGCTGGGAAGGTGGTGTACCCAGAGAGGGCACGACAGAGTCTCACATTACCTTGCCCTATGTTTTCCTTCCATCTGGATGTATCTTTTATAATAATTGGGTAAATATAAGTAAAGTGTTCCCTGAGTACAAATAATCAAACCTGAGTGGGAGGTGATGGGAACACCCCCCACTCAACTCAATTTATTTAAGTTCCAGAGACCAAGACTTGTGACTGGCATCTTTATATGTTCAGGCTGCTGTAACAAAATACCTTGGATTGGATAATTTCTTACAGTTTTGGAGCTTGGGAAGTCCAAGCTCCAAAGTCATGGTACCAGCAGATATGGTGTCTGGTAAGGACTATGATTTCTCTGCTTCATATAAGGTGCCAGGAACCTTCATGACCGTTATAATCACCTCCTAAACCCCACTTGTTAAAACCACCATAATGGAGATTAGGTTTCAACACGAATTTTTGAGGAACATAAACATTTAGGCCATAACCGCATCTGAAGAGCAGGTGGTCTTGTGCAACTAAACCCTTAACCTGAGGATTCTCTTACTCCAGGTAAACAGTATCAGAATTGAATTAAACGGAGCACACCCAGTTGGAATCCACAAAGGAACTGATCTGTGGTCAAAAGTTAAGTATAGAGTGATGAAAATACAATAGGAGAAAACAGCTGCCCTGCACCGCCCATCCCCAATCTCAAACACTAAGGAAGTGGACTAAGATAACTGTGGAGATATTTGGGTAGATCAATGAGAATAACAGACATTAGATCAGATTTACTGTGAAAGATATGATTTAAGAGGCGATAAAGAGGAAGAGAGGAATGAAAGGGCTATAGCTCTGTAACAATGAAAAGAACTGAAGAGGAATCATCAGTGAAAGATTTCACCAATTTCTGGAAGACAGGAGGCGAATGAGTTATGGCTGCTTCCTAAAACCGATGAGGAAGCTATGGCTTGGAAAACACATGAGAGGGAGCCAGAACCAAAGGTGGTACCAACCTGCCAAGCACAGTTCCTAAAAGGCTCTAGATGGAAAAAGCAAGCAAGAGTGAAAAATGAGGCTAAAGCCAGGACTCACTGAAGATTGTCATATAGACCCTCCCCCTTACCCAGTGATGAAACCCCTAGGCCCCAAGTATTTTCTCCCTTCACAAACAGCTGGGCTGTTTTCTCCAAATTGAGCAAACTGTCACCATAGCTGCAAGGGTAGGCAGGTGCTACTATCCCAGAGCAGAGTTCTAGGTGGGGGACTAGGGGTGAGGTGGGTTCTCCCAGCACTGGGAATGTGAGGCCCATCTGTCAGCAGATCTGTCCATTTGTACAGAGCTTCCTATCAGCCTTTCTACTTCAAGAGTCTGACATGTGAACTCACTCCAAGATTCATATAGCACTTCAGCAAAGCCTGTATAGCATGACTCTGAAAGCACAACTGCAAAAACAGACTCCAGAGGATACAGAAGTAATTCTAACAATAGAAGAGAAGAACTTAAGAATAAAATACAACATGACAAAAATATCTAGTTGGTATCCTTGAAGACATGTGGAAAAAATATTGCACCTAGAAAAACAAAGACAGTTTCAATGGAAAAGGAATAAACCAGAATAAGATAAAACTTTGGTACCTGGGAGTATAGGTTCACGGTAGTGCCCATGTTCCCTGGGTTCAATCCCCAGCATCAAAAAATAAAAAAGAAAGAAAGAAAGTGGTTTTAGAAATTAAGAGACACACTGTCTGACATTTAGAAACATCAACAATAAAACAAGGACTCTAAAAGCTTCTGGAGTGAAAAGCAAACAATATGATAACAAGGCAAATAACAAGTCATAAATAAGACCAGCATCAGACTTCTCATAAGCAAACTGCATGTTATTAGACATTAAAGAAAATTCTGAAGGAAAATGATTTACAATTTAGAATTCTATACTCTATTCGTAAGGCATACCACTCTTGCCCTGTTTTGCAGAAGGTTGAGAATACAGTTCAACAAAATGAGGATTAAAACAAAAATTGAGAGAAGACATGAGATCAGAGAAAGAGAATAAGCACACAAAACAACAGTGAATAGAAATACCAGGAGGACAAGCAGCTCTAAAAGCCTAGGGCCAGGGTGGTTTGGATCAGAAGGTTCTAGAAGGGAGCTCTCTAGGATAATCAAAAAACAAAGGCAACAACAAGCTAGCAATCCAAGAATTAAATAAATGAATTAATAAACACCTTGAGCTATTATCTGGAAAATTTAAGTGTACTGAAACTAAAGGTGAAATGGAATTACCAATACTTAGAAAATCAAAGTTATATAAGATAAAAATGTAATAGCAGTATATCACTGGATTCAGCAGAAAACAATATTTTAGATCAAATCCCATCAAGATTGGAACAAGAAGCCTGGGAGCTTGAAGATTTGATCTCCATGAAAAAAAGGGGAGTTCAATTCAGAAAACTTCAAAACAAAGACAATTGAAAACTCTAGGAAATATAAAAGTCAGTATACAGCTTTTTGACATAAGTAGGCATCAACTCAGTATAAGCAAATTAGAATGGGAAGTGAGTGGGCTTCTAGAAGAAAAGATCAGCTTTTAAGTAATAGAGTTAGAAGTGAGAAGATACAAGGGGTGCCATAAAAAGGCCCACGTTTTTTCTACCAACGAGAAAAAAGAAAATTCAGAAGAATTACAAAAAACAAAAATGTATCTTTAAAAGACCTTTAGCAAATTAAAATGGGACCAATGACATAAGAAAATAGATTTATTTGCCTTTGATTAACACAGAGATTATCGCTTTTGGCTTTTGAGTTCTAGAATTGACTTAAAAATTACAGTATAGAAATCTTAATTGTAGTTAAAATGGAATGTAAGCATTACTAAAAGCCAGTAGAAAATGAGAGAGAAAAATGGTGAGACAACCATGCTGTCTATAATCAATGGAACAGGAAACAAGATTATTACTGAAAGTTACAATAGTAATACACAGAAAAATAAGAAGAAGAGGGCTGGGGTTGTGACTCAGTGGTACAGTGCTTGCCTAGCATGCGTGAGGCACTGGGTTCGATTCCCAGCACCACATGAAAAGACTAAATAAACAAAATAAAGGTATTGTGTCCATCTACAACTAAAAAATATTTTTAAAAAAAGAATAAGGAGAAGAGGTATGCATAAAGTATGAGTGAAATCCTATATATCATATCAGGAAATTAATGTGTGAAGTCTAAAGTTGAGAAATCAAAAATAACAGTCAGACCTCCAGTCTCCATGAGAACAGTCAGACCTCCATATCCAAGGGTTCTGCATCTGCAGATTCAACTAAGAATTGAAAGCACTGGGGTGGGGGTGGGAGACTGCATTTGTACCAACCACATACTTTTTTCTTATCATTATTCCCTAAACAATACACTGTAACAATGTATAACTATAATTTAAATTTTATTATATAAGTAACATATAGATGATTTAAAGTATACAGGAGGATGAACACAGGTCATATGCAAATACTGTGTCATTTTATAGAAGGGAAGTGAGCCTCTGTATATTTTGGTATCTTCAGGGGCATCAATACAACTGTACATCATTTAGTAATATGCAATTGGTCACCAGAAGAAAGAAAATTAAAAAATGAACCAAAGTGATAGCCTCTGGGGACCAGAATGGGATAAGGAAGAACAGGGCAGCAGATTGGTTTTTTCTTTTTAAACTGTGTACCTGTGTTACTTCTTTTAAAAGATCTTTTAAAAAATAATTTCTACTTTAGAACCTGAACTTTTTGGTGTATGACTGCTAAGAAACTAACCTTTGACATGTACTATTAGGTATACTTTTTTTCCTATTAGTATAGTTTGTTTTTTGGTTTCCTGACATGGGCCAGCAGTGTACACAGGTCCTAAGCAGAACAGCAACCAGATGGCATCCCACAGAGCATGATGGAAAGGATGTGTGAAGTATAAGCTGAGGCTACTGGTCATCTCAAGGAATTTACTCCAAGTCATCACAAAGAGGAAGATCTCTCCCAGGCTTCCTGCCGGAATAACCCTGGGTCTTACCAGACTTCCATGGTCCTGTTGGACAGAATAAGTAAAATGTCTTATATTTCCCTTTTGAAAGCACTAGGAACAGCTCAAGGATTTGCACAGCAGAATGAAAGAGGAGCTGTCACTGAGTTCCTTAGGACTCACAGCTTGAAAGGAAAGAGGAGGCCCACAGGGGGCCTGAGGACCAAGCCCAGCAGGGGAGACTGAGCACTTCCACAGCCCAGGGGGTGGGACCAGAGCTCTTAAAGCCACAGATCTCCTCTGTGGGCACAGAGACCCTCACAGCAGGGATCCATTCACACCAGTCACCCTTGGAGACTGCTATTTATGCTAAAGAAATTTATCCCACTCCATTGTATGCTTCTTGTCCAGAGTTCTCTTGGATCCCTTGTTTACGGCCTTAGTCCTATATTGTGAGCAATGCAATGGACAGGCCATTTGAGAGGGCAGGGATGGCTAATGATGGGTCTGTTAGCTCTGCAGTCAGTCTTTCCTTTGTGAACTAAAACCAATTTGGGTGCATTTGCTTTAAGAAAAAAGAAAAAAGAAAAAAGAAAAACCTCATTTGAGTTTGAAGAAATGTTAGTTGTGTTCTATTCCTTTTACAAGGGGGGAAAAACCTGGAAGAAACCAAAAACCTTGTAATATTTAATGATCCATTCTCCCTAGTGTGTGAAATATGTAGCCAATTATCACAGGTGTAGGTGCAAATACTGTAGCTGTAGCTTCTAGAAGACCTTAAAAATTAGGGGCCTTTCATCACTAAAAGGATGCTAATTTTTATCTTGCAAAATGTAAGGGGAAGCCCCTTCTGAAATGTTTTCTTTTGAAGCAGAACTTAAACATATGCCACTGCTTTCATGAATTCTGTGAGCCAATTCCTTATAAATCCTTTGAGTTGACAGATCAATTATTCCTTCTAACAGCTAATGAACTCATAATCCCTGGAAATTTCTCTTTTCCTAGGTCTAGAATGGGGGGGGGGCTTAGTAGGGGGAAAAATCAATTAAAGACTACATAGCAATAAAAAACAATTAAATTCATTATAGCTTTTTAAAAAGAGCTACACTTTGTTCAAGAGCTATGATTTTTAAATTAAAAACACATCAAATAAGCCTGTATTTTACAAACATCACAAATACTCTTAAAATATACCTTAATCTCATATTGTGTCCAATCAAGGACAGGGAAGTGAGAAAGGATGGGGGAAAAAGGAGACAGAGAAAGTCATTGGAGAAGGCCGTCAAAAAGAATGGTGGAACTACTGAGCACCTGGGTAAGGCATTATGGGGGGCTCTTGGAGAACCTGAGAAGAAAAGGACAAGTATTACAGCAATAGAGAAGAAGGAAGAAAGGAAGCAGTGATTGTGTTCCTCCAGGATGCACTGGACTTGGATTATAAAGGGATTCATGGTTGTTGATGGCATGGATGGGAGGTAGGAGTCAGATGATGCTATAGGCATGGTGCTTGACATCAGGGGAACACTGAGTCCAAAGCAGGTAGCAGAAAGGGAACTGGCAGAATGGGAATACACATAAGCCCTGGAGGTGAGCTCTGATCCCAGGAATGAGGTGGTGCCTGCTGGGTACAGGGCACATAGATCAAAGAGGCATGGGCTCTATATTGTAATCTTATATTGTGGCCAAAGATTTTAATCAATGAGAAAACTGAAATACTGGGCAGCTGAGTCAATGACTTGTTTAAGGTCACAGAAGAGCATTACACACAGTTGTATGTAAAAGGAAATGTGTGATTTGTTTGTTTTTAATGGAAGAACTAGAATGTGGCAGTGGTCTGGGCTACCACATGGTGACTTTTGCTCTCCTTCTTTCCCACAGTACAGTTCCTTTTTTTTTTTTGGCACCAGGGATTGAACTCAGGGGTACTCGACCACTAAGTTACATCCTCAGCCCTATTTTGTGTTTTAGGTAGAGACAGGGTCTCACTGAGTTGCTTAGTGCCTCGCCATTGCTGAGGGTGGCTTTGAACTTGCAATTCTCCTGTCTCAGCCTCCCTAAGTGCTGGGGTTACAGGCGTGCATCACTGCACCCGGCTCACAGTACAGTTCTTGAAAGTGAAAAGTGAAGTCAATTGAGAGAGGGGTCTATCTTATACATCACTAACAGCTCTAAAGGAGGATACCCAGAGAACATCGTGCACATTCCAAGGGACACCATCTCTCTCCAATCTGTAAGCTACTGGTCCACAGTGTGATGTGTGCAAAGAAAGGGGAACTTAAGAGAGTCAGGAGAGTTGGGTTGGAATCACAGGTTGACTGTTACTTAGCCTCAATTGCTTTAACTGTAATCACACCTCAAGTCATTAATCACACGATGAAATAACACTGATATACTAGCCCATTTTTATGGGCACCAAGAAGGATCTAAAGTCAAGGCCAGCTTCATTGGTGTTGACCTCTATAGTCACACACGGTCCCATGTTTTGTTTAATGCTCTGCTGTTGCTCTTGATAGTGGGTTTTTATTTATTTGTTGTTTGTTTTTGTTACTAGGGATTGAATCCAGGAGTGCTTAACTACTGAGTCACTTCTCCAGTCAGTTTTTATTTATTTACTTATTTTAATATTTTAATATTTTTAGTTGTGGATGAACACAATACCTTTATTTTATTTATGTATTTTTATGTGGTGCTAAGGATGGAACCCAGTGTCTCACACATGCTAGGCAAGTGCTTCACCACTGAGCCACAACCTCAGCCCCTCTAGCCAGTTTTTAAATATTTTATTTTGACACAGGGTTTTGCTGAGGTGCTTAGGGCCTTGTTAAGTTGCTGAGGCTGGCTTGGAATTTGCAATCCTCCTGCCTCAGCCTCCCAAATTGCTAGGATTAAGGCATGTGCTACTGTGCCCGGCTCTTGATAGTCTTAATAATTTCTGAACAGGGACCCTGTATTTTCACTTTGCACTGAGCCCTGAAAATTATGTAGCTGGTTCTGGATGGTTCAGTGAGAAGAGCCTAGGAAGAAGATGTCCATTTTTGGCAAATAACTCCTAGTGGAGATAGAAGTCTGAAGCGGACACACATTAGTTTTTCAGTTGTCCAGTATTTAAACCCTTTATTCATTCGTTCATTCATTCATTCATTCATTCATTCATTTATTTATTTTACCTTTGAGGAGTATTTTTCTATAGAGTCTAGATAGGACACAGGACCAAAAGGGCCAAATATTGGCATCCATTGCTTCCCTGCAGGCAAGTGCACAGCCAGTCAGGGGCTATGATTCTGGAATGTGTGATGCTTACAAGAAGAGAGAATTCATTTTGGTGAATTCTGGCAGCAAAATTCATTCTCCAGGGACACCAGTTGCAGCTCCCCACCTATGGCCTCTGGTGTCCAGCACTAACTAGCGGTGTGTGCACATGCAGCAGTTGTGACAATGAGATCCTCCACTAGACGCTTCGTTCCGTGATAGGGCTGTGGTTATGGTTCTACTCATCTTTGGTTCCTCTCCATTTTCTAGCCTGATCATCCAGCCTTCTCAGTGATCCATTTTTTTAAACTATTAAATATCCTTTCAATATATTTCTTTCACATTAAGTGGTCAGAAATGGTTGTGCTGCTTATAGCTCACAGTTTTTTTCTGACATTGAGCTGAATAGCAAATGTCCTGAGGCAGAGTTTATTGGGCCATGTGCCCTTGGAATGGCACAAGAATGCTGTGCATTCCAACACAGATTGTCCAATCTACACTCACTCTGAAAGTAGGAATTTTGAAGAATAATTCATGATCTGAATGGTATTCAAATAAAGATGCTCCTAATAACCATTGGGTATGCTAAGCAGAAAGCCTTAATCATGGGTGACAAACCTTGAGGTTGGCCAGCTCCCAGTTATATTGTTCAGGGTCCGTGGTCATCTTAGGGCTTATAAGGATATCCCTGTCATCAAATTGTCAGGGCTGGAGCTCAGAGAAATTCCACATCACTCATGGCCAGAATATGAAATGTCACTCCCTCTGGGTATGTAATTAAGATGGTGGCTCAGTTCCTAATGGATTTCCAGAGCATGATAGGCTTAAGGTACCATGGGATTCAAAAAACCTGGAACCACATAGGATAGACTCTATACACACATATAATGGCCACAAGCAAAAGCAACTAGAGATGCTAAACATGGTGGTGCTGCCTCTGGTATCTGGATCAAGGATATTCCAGGAAGTTACTTTCTCTTCTTTTTACAGGCATGTTCTAATGATGGCAATAATATTCTACATTTTGCCAAGGATTGAGGGAAGAAGTGAGAAGAGTTCAGATAAGCCCAGTTTCCATACTTGAACTAAACTCCTGGTTGAAACAAAATCACTGGATCTTTGGCATTACATCACTATTTTTACAATGCCACTTAGGTGACTGGGTAGTTTTCTAGTCACTGGGTGAGGGACACTGAGCCCAGGGCAGAGCCATTAATCTGAAAGCACAGAAAGACCTGACTATGAGGAGCATACCAAAAAGCCCGCAATGTAGCCCACCAAACATTATCTGCACAGCAGGCACATGTGAGTTGGGCAGAAAAGCTGGAGGGTGGAGTGGGGGTCTCAACAGACCACTAAGGTAGTGGCAAAGTTGGGCTCCAACTGTGACCCACAGGGCAGGGTTCTTAATGCCAAAGTAAGGCATAGTGTCCCTGACAGTCAAGCAAATGGCAACAGGGCAGGGCAGGCCAAGGGCTGCCAGATGTGGCAGAATAGGAGAGGCAGAGATGAGACAAGGAGGCAGTTGTCTTTTATTTGGGAGGGAAGAGGTTGGATCCTATAATGAATTAAGGTGGAGGGGAGCAGGAGGGCTCAGAGCATCCTGGCAAACAAGGGCCAGCACTGGGTTACCGGGAGCAACAGACTCCAAAAGGAAGGTTTGCAGGACCTTGCTTGGAGGAGGGGAAGGGCAGAGGTGTGGATGCCCTGGGAGGTCCCAATAGCTTCAAAGGGAAAAGCAGAGATGGGCAGGGAAGAGAAACAGAAGGGAGCGCCTCACAGGATCGGCTTTCCAGAGTGAGTAAAGTACTCATACCCAGGGCTTTATTTGAATTTATCACCTCTTATTAGTGCCTTTTGAAATGCGAATTAGCTGATTAACCACTGCTCACAGCCTTCCAACTGTTCTTTATTCTCCAGCATTCAGTAACTTTGTTCTAAATAGGGTAGGCCACAGTGGCCCACCAGGGGGAAATTATTCTCCGGGTTACAAGAACAGTGACCACGGCAAAATTGCGCCCAGGGCTGGACGGGATCAAGTTGGGGGTGAGCCTGTGCCGGGAGCCAGGCTCTAGCCACCGCTGGTTTGCATACAAAGCACTAATCGGGATGCTGTTTACCTCCACGTTAGCCCTGTGGCCCATCATTAGGATTTAAGAACAGGACTCGGGAGAACAAGACAAACTCTCTTCTAGCCCCACCCCCTCTTTTGTTTGCTATCTTCATTTTATAAAAGGTTCATTAGTTCTAGGTCCCTCAGGAATGTCCCCGCACTTGCTGCAGCGCTCTGTTTGGGACGCGGGTTCACATGTATGAACAACAAGGGCTGGCCTCTGGCAGAGCCCCGCTCGCACTTGCTCCTGCCTCCAGTTTGGCAACACGACACAAAGGCGTTCTGCCTTGTATACACTTTCCAGGCTGAGCCCCTATTCAGAGGGGGCTGCAGCTTGCGCGTAATGGGCCCCCTACAGACAAAGCCAGCAAGTTTCTTAATTAAGTCTAAGTGAAAGACAGATCCTGCTTACATCTTCAGAGAACCTTCCTTCAGAACTTCAAAAACACCCTGGACTGCCTATCAAATCCGGGCACGAATAACTAGTGAACAATTTTTCCTCTTTTTAAATATAGAAAGCCAGGCCCCCGGCGCCAACTCCTCAGCCCCCTCTCACTTTCCCTGCAATTTTAGACATGCCTCTGGTTTATAAAACAGGAAACAAAGGGACTTCTTGTGTGTCGAAGAAGCCCTCAGAGGGTCTGCATTTCATTCTGGCCTTCCCCAAAGCGCTGCGCTGTCTAAGGAGCTCTTTAACTGGTTTAGTCTCATTAACATTTCCAGGGGGTATCAAAGGACATGCTAAGAAACCAGCACCCGTACATATATCACGTAAGGACAAATCCTAGTATGGAATGATATTAAAAATTAATTATTAGCTAATTGCCTTTTCGGAAATGTGATTTTTCACATCCTTTCCCCACCCTCCCCCTGCAGCTGTCTTCTACCCTAGCCCCAGAAACCCTCTCTCAGACAAGCCTTTCTGTTTTCTGAGCTTTGCTGTGATAATGTTCTTTGCAAACAGAAACCAATTATTCTGCAGCAGAAAGTCACCAGGAGTATGAATTGCTTTAATTTTTCCCCCTTTTAGCAGCTGCCCAGGGTGGGTTGCGAGGTGGCTGCAATAATGAAGCTGGAATGAATACGAAAGCAGCACCGGCTGGGTGTCCTGCGGGGAAAATGATGCTCAGAAATAAAAGTGCATTTTTGTTGCAGAGCAGCTAATCAATGAGTTAAGACATCCCCCAAAATGCGCTTTCCGCTCTGAATTTGCATCGCCAATGCTGCTTTCCCCAATGAGTTCTGTGCACCTGACTAGCTTGTAAAAATGTCACCTTACTGTTAAAGTGCTAAACACGCCCTGTTTTTCCTTGCCTGTTCTCTCTCTCCCTCCCCCTCTTTGCCTTTTTCCTTCTACAATTCTTTGCTTTCTCATTAGAAATGCCCAGCAACGTCTGGCAGACAAAGACACTGCAAACAAAGTGTATGGAAAGGAAAAAAAAATTAAAAAGGAAAAAAGTGCAGAGGAATTCTTCATTCACTGATCTCTAGAATACATTAATATCTGAAACTGTTGGCACAGCCTAAAATACTTGGGCAGCTAACAATGCGAGCAATGATTCGAAGTCTGGGATCTTCAAATAAACCCCAGTGCTGTCATGGCCACCAGGAAGGAGAATAATGGCGATATTAGCTGACCTTCATTTTCTTGTTTCTTCAGACCTGACTGCTGGACCTCTGTTTGCTTGTTACTAGGATTTCTTGGCTAAAAAATTTTAGCATTTCCCAGGCAATACAAGAGCCAGTTTATTAGGTAAATAAACCAGGCCTTAAGCAGCCTTTTCTGCTCCATAATGGGAACTGGCCAAAGTGGATTGAGGGTTGAGTTGGAGTCAGTGGGGATGACTAAGAAGCAGAGAGCTCATCCATTTCCCCTCACCCCAAACACATGAACAATGAGGACAGAGTTTACAAATCATGAACCCATGTGCTGCTTTTGGTTAACTTAGCCAACATCATCCACCAAGTAAGGAAGGGCTCACAAAAGGAAGCAGTAAAAATAGCAGCTTTCTTCTTCTAGGGATCTGGATCTTCCCTGACATTTCACTTATCCAAGGTTTCTGAGTAACTGGAGACTATTTTATAATGCATTCAAATGGAGCCAATGGTATTGTGTTTCATTCATCTGTCATAATTCCTTAACTCTCTTATGTTATCCAATCACTCTCTAGTGGTGATCTTAATAATGTTAATAAAATCAGTAATGCAGAACTGATTTTCAGAGATCCAGAGGGCCTTCTGGCTGTCCAGACTGTATCACAGTTGGCAAGGATTATATTTTTGTGCATCCATTTAACATTTCTCCTCCCTCTCTCACTACAACATAAGCTCCATGATGACAATGACCTCTGTTGTATCCTCCCTCACCCAGCATAACACCTAGCACCCAAGACATACTTGCCAAGGAGAGTGATTACTCTGTAGATTACTTACACCAAATATTTTTTGGCTACCTTTGAGAAAATGCATCATGCCTTTAAAATCTTTCAGCTGCCACACTCAAGTAGAAGATAAGAATGCGATGCAGCACAGTCATCCCTTGGTATCCATGGGGGACTCATTCCAGGCAGGCATCCCTCCCCCAATCCTAAAATCAGTGGATGATCAAGTCCTTTATACAAAATGACAGAGTATTTGCACAGTGCTATGCACATTCTCCTATCTCCTTTTTTCTTTTATTTTTAGGTGCTGAGGCTCAAACCCAGGGCCTGAGCTATATCCCTAGCCTCTTATATACTTCAGAGTACTACCTCTGTAGATTACTTACACCAAATATGAAGGAAATGCTGTGCAAATAGTTATTATACTATGTTGTTGACAAGGGGGAAAAGTCTGTACATGTTCAGTACAGATTAAATTTGGTTTTTAAATATTTTCAATTCGTGGCTGGTTGAATCTGTGGATGTGAAAACCCATGAGTAGAGAAGGTTGACTTCCTAAAGGCAGGTATTTCTACACCTAAATGAACATGAACATGGAACATGGAACATGGAGCAGTGTACTATGATTTCCAACTTTGTAATAAATGCTAGAAAATTTTACTCTTGCTTCAAAAGCAGGAGGTCATGTAAATAGATAAAATACAGAAATAATTTCAAAAAGTTATACAATCACTTTGTTGGAAAATATGTAAAGATAGAGAAAATTTTCAGACTCCAGGAAATGAGAAAAGCAAGTCTCATGAATGTTAAGACAGGATCCCAGAATGGCACAAAAGGAAAAAGATAATTCATATAGTTATGTGTGTATGGAAAGATATACCTAAAATGTTAATATCCCTTATTTGTAGAAGGTAGATTTTTGTTCTTTGTTCTCTATTTTTACCAATTTTCTATAGTAAATTAATCATTGTTATAATTGGAAAAAATCTTCAATAAGCTTTCTGTAAAATCATAACACAGTAGCCAATGAGCTAGATCTCTGCCTCAAGGATTTTGAAAAATTTATATTAGTTACATTAATATAATAGGTATACAAGATGGTTAGTCTCCTACATACACACACACACATAAAACAAACACACAGATATATATGCCTAAAGCTACACCTACAACTATATGAGAACACTCTGGGGGTGGGTGGCTATTTATTTATTTTAGATAAATTTACTACGGGAATCTCAAGGAAGTTTTCCCTTTCTTAGCTTGAAGCAACCAGGTTTCACATTTCTAGTTTTAAAAGAGATTATATTCAAGGATGCGGCAATTACTTTGAATAGGTGTGACATTCCAGGCTGATGGGTATTCATACCTGTCAACAGCTGTGAATTAGCATTTCAAACCCCTTCTACAATGACTTATGAACTTGTTCTGTATGAGGCTTCAGCACCTTGCAGAAAAGCAAATGCTAAATGCAAACCAGGGTGAAAACCCTTTCTGCTCCAGGGAAATACCCAAAAGGAATGTTAGAGACCCAGCTGCCAAATACAACTTCACATGGGTATAGGTGCAAAATCGTCATGCCAGGAATTAGGAATATAAACACCACTTCAGATTTTAATTGAGGACTTCAGGGGTGGTAAAAAATACCTGGGGCAGGGTAGCTTTAGGTAAAATGGGATATTGACAGTTACTTATCAAAGTTTTCCACTTCAGTATCATTTGTATTTGTTTCCACTCATTCCTGCAAGGCCAGAGCCAGAAAGGAGTTGGGGAGAAAAGAATTCCAGCACTTTTAACTAAATGTCTATTTCAACTCAAAATGTTCCCTTGAAAATGTAACTAACACAAAGTGGAATTAAGTAGTCCTAACTGCTAACAATAAAAGAGAGTTGAGAACTTTACATATCAGAAAAACTCTTAGGCAATGTCTGAGAGGATTGGAAATAGCTTTCTGAAATACATTATCCCTACAAATACACAAGAGAAAACAACTTGAGGATTCTATGGGAAACTATACATCTATTTAAAAAAGAAACTTAAAAGTATAAAAATGAAAAGGTAAAGGCTGTTTCTCAGAACATAAAACCCTGCTTAAGTGGTGGAAGAAAAAAGAGCTCATCTGTATTTCAAGGGAAGGTGATAACTTATTCTAATTTCCCCAGCCACTGGGACAGCAGAAGGGGACCAAGCAAGCTCCTCTGAATCCTGGGGACCACTCACGTTCCTCTCTCACCTCAGTTCTGCTTCCTTTCTGTATGACTGTCTTGATTTTCTTACTAGAAATCATATATCATCTACAGGACTCCTTCATCCTTTTATTATTTACTGATATGTTTTTAAGCTCCGTGATTCTTAATTTTTCAAGTATGGCATCATAATTCAGTATGGTAACCTCTCCCTGAATATGAGGGTTCAAGTTCCTAAATATCCCCACTGCTGGAGAGAATCTAATTAAAGAACTTACAATATTATGGGGCGGGGATAGGTTTAAAGTGGTAAGTGATCTGAGTAAGCCCTTATAAAAGGGAATGCAGGGCTGGGGTTATTGTGCAGTGGTAGCGTGCTCGCCTAGCACGCGGGAGGCACTGGGTTCGATCCTCAGCACTACATAAAAATAAAATAAAGATATTCTGTCCACCTACAACTAAAAAATAAATATTAAAAAAAAGGGGAATGCAAAAAATAGAATTCTGCATAAGGAGAGTATCAAGGGCATCTTATATTTTGGAGACAAGTGATACCTGGCACTGTCCAGTTACCTTCCATTTACCAGCCCTGTTTACAAGACCCTTCAGAATTCTCCTCCCCTGAAGTTTCTAATTCACTCTCCCTAGTTGAAGTTATGGTTATGTATGTAAAGAAGCATTTCCCCCTCCTGTAGCTGGCCTTACTTCCAAATGCTTAGTCACCTGATTTGATAATCTAGGGTGGGTTGATACCTATTTCCTAGCTTCAAGCCAGATCCAGGGATACAGAGTACCTCAAGTGTTTAAAGTGCTTTGGTGACAAATGTTTCTGCCTATTATCTTTTCATTTTTCCTTCTTGTCTCTTCTTTTACGTATTCAATAAACAGAGCCGACCATGCCAGGCACTGTGCTGATGACTCTATTTCTATACTGAAAGTTCTGAGTCTAGTGGCCAGATCTGGTCCATATCGTCAGCATCTTGCATAGTGCATAGCACACAACAGATGCCCCATAAACCTTTCTTGAGTGAATGAATAAATAAATGAGATATAGTCTCTGCTCTTGGGTGGCTAAGAGTTTGGCAAGGGATATAAGCAAGCATTCATAAGTATGTGCCAGATAGGATGGATCTTGTAGGTGTCTATCATAATCTAGACTTGGGGAGTTAGGGAAGAATTTTTAGTGCAGTGCTTCAACTTGTACATGAGAATGCCTGGAAAACTCAAAAATTCCAATTTGCTACACTGTAGAACAATTAAATCGGAATTTACAGGGAGGGGAAACCTACATATTGGTGTATGTTGAGCTTTCCAGGTGGTTCTGATGTGTAGCCCAACTAAGGCACTGCTGTTCTAGATCCTTTCCATTCAACGGGTCATGCTGGAACCAGCAGCATCCACTCTAAGTCTGAGAGCCACTTAGAAATGCATAATCTCAGGCCCTCTCCTGAGGGCCTGAGAATCTAAAATGAATCCTAAGGACTAAAATGTCAGCAAAGCAAAACAAGGACTAGAAAAGTGTGGGTACTCTGGGGAGAGGTAGGGATATATGCTAAGCCCCCAAGATAAAGGAAGAGGGGTGGCAACTGGTTCTAGATGGCTAGATCATAGTCCCTGGGGGACAAGAGAAGGAAAATGTGTGTGTTAGGGTCAATGGTGCAGTGTGGCCAAAGGAGGGGGAGTGGAGGGTAGGAAAGTAAAGATTTGGTCTGGGACTAGATCCTGTTTAGCTATGGAAACTGCTAAGAAGCTTGGACTTCATCCTCAGGGCCCTGGGGATGTAGGGGCTATGTTTCTAAGCTCAGGAGTGACCAGATCCAGTCTCCTGAAGACATGCTGCTTTCCCCTGCCTCAGTGCTTCTGCTCATTCCACTCCCTTAGTCTGAACTTCTTTACTATTTCAAACTACCAAAAGCCCACCTTGTTTTTTTCCTTCACTAACTCAAATGCTTTCCAGTCATGGTGGCTAGAAATGAACACTTTCGACCTTGAACTCCTGAAGCATTTTGGATGGATCATTCAAATAGCCCTTAGGGCAGCCACTCTATTTTTGCGGTTGCATTTGTCTACTGTCTTTTCTCTTCTTCTAGGAGAGCACAGCTTTTTAGATAAGAGTTTCCAAGGACCACCTATTTCAGGATCATCTGAAGGTGTTAAAATCGTCAGACTCCAAGGCCCAAGACCCACTGAACTGATTTTTCTGCGTATGGGACCCAGATGTCTGCATCTCAAAAAGCATACCAGGTGAGGCTTGTGAGTACCAAAGCCAGAAAACCACATGCAAGACTTTGGTTTCCTGAGACTAGAACTATCTCATTAATCTCAGAAGCTGACACTGTACTTCTGAATACACATTTGGTACCCATTGCACAGGTGAATAAATGAAGTGTTTTGAATTCTCTCTCTGCACATCCATGATTAATATTAATCAAGGTGCTTCCAAAAATAAAGCAAGAAAACTTACAGGAAGTTAATTAAACAAAGTAGAAAAGGATACCCTCATTCCAAATTCCTAACATAGTCTAATGGCCTATATTCAGAAAAGGCTTCTCTAAGAGCTAGAAATGTGCCTGGTTCTTCTCACCACACATAGACAAAACAAACTTGCCCACAGAACTGCTATAAGGACCACAAGAGGTGTTTTGTAGCCTTTGCAAGCTCCATGGCAACTGCTTACTCTTATTACTATAATTTGAGTCTTAAATTGGTCATTTAAGAACTAAGAAACACTAATCCATTGCCCATCACTGTGGTTGTGATGCTTCTTCCTCTTTTCCACTGTCTTTATGAAACTTGAAGGTGGGACTCTCAGGTTGCCGGACTTTGGGATTCTTCCCTGTAGCACAGCATTGCTGAAGGCATCAGTAAAAGTGTAATGAGGAGATGAAAGATGACTATGTCACAGAAGCCCAAATGGAATAAATAATCATTCATTTGGAATCTGCACCTGTGTGGGAATTCTCTGAACACCTGCTAGGGCCAGCTACTCTTGTTTTCTCAGCCTATCAAAGGAGATAGCCACTTCGTTCCCTCCTGTGACCTTCTCTCATTCACTTAGCTAGGAAAGGCCTGTGATTTTCCCCCAATATACAGACTGTCTCAATATTTAATAGCCATATCAAGCAGACTTGCCCTTTAATGTCAGTCTGGTAAAATTCCATTTCAAAATTCATTCCATTGAACATTTTTGTAAAATGAAAACAAGCTATTAAAGGCATCTGGCTATGGTAATTAGCAGGAATCTTATACTGCTCAATTCATCTGTGAAAGGAAAACAATGATAAAAAACTATCATCTTTTTCTCCCATTGTCTAAATCCCAGGTTCATAGGCTTAATGTTCAAGTCCCAATTTCCAAGAAATCTATTCTTACACATCCCAAACTTCTTCTGAAAAGTAGAATTTTTACTCTATTTTAGACTTGTACACTGAGAATATTACTATTTCATACTCATGTTGCACATGAAATGGCCTTGCAATTATAATTTTAAGGGTCTATGTTCGTCTGGTGGTCACTGCTTTTGAAGTATATGAAGACTAAAAGTTAAGCAATTTCACATGGAACTTGAGGTCTCTGTCTTTCCTTGAAAAAAGCAGAAGAGCCTGCACCATTGGACCCACACTTACACCTGGCAACAGTCCCCTAGGGTTGACCCTGGCAGGAGGGAAGTGCTCTGGTTGGATGTTCCTACCAGTCTCATTTGCTTCTATATCTGCCTCAATAAATGCAGAGACAGAGACATGGCTCCTTCCCCCAAAAGATTCTATATTCACATATCTTTAATAAATTGAAGAGTAAAAACACATGATCAGCACAAGAAAATACAGTATTAGCCACAGGATGCAACACTTAAAGGAAGATCTGACATTGAACAGGTCTGCAACAGGGAAAGCCACCAGTGTGAGCAAATGTTGAGAAATGGAAGTAGTCAAGCTAGGTTTGGAGGAGTGAAAATAACTGGTTTGGCTGAAGTGGTAGGTTCTAGAGAGGGTACAGGAACAGGGAGGAAGACAGTACAAAAGACAGACCACTGAGAGCCTTACATCTGGAGCTGAGGATTGTGGGTGCATCTGTGTTCTGGGGACAGGCTATCTTTCAATGAGATCATATGGATGGCTGTATCTAAGATGCATAGGGAAAAATGAGACTGAGGCCATTCAGGAAGGTATAATCATTAGCAATTCAGCCCCTGTGAGAATAATGACAGAATGTAAAGGGGAACCCAAGTGTGTAAGAAATGCTATGACATGAGGAGCAGAAGGCACTGGAGGAAGAGTTCAACTGTGAAAGAAACTGAGCTGCTGGAGAATGGTGGTGCCTGGCACAAATACTAGTGGGCCTGGCTTTCTGTTTTGGTTTCAAGTGTGTGTGGTACATGTCTTTATGGTAGCTGCGTGATAAACTGAAAATAATAGATTCAGTTTATACATGTTGAGTGCTAGGAAATGAGAGGGCAATCAAGAGACAGATTTGCAGATAAAAGGTGCAAATGTGGGGTTGCAAGTATGTGGCAAGGACAGCTGTGGGTGAGGGATGGAGATTTCTTTTTTGCTTTTTCTCTTTTTTTAATATATTTTTATTAGTTCTCATATGTTACACATGACAGCAGAAAGCTTTTTGATTCATTGTACACAAATGAAGCAGTTTTTCATTTCTCTGGTGGTACATGAAGTCGTCACACCATTCATGCAATCATACATGTACCTAGGGTAATGATGTCTGTCTCATTCCATCATCTTTCCTACCCCCACACCCCCTATCCCCTATCCAAAGTTCCTCTACTCATCCCATGCCCCCACTTTTATGGATTAGTATCCACTTATTAAAGAAAACATTTGGCCCCTGGTTTTTTGGGATTGGCTTATTTTGCTTAGCATGATATTCTCAGGGATGGAGATTTCTGAGAAAGTAGTGCAGATGCCTGAAGACAATATGCATCATAAAACCCAGGAACAATTCTGCTCCAGTTCAAGAGATGGTAAAGGGACTGGGATGTGACTTAGGAGTACAGCACTTGCCTAACATGTGCAAGGGCCTAGCACACCCAGAAAGAAAAACTGGAGATGGGATTTTTCTATGTGAGGCTTTAGAAATCTGAGCACAGTGTTCCCAGGGTATCCTCAACAGCTCCAAGTTTTACTGAGCCTTTGGAATGATGAATAAGGCTAGGTAAACTTACCTAGTGACAGTAAAATCAGATGAAAGGGGTTAATTACAGCTATTCTCTCTACAGTTAGTTATAAAACAGCCATGATGGAGCCATGATAAAGCTATGTCTATTTAAATAACCAAACGGATCACTGTAACTATGTTTACTTTCTTACAGAATCACACCCCCCCCAAAAAACCCCCATAAAAACAACAACAAAAACCCCACTAAATCCAAACAAAAAAAACCACAAAATCTCCACATGTTCATACTTCTTAAAGCCTCTCATGTAAAGAATCCAAAAGTGAAAGATGCCTTGATTTATCATTTCACAATTGGATCTCATTCCCTTCAACCCCTTTGCACTTTTTCCAAACTTTGCTACAAATTCTGCTAATTCAGATCAGAGGAAGCAGGTATGGTGGAGACAGACATTAGGCCAGCAGTGGGGAAGGTAAAATGCAGATCCCAACTGGGAACAAACAAGCTCACACCCCTGCAAGGACTGACAGCAGACTTCCCACAGACTGCTGCTCCTGTTATAGGACAGGAACAACTCCCAGTCGCAGGGCCGCCCCATCTGTGGATCAGTCTCCCTTCTGCTACCATGCTTCTACTCCTGTAGCATCTTAGTTTGAGTTCTTTGGTAAAAAAATGTCAGCTTAAGCTGGGCGCGGTGGCTCAAGCCTGTAATCCCAGCACTTTGGGAGGCTGAGACAGGAGAATCGCGAGTTCAAAGCCAGCCTCAGCAATGGTGAGGCGCTAAGCAACTCAGTGAGACCCTGTCTCTACATAAAACACAAAATAGGGCTGGGGATGTGGCTCAGTGGTCGAGTGCCCTTGAGTTCAATCCCCAGTACCAAAAAAAAAAAAAGTCATCTTAATCTTGATATTAAAAAATTAAGTCAGGTGTGCAGCAACTCAGGAAGCTCAGGCAGGAGGATCACAATTTCAAAGTCAGCCTTGGCAATTTAGCAAAGCCCTAAAATTTTGAAAAAGAGCTGGGGATGCAGCTCAGTAGTAAAGGGCCCCTGAATTCAATCATCAGTTCCAGGGGGAAAAAATTCTTTTAAAGCTCTAGGGTAGGCAGAGAAAGAGAAGATGTAGGTCAATGGGTACAAATTAACAATTACAGAACAGGAGTATATTCTAGTGTTCTACTGCACAGCACAGTGACCATAGTTAACAATAATGTATTGTATATTTTCAAATAGCTAAAAGGATTCTAAATGTTCTCACTACAAAGAAATGATAAAAGATATGTTAATTAGCCTGGTTTGATCATGGTACAATGTATACATTAAAAACATTACACTGTACACAATAAATATATAATTATTATTTGTCAGTTAAAAATAATGTAAACTGCTGGCACAGTGGTGCATGCCTACAATCCCAGCAGCTTGGGAGGCTGCGGCAGGAGGATTACGAGTTCAAACTCAGCTTCAACAATTTAGAGAGATGCTAAGCAACTCAGTGAGACCCTGTCTCTAAATAAAATACAAAATAGGGCTGAGGATGTGGCTTAGTGGTCGAGTGCCCCTGAGTTCAATCCCCAATATCCCCCTCTCCAAAACAACAAAAAAAGTAAAGTAGCTAGGTGTCACATGCCTGTAATCCCAGTTACTTGGTAAGCCAAGGTAAGAGGATTACAAATTTGAGGCCAGCCTCAGCAACTTAGCAAGGCCCTATCTTAAAAAAAAAAAAAAAAAAAAGCCAGGCACGGTGGTGCACGCCTGTAATTCCAGAACTTTGGGAGGCTGAGTCAGGAGAATTGTGAGTTCAAAGCCAGCCTCAGCAACAACAAGGCGCTAAGCAACTCAGTGAGACTCTGTCTCTACATAAAACACAAAATAGCGCTAGGGCTGTGGCTCAATGGTCGAGTACCTCTGACTTTAAAAAAAAAAAAAAGTGTAAACTGGCACATGCCTGTAATCTCAGCTACTCAGGCAGGACCACCGCAAGTTCAAGGCCAGCCTGCTCAACTTGGTGAGACTATTTCAAAATAAAAAATGAAAAGGGTTGGGAATGTAGTTCAGTGGTAGAGAAATTCTGGGTTCAATTTCCAATCCTGTAATCAATCAATCAATAGCCTAATTAAACAGAATTAATTTTCACCAAGGTTCCCCTAATTTTCAAAAGAAATTCTTTTTTTTTTTTAAGTTTTTTTAGCTGTTGATGGACCTTTATTTTTATTTATTTGTATATGGTGCTGAGAATCGAACCCAGTGCGTCACGCATGCTAGGCAAGCATTCTACCACTGAGCCACAACCCCAGCCCTCAAAAGAAATTCTTTTCTTTTTCCCCCCAGAGAGTAAAAAACCCTCACAACTGATTTATCTGTACCTCCTCCTGCCAAGGTTATACAATGAGGCCCAGGTATAAGAACTAATTAGTGGTGCAACAAAATACGTTACAAAATACAGAAACAATCAAAGTAAAATTAATATACCCTTCTAATTTGATTCTGGGTAAGCAGGAGTCACAATTAAGGAAGGAAGCTCCAGGAAAAATGATGAAGATAGGCAGTCTTCTTTTTTTAAAAACAGTTTCCCTAAATCAACAGACTGACCTCAAACTTCCAACCTCCTGCCCTCAGCCTCCTGAATAGCTGGGATTACAGGTGTGTGTGAGCATCCAGCTAGTCTTTCTTTGATAGTTAACTTTTTTCCTTGCTTTCTTCCTCCATCTCATTTTTATCTGTGTAGTGCACGGACACTCTGAGATCTCACACCACTCTCTCTGACCTGTCAAGATGCTATCTTATCTGGGTCTGCCCACCTGTCCCATCCACACTCCAACTCAGTTTATAAAATTATTTTCCTATTTCCCAAATATAAATGATTTCCTAGTGGTATTATATGTTAAAAAAATCAACATATTATTTGACCTCCATCTACTCCCCTCATACCAATCCCAGCCTTTACATCCATATTAGTAATTTGCTGACTTAAATTCCTAGTCATAACGTGGCAGTCAGGGAGCCAGGTCCAGTTTACAGATATGTTTTGACCAGGACAGTGTTCTAAACATCAGCAAATTTTGCAAAAAAAAAGAAGAAGAAGAAGAAGAAGAAGAAGAAGAAGAAGAAGAAGAATCAGGTTTCTCAGAAGGAAGAAAACGAAAACGAAGGAAGGAAGAGAAAGAAGGAGGGAAGAGAAAAAAGGTAGGATGAAGAAGCAAGAAGGGGAAGCCACAGCAGCTGATCTGGCATCCTGGGGTCCACGGTTCCATGTGTCAGCAAACAAGTGGGGCTAACAAGCAAGACCTTGTCGAGGTGGCATGTATACGTCAAGTTACAGGGGGATCTCCACACCTCACTGGCATATAATTGGTCTGTGTGTCTCAGTTTCTCTACATGCCTGGAATTGGAATTTATAACTTCTTGCCTAAATGACTCTAAATGAAAGCACTATTTAAAAAAATTTTTTTTTGAAAGAACAGAAAATATGTATTTTTAAATTTTTATTTTTAATTTACCAATAGTTGCATATATTTGTGGGATATAATTGTAATGCTTTGATACACATACATAATTGTGAAATGATTATAGCAAGTTAATTAACATATCCATTGCCTCATACCTCTTTTTTTGTAGTGACAACATTTAAAGTCTACTCTTTTAGCAACTTTGAAATACACTTACCATTAACTGTTGCAGACTAGATCTTGTCAACATTCTTCCTAAGTGAAACTTGTTTTTTGGGGGAGTACACTTTGACCAACATCTCCTCATTCTTACTCACCCAGTCTCTAGTAACCACCATTCAACTCTCCACTTCTGTAAGTTTAACTTTTTTAGGTTCCACATCCAAATGAGATCATGCAGTATTTGTCTTTTTATGCCTGGCTTATTTCACCTACAATCACATCTTCTAAGTTCATGCCTGTTGTCATGAATGACAAGATTTACTTCTTTTTTTGTGGGGTGGGGAACCAGGGATTGAACTCAGGGGTACTCGACCACTGAGCTACATCCCCAGCCCTGTTTTGTGTTTTAGGTAGAGACAGGGTCTCATTGAGTTGTTTAGTGCCTCGCCGTTGCTGAGGCTGGCTTTGAACTCATGATCCTCCTGTCTCAGCGCCTCGAGCTGTTGGGATTACAGGTGTGCGCCACTGCCACTGGCT
Organism: Xerus rutilus; assembly: GCA_028644305.1. Classification (NCBI taxonomy): domain Eukaryota; kingdom Metazoa; phylum Chordata; class Mammalia; order Rodentia; family Sciuridae; genus Xerus; species Xerus rutilus. The sequence continues at coordinate 48,373,953 of CM053402.1, forward strand.
CCTTCATTTTTAAGGCTTAATAGTGTTTTGTTGTGTATATATACCACATTTTCTTTATCCACTCATCCACTGATGGAAACTTAGGTTGATTTCATATCGTGGCTGTTGTAAATAATGCTGCAATGAACATAGGAGTGCCTGTATATCTTCAACACAGTGATTTCAATTCCTTTGAACATATATCCAGCAGGAGAGTTGCTGGAACATGAGACTATGGTATTTCTCTATTTTTTTTGTATGCAATGCTGGGGACTGAACCCAGGGCTTTGCTAGGCAAGCACTCTACCACTGAGCTATACCCTAAGTCCTTATTTTTAGTTCTTGAGGAACTTCCATAAGGTTTTCCATCTTGACTATACTAATCCACATTCCCAACAGCAAACAAGGGATTCCTATTCTCCATATCCTCGGCAACACTTTATGAGAATGATTTTGAAGTATGGATCTTTCCTAGCTTTCTGTTTCAGATCTAGCCATTCACAATGCCCAATCCAAACATCTTTTTCACATTTAAAACTGATTCAGAATATCTTCTAGAAATTGGTCACTGCTGGTCCCTTTAGTATTAAGACTAAGACAAGTGATCACATAAAGGAAAGCAGAGTCCCTTAGGAATGTGGGGGCATTCTTGGAGGATTTATTTTCTTTCCTTTTAGTGCTACTCTTCTCCCCTTCTCTTCTGTTTTTCCTTTCCTTTTTTTGCAGCATTAGGGACTGAACCCTGGGCATCATGAATATTAGCTAAATATTCTACCACTAAGCCACACCCTCAATAATCAGCTAAATATTCCCTCTCGTCTTCTGAATTTCCTTCATTTCACCTCTCAATCTACATGGCTTTCTCCATGACTGTCCTCGACTCAACCATGTATTACCACAGGAGCATACAGCTTGAAGCGGTCTGCCTGTCCACCCAACTTAACCTCAATCCTCAACACTGGTGTGTCATGGAAAATTAAGAACTTTTCAGAGGTACCATGGAAAGAAAAAGTTTAGCAAGCAAAGGCCACAAACCACTAACCCTGGCCACATGTGGTCACTATTCTTGACAAAACTCAAAAACTTTATTGAACCCTCCATGGGGGACCTCTGAGATTATGAAGGTCTGAGGGTTGATTTTGCATGTATCCAAATAAAGTATTTTTTATGAAAAAGAAAACAAATTCAGAAACCAGGAGAACAGGAAGTTGGCAGACCTCCTAGAATTTCCAACTTGCTGACTGGCCATAGTACCACCCTAGGAAGGGCCACATCAAGTCAGGGCCAATGGCCTCCCATTGCCTATTAATTAATTAATTTTGGTACTGAAGATTGAGCCCAGGGGTGCTCTGCCACTGAGCTACATCTCCAGCCCTTTCTATTTTTTCATTTTGAGACACAGTCTTGCTGAGTTCCTGAGGCTGACCTTGAACTTGTGATCCTCCCACCTCTGCCTCACATTTAGTCACTGGGATTAAAGGTGTGCTCCACAGTGCCCAGTTACCACTGCCTGATTTATGACAGTGATATGGAGGCACATACTCAGATAAGAACAGTAATTTCAAAAGTTAGATGCGCCCACAACATATCCTAACTCATTTAAAAAAAGAAAACAAAAAACTTTTTCTTTTGGGTATTCGGAATTGAACCAAGGGCCTTATGCATGCTGAGTACACACTCTACCACTGAACTACACCCCAGCTCCTTTGGTTTACTTTAATAACCCATTGTCATTCCATATAAAAATATTTTGAATCTTTTAAACCAGAAACACTTAGGCTTCCAAAATTGCCTGTGCTGCTTGATAATATAGGAGCCTAGAGAAATTACACTTCATGAAAATTAGAAAATTAGTCTTTCTTTTTAATAGAGCAGCTGTCTACAGAAGCTGTTTTGTTTTTTTTTTAAGTTGTAGTAAAATATACATAGTGGAAGTTACCATTTTAAAGTATAAATTCATAGGCATTAAGTATGTTCATAATGTTGTGCAACTACCACTAATATTTATTCCAGAACATTTGTAACACCCCAAAAGAAAACCTCACATCCATTAAGCAGTCTTTCCCCTTTCCTCCCAACTCCCAGCCGTTGGTAACCACTAATCTGCTATCTGTCTAGAGATTTGCCCATTCTGGACACATCATCTAAATGGAGTCATATAATAGGTGGGGTTTATTTATTTATTTATTTATTTTGGTATGTGGCTTCTTTCACTTGGCATCATGTTCCAAATGATGTCATCTATATCATAGCATGTATTATTACTTCATTCCTTTTTCACAGTTGAACAATATTCCAATGTGTGGTATTGGCGGAAGTTCCTGCAAAATGAATAATGGTGGAAATTCTCCTATGTGAGAATGGTATTTCTTTTAATAGTCCTACACAGGTGGGTATCAAATAAAAGAATCAAATCCATCTGGGCATGGTGGCACACGCCTGTAATCCCAGCAGCTTGGGAGGCTGAGGTAGGAGGATTCTGAGTTCAAAGCCAGCCTCACAAATTTAGCAAGGCACTAAGCAACTCAGTGACACTGTCTCTAACTAAAATATAACATAGGGCTGGGGATGTGGCTCAGTGGTCAAGTGCCCGTGAGTTCAATCCCTGGTACCCAAAAAAGGAATCAAATTCAAGTACAACCTATCCATAACATTCATAGTAAATTTTCTAAATTTTCTATCCTTATTCAAACCTATCTTTTCAGACTGACAAGTTTTCATAAAAAGTTTGAAGACTCAGGAAATCTACTTCCACATTATTTCAGTTGCCTTTCAAATAAATCCAAATTCAAAGCCAGTCATTTTGGTAGTTGCTGGGAATCAAAACTGCTAGACATAGTATCTGTACACAAGAAGCTTGGTCTAGCAATAAGATAAACATCCAATTTCCTTTCAATGTGAGAACTTCAAGGGTGGAATTCTAAGCTGTTAGGATACAAGTTCACCAACAACTCCAGCTAAAGCATCTTAGGTAAGTTTACTTTGTGCAGGCAATGATTTGGTTTGGCTTTTTGAGGGCCAAGGTCTTCGGAGAAAATCCAATAATGAAAACAGTGTTGTTTTCCCTAGTGGCTAGGTCATGACAATTTCATATATGTTAGCACCGTGTTCGCCTAATTTTTATCACACAAAAACACATTCATCTTTAAAGATCTTTTTATGTATCAAGACTAGACATAAAGGAGCTTACTTTATATTGTGCCATGAATAAACTCTTTTTTAAGTTGTTTATGGTGCTGGCGATTGAATCCAGGAGTATTTACCACTGAGCTACAACTCCAGCCATTTTTATTTATTTTTTGTTTTTATCTTTTTGGTACCGGAGATTGAACCCCGGGGTGTTTAACCACTGAGCCACATCCACAACCCTTTTTTGTACTTTATTTAGAAACAGGGGTCTTAGATGCTTAATGCCCTGCTAAATTGCTGAGGCTGACTTTGAACTCACAATCCTCCTGCCTCAGCCTCCTGAGCTGCTGGGATTACAGGTGTGCTCAAACTCTTGACTCAAGTGATCCTCCTGCTTCAGTGTCCCAAGTAGCTAGGACTACAGATATGTGACACTATACCTGGCAAAGTGATTTTCTAACATCATCATTATTCTATATTTCTTAGCTGGCAGGAAGTCTCTCTCCATATCCTCACCCCACTTTGTATTTTTATAGTTTCATAGTGGATATTCAATTCATGCATGCATTTTTAAGAGTCAATGTTTAAGCCAGGTGTGATGGTGCATACCTTTAATCCTAGTGACTCGGGAGACAAAGGCAGGTGGCTTACAAGTTCAAGGTCATGCTTAGCAATTTAGCAAGGCTCTAAGCAATTTTTGAGACCCTGTCCCAAAATAAAAAAATTAGAAAACAAAAGGCTGGTGCTGTGGCTCAGTGGTTAAGTGCTCCTAATTCAATCCCTGGGACCATAAATAGATAGATAAATATCAATGTTTATGATCCATTACCATCATTTTTTTTTATTGCTCCAATTGTCCCAAATCTGACCAATCAGAGTCCTTTGAAGTCAGCTCCTGTGATTTTCAGATCTGTATGCCCTCATCATTGCCTGTGCACTTCCTTGGTTTCTGACACAAGATGTTCTAGGGGTGCCTTATACTTTCCTGTCCAAGACCAGGAATCGGCTGCTTCTATAAGGAGTCACAGTTTCTTCTTGTGGTGAACAGTATATAGAAAACAAACTCTGGGTGGTGACTATGCTCACTCTGACTGTAAATCACTGCATCTAGGCTCTCACAGTGATTAAAAGGAGGACATTGATTTGTTCTCATTAGGAGCCCCTAATTATACTTCTATTTCAAAGCCAGTACCATAAACACTGTTCTTACATTTTCTTTTCTAACTACTTGTATCTCTCTAGTCCCCCAAAATAAATATATTTACTCTTTCTCTCCTAATAATAGTTGATTCAGAATTACTTCAATACCAATGTAAAGAACAAACTTAATTAGTAGAATTTAAGATTTCTGCAGTTCATTGCCCTTAACTATATCCAATAAGGATGTAAAGTACTCTATTTACTTGAATTCTATAAATTCTAAGGGTGTAAAGCATTCTATTTACTTGAATTCTATAAACTGTTTTTATGTAATAGATTTTTTGTTTGCTATTTATATATTTAGTCCCCAAGACACAACAGAACCTACATGCCTAAAGAACTTCAAGGTTAAAGAAAATTATTTTATTGAAATAACTAAGGCACAAATAAAAAAGTCAGGTAATTTCAAAAAGTTTTATAATATAACCCAGAGATTTCTACCTACCCCTTATGACTCCCCCATCAAAGGCATTAACTTTTCACTTATTTTGATGGTTTCTTCTGTTATTTATTTCTCTCTCCACTTTTAAACAATGTGCCCATCCTGTCATCTCCGAATTCCATTGGTTTTAGATATTACACAGTCACTTCCTCTTTCACTGTAGAAGGATTTGGTTCTTCAATATCCTACCTCTTTACTCTCCCATCTATTTTATAGTTAAATCTTTCATTTTAGCTAAATTAAACATCTACATTGTTATGGATATGTTAAAATTTACTCCTCAGTACTATACTATAAACACAATTCCTTTTTTGTACTCCTTTTTGTTTCCTGGGATGTATAACTGCCTCACTTTTCCAATTGTTTGTATTCTCTCCTACTAAACCTCGTACCTTCCAGCAGTCTCTTAGCTCAACTTTTCACGCAGGAAAATAGATTCCATTTTTCCCTTTATCTGTAGCTCTATTCTCCAAGGGTCTGTTGCCCAGTCTTCCACTGCTATCATGTTGGAAATTCTTTTTAATTTCTTTCCCTTGTTTCTGGCATCCCAGAGTTTTCTAGGGTTACTTTGTCATTTGGGGAGGGTAAATCTGCCAGGACCGAAATATTCTACCACTATCCACTGTTTTTGTTGAGGTACTGGATGTGGTTCTGAAATTAGATCCTTTGATAGGGATGTCTCCCCACAAATCCCCAAATACATCCCTGTGAAGCCTATAGGGATTTCTCTCTATCTGGGTGTTCTGAAATTTCATTAGGCTGTGCCTTGCAAAAAATCTTTTTCTTTTTTTAAAAAAAAAATTAGTTTTATTTTTTTTTGTGGTTTTGGGAATTGAACCCAGGGGCACTTTACCACTAAGCTACATCCTCAAACCTTTTTATTTTTTTACTTTGAGGTAGGGTCTAAGTTGCCCAGACTGGCCTCAAACTTGTAATCCTCTTGCCTAGGCTCCTGAGTTGCTGGTATTGCAGGCTTGCATCACCACACCCAGTTTTTAATTTACCTCTTAAGCTGGGTATCTAGTGGATTCTTTCAACATGGTCACTCCTGTCCTTCACTTCTAGGAAAATTCTTGCATTATTTCTTTTGACAATTTACTCACTCCTGTTTTCTTGTTATGATATTCCTATTATTTGAATCTTGGACTAATTCTATAATTTTTATACCCTCTCTTGTCTTTTGGTTTACTTCCTGGATAATTTCTTCCTTTTTTTTTTTTGGCAGTGCTGAGGATTAAATCCCAAACCCCTCACATGTTCAGCAAGTTCTCTACCATTGAGCTACATTCCCAGTCTGCTGGATTATTTCTTCAGCTTTACCTTCCAATCTTTGAAACTGCAGGGGATGGTGAGTAATCCTTTCTGTTCACTGGTTTTTTCACTGACCACTTCTCGTGGCTCTTTATTTCATAAAGAAAAAGACAGGAAATAAGCGAGTTATGCAAACCCATCTAATTATAAAACATTAAGCTCCAAAACACCTTTTAATGAGGAGACCAAACTGAGTTGGGAGAAAGTTGGTCTTCAATTTTCCAAAATAGCAGCCATGCTACTTCACTCAGGTGTTTATTCACTGTCTTCAATACCCTTCAAAATATGTGATAGAAATGGCAAGAAAACAAATGTAAATGATGTTTTTCAAAAGTAAAGTTGCAGGTTGGGGTTTTGGCTCAGTGGTAGAGCACTCATCTTGAATGTGTGAGGCACTGGGTTTGATCTTCAGCACCACATAAAAATAAATAAATAAAGGTATTGTGCCCATCTACAACTATAAAAATATTTTTAAAAAAGTAAAGTTGCAGAGTATACTGCAAAGATATTACACAATAACATTTTGAAATTACACTTCCTGGGACTAGTCCTATATTCTGTTATAGTCTATAATACACTTCCAATGGCTTTATGCTCTGACACATCAAGAAGGGAAAGCAGTTGGCTGGGGCAGACAGAAGAAACCAGTGGTGGGAGCGCTTTACAGGCACTGGCTGGGAGGGTGAGATGAGTTTTCTAGGATTACTCTGTCATTTTGGGAGAATAAATCTGCCAGGAGCTTTCAAAGATATAATATCTTGACTGATATGATGAATACAGAAAAGCAATGAAGAGGAAGACAGGTACCAAGGAGAAAGGGGGAAAAGGAGACTAGAGAGAAGAGAGAATTCAGGGAAGAACCCCACCCCAGAGTGATTTAAAGATGGGTGAATATAGCTCTATTGGATTGGTTTATGTGTAATACTCCAGAGCTCACCAAACTGAGCCCCTTGGAGCTTGCTAGTTCTACAAGGCTGTTTGCTCAGAGAGACCTGGCTAGGATTATTTCCAGCATCCTCTCATTGGAACTACTACTCCTGAATTGACTCTGAATATTAACAGGAAGGAAAAGAGATATCAGTATTTGTGGAAGTCACTGCCCAAAAAATAAACACAATGGCCTTGGGAAGAAAGGTTGAATAAAGAGCCTCGAATCCCCAAAGAAAGCTTCTTTAAATGGCTCCTTATTTCCATTTGTCACCTTCAAACTGCAGTTTTCAGGTAGTTAGCAATGCCAAAGACAACTGATTGGGCTTATTTGAAATGTGCATTGTTGATAAACACAGTGTGTATGACCAAGGTTAGAGGAAGCAGTCACAGGAGAAAGAGAAGCTCTTTCCACTTAGTTCTCTCCCCTCCTTTAGATATTATCTCATAATCATAGTCCTCACTTTGCAAAGTGGCTAGAAATATGTTCATTTAATACTTGTAGCATAAAATGCTTTTTCCCTAAAAAATTTGCTGAAGGTCCATCAATTAAATTAGCCTAATTCACATCCCTGGCGTAAAGGCAGTTTCATAAGGGGAGGAAAGTATATTTAAATCGAAACCCATTATGACCATTAAACTGATTAGAGTCATCACATGCCACCAAAAATATAAGGCATAACTTTAAAAAATAACATAAGAGAAAGCCCATAGGCAACAGTTCCAAATCACATTTTTTAAATTCAGAAAAGCAGAAATGGAAATTAGGAAAAATACAGGTGGTGGGGGATGGGGAAGGACAATTATGTCAATCTGGATTACAAAGAAAACTAATGTTTTGGAAGAACTAGAAAGTTAACTTTTCTAAGAAACAATAGAATAAAACAATAGATTCAATGTCACAGTGAGACATACCAGTTGCCCAACTGAAATGAAAAGCACATTCCCTAACTCTTTGAGACTCAATTATATATAAACAAGATGGAAGTCATATATCTCTCTCTCTCAAGAATATGTCAAAATGAATAGATGCTACTGAAATTATGAAAGTATAATGTCAGAGGACTGATAATAGGAAAAGTCACTGCATACCTTCAAGTCATAAAACTTTCCTTCGGAGCTTCAAAAATAAGTTGCTGATTCAAGATGGCAGATTAGAGGAAGGCTGCATTTCCAGCTGCACTGTGGCTGGGGATTTAAGCAGAGGGAATACTGCTTCTCAGTGAGGTGAGTGAAAGACAGAATTCACTGAAAATCAATATTGGACAGTTAAAATCTTATAGAGACTCAGAAATTTAGGAGCACTGAACAGAGCACATCAGAGCCAAACTGGTTGTAGCAGTGGCAGCAGCACTGGTTCACTGCAGAGGGGAGGGATATTACAGAGGGAAAGACAGACAAGTATGACAAGAGAAACCTGTGCATCAGAAGAGCAGCCTGAACTTAGCAGATCCAGAGGCTGCACGGCAAACTGGTATATGAAAAGTGCTCTGTTTCTCAACTGGCAAGGGGAGAGCTGAGGTGGGAGACATCTTGAGAAGGCTACACTACAGCTTGCTGCTGTGGAAGATTGTAGCAAACACTGCCATATTGTCCCGACAAGTGCCTACTGTGTGGCATAGGGTGCAGCTAACAGCACATGAGAGAAACAGGCCCAAAAAAGATTGTACCCAGGGGGATTCAAGTCAGAAATATGGAGGGAAGGGCAAATAGCTTTCCCTTTGAGCCTGGTAGCTCACATAACCAGCTATAGAGGGTCAGGAAATTGAATGAGTATGTGTAAATATACTCAGGGACTAAGGCTGGGAAGGCCGTATTTGTGGGCAGAGAAGTGTGAGATTTGTGGAGGTTTGGCACTACTGCCCTGCAAGCCTTCTTGGGAGGCTCCTGAGATCCAGATTCCAGCTGAGATTGGCATCTGACTGCCCATAGGCCTGTACCAATGTAAACTCTCCAGAGAAGATACCACTCAACAAAGTCCCTAGGGCCTAATTAGAGGTAAGCCCCCGCTGCTGGAACTCCCCTCTTAGAACTCTGAAGCAGCCCCATCCTGGGAGTGCATCAGCTGGTCTGTGCAGACCAAACTCCAATTGACAGGATTTCCCATCCCATCCTACTTTATACTGGTGAGAAGGGATGCTAAGAGCTATTTTAATCAGCTTCAGTTTCAGCCCACTCCAGTTGGCAGCTTTGTGTGCAATACAAAAAGAGGAAGGGGTTAACAACCCCAGCCCTTATGTTCTGGCATGTGCTCTTACTTGCGTACACTCTCACTCTTTCTCTTTCGGTCCTTAGCCCAGGAAGAAACGGAAAGAAGGACAATTGGGCAAAAACAGTGATCATCCATTCTTACTGACAGTTTTGGCCACCTCAAGGGAGATAAGTCTTTCATTTTTCATTAAGAATCTTTTTTCTGCTTCTTTCTCAAGATGGTGGAATAGAGTAGATGGCTTTCCTGGCTGCTCCACGGAGTGAAACCAAGAAAGCAGACAGGCAGCTTCTCAGCAAGGTGGGTGAACAGAAAATAAAGCAGGGAGACCTTACTGGAATTTAAAACTGGACATTCAAAGCAGATCAGGGACTCAGGAGGTTAGATATAATAAAATAAGGAAGAAATCCCCAGTGGTATAGTCACTGCTGGGGCAAGGCCGAAAGCACCAGCCAGAGCAGTCTGTCCATGAGCATAGTGGAGGGGTAAGGGAATTAAAGGAACCTGCATTTTTGGGAGGCCCGAGGCATGTCTGGGTACAGAGTGTTTAGAGATCAAGGATTTTGCTGGGCAAACCTGAAAGACATGCTGCACAATGTTCGTGTGTGGGGAAAGAAGCCACCATCTCCATAGGTAGTGTGCAGAAGACAAAGGCTTAAGTGACCAGGAGAAAAATTAAACGTGGAGAGAGGTTTACACAGGGGAAAACTGGTCATGGAAACCTACCTGACTCTACCCCTCTCCCTCCAATCTGACTGCCTGCAGGGCCAGCTGGTAGAGGTGCATCTGGCCAGGAACTTGGAAGGGTAGGGGCCGGAGAGATTGTTTTGAAACTGAACTCAAGACCAGGAAATGTGGGGGTCTGAAGTGACATAGGGAACTAAGAATTGGTTCCTCCATCACATGAGCAGAACCCAGGGGAGATCCCTGGGGTGCAGTCTTTCAGTGTGGACCAGCACTTATTGGGTGCTGGAGGCATGCTGATTTAAAATCTCCAGACCAACTGGCATTCAGCAAAGGGCCTGGAGTCCACCTAGGCCTGAACTCTGCCTCCAGGAATTCTGCCTAGGGGATTAGCACTCTCACTTCCGCAATCCTGGGATGGAACATCATGCTCCAAATGACTCCACCTAAAACTGCTGAGAAGAGAAACTGAAAATCTTTTGAACTCCAAAGGTAAGAATTCTTTAACTTTTCATCAAGATCTTAATGGTACATGGACATTTGTACATATTCATATTGTTTTTTTTCCCATTTCTAGCATTTTGAAGTCAGTTATTTTTCATGGATTAGTTTTTTTGTGAACTAGGATGTTTGATTAGTATATTTTAGTTTTGTATTCTTTTATTTTTAGTTTTTAAAAATTTTTACTTCATATATATATTTTTATCCTACTGTTTCACTTGATTCTCTTTTCTTCTGCTAACAGCCAATCTCTATTGTTCTCTTTCATTCTTTAATTTTTTACTTCTTCTCTCTTCCTCCCTCATAGTCATAACATTCTATATCACTTCTGTGCTCTCCATGTCCAGCACCTGAAATTATAAACCCTTTTGCAAACATGCTGTTTTTATTGTAGGCAATAACTGATCATATCATTTCTGTTTATTGTTATAATTAACATCATAGATGTCATAGTAGGAACTATTTGGTTAAATGCTGTATGTTATTTTCATTAGTTGTTATTATTTGTCTGCCCATGAACAGTGAGGTACTGGAATCCTTTAGGAAGTCCATGGAGTAGAAACTCTGTTGCCTCAGATCCATACTGTTGGATGGGTAGACACACAAACAACATGAAAAAACAAGGGAACAAATCAGCCCAAACAAACCAAGATACTCCAATAACAGAATCCAATACCACAGTGGAAGAAATGTCAGAGAAGGAGTTTAGAATGTACATAAAGTGATCTGTGAAGTAAAGGATAGTATAAGAAATAAAGTGAGAGAAAATACAGGAAGTGAAAGATCACTTCAATAAAGAGGCAGAGATTCTGAAAAAAATACAAGCAAAAATCTTCGAAATGAAGAAAACAATAAACCAAATTAAAAATTCAACAGAAAGCATCACCAACAGACTAGACCACTTGGAATACAGAACCTTGGGCAATGAAGACAAAATATATAATCTTGAAAATAGAGTTAACCATGGAGAAAAGATGTTAAGAAACCATGAACAGTACTTCCAAGAACTATGGGATAACATGATGAAACCAAATTTAAGATTTATCAGGATAGATGAAGGCACTGGGAGACAAACCAAAGGATATGCATGATCTTTTCAATGAAATAATATCAGAAAATTTCCCAAACCTAAAGAATGAAATGGAAAATCAAATACAAGAGGCTTACAGGGCTCCAAATGTACAAAATTACAACAGAGCCACATCAGTACACATTATAATAGAAATGCCTAACATACAGAATAAGGATAGAATTTTAAAGGCTGCAAGAGAAAAATATCAGATTGCACATAGGGAAAAACCAATTTGGATCTCAGCTGATTTCTCAACCCAGACCCTCAAAGCTAGGAGGTCCTGGAATAAGATATACCAAGCTCTGAAAAAAAAATGAATGCCAACCAAGAAGTCTATATCTAGAAAAATTAAGCTTCAGATTTGAAGATGAAATAAAAACCTTCCATAATAAACAAAAGTTAAAAGAATTTGCAACTAGAAAGCTGGCACTATAGAACATTCAAAACAAAATATTCTATAAAGATGAGATGAAAAAAACACAGTGAAAACCAGCAAAGGGAGGAACTATACTAAAGGAATAGTCAATCAAACAAGAAACTAATTCAAGCTAAAACTAGAAGTAAACCCAAATGACAGGGAATACAAATTATATCTCAATAATAACCTTGAGCATTAATGGCTTAAACTCATCAATCAAAAGACACAAACTGGCAGACAGGATTAAATAAGAAGACCCAACAATGTGTTCTCTCCAAGAGAATTGCCTTATGGGCAAAGACATCCACAGACTGAAGGTGAAAGGATAGGAAAAAACATCACTCACATGGATCATGGAAAAAAGCAAGGGTTTTTATCCTCATATCAGATAAAGTGGACTTTAAGCCAAAGTTAATCAGAAGGTATAAAAAAGGCCATTTCATACTGCTGAACGAGACGTAACAACTGTAAATATCTATGCCCCAAACAATGGAGCATCTATGTACATCAAACAAACCCTTCTCAATTTCAAGAATCAAATAGACCACAATGGGAAATTCAAAAAGGAGATAAAGATATTGAAAAATAACAGCAATCTTTAAAATGAAAGACACAATAAATCAAGTAAAATATGCAGTTGAAAGTTTCTAAAATGGAATAGACCATGTAGAAAACAGAATCTCATTGCTGGAAGATGAACTGGACAGCTCTGAACGTTCAGATAGTATTAAAGAAAAGTCAAATTGACTAGAATATACAAGAACTCTGAGAGATTAAGAGACCAAATTTAATAATCACTGGAATTAAAGAGGTTTATGAGACACAGGCTAATGACATGGAGAACTTCTTTAGGGAAATAATAACAGAAAAATAATCAAACCTTAAGAATGAGATGGTCATCTAGATACAGGATGCTTTCAGAACCCCAAAGAGACAAGATCAAAAAAGAGCTTCTCATGACACATTATAATTAAAATGCCTAACATACAGAGCAAGGTATAGAATTTTAAATGCCTCAAAAGAAAACTGTCATATCACACATAGAGGTAGCCAATAAGAATTACTTCCAATTTCTCAGTACAAACTCTAAAATCCAGGAGGAACTTGGAATGATGTGTTCCCTGAAAAAAGGTAACTGTTGGGCTGGGATTGTAGCTCAGCGGTAGAACGCTTGCCTCGCATGCGTGAGGCCCTGGGTTCGATCCTCAGCACCACATACAAAGCAATAAAATAAAGACATTGTGTTCATCTACAAATAAAAAAAAAAAAATCTTTAAAAAAAAAAAAGGTAACTGTTAACCAAGATTGCTATATCCAACAAAACTATGTTTTAGAATTGAATTAGAAATAAATCCTTCCAATATAAACAGAAAGTAAAAGAAAACAAACCCCAGAGCTTGCACATTAACAAATCTAATTTCTTTGTAGCATAACAAATGAGAAACAGGACAAAATTAAACAGAAATAAATCAAGATGGAATAAATTAATAAACATCTCTCTATGATATTATTGGATGTAAACAGTCTAACTTCTCCAATTAAAAGGTAAAGAATGACAAAATGGATTAAAAAGCAAAACCCAACTATATGTTTTTTGCAAGAGACCCACCTTGCAGGCAAAGATAGCAAGTGAAAGTGATAGTATGGAAATTGATACATCATGCTAATGGAGCCCCCAAAACAAGCAGGAGTAGTTATTCTCATATCCAACAAGGCATATTTCTAGCCAAAATCTATCAGACAATACAAAGAAGGTCACTTTATACTGGTAAAAGGAACAATCCAATAATAATATATGATAGTAAATGTTTATGCCTCAAAAGTTGGTGCACCTAATTACATAAAACAGATGCTATTACTACTCAAATTATAGACTCATACCCCAATACAATAATATTGTGTGATTTCAACACACCTCTCTCACCAATAGATAGGTCATCCAGACATAAACTCAGTAAAATCTCTTAGGATCCTAAAACAATATTATATATCAAATGAACTGAGCAGACATCTATAGAATATTTCATCTGACAATAGCCAAATATATTTTCTTCTCAGTGGCTCATGAAACCCTCCTCCAAATAGACTATATTACAGGCCACAAAGCAACTCTCAGCAAATGCAAAAATACTTATGCAATTTCTTGCATCTTATCTGATCATAATGGAATGAAATTAGAAATAAGCACTAAAATACCTTACAGAGACTATATAAACACATGGAGATTGAGATATATATTTCTGAATGATGAATGGGTGATAAAAGAAATCAGAGGAGCAATTTTAAAAATTCTTAAACTCAATAAGAACAGTGATAAAATATATCAGAAACTCTGAATGGTCACTATGAAGGCAGTTGAAAAGGGAAGATTATACCCATGAATGCCTACATAAGAAATCAGAAAGATCCCAAATAAACAACTTAATCATGCATCTCAAGACCCTTGGAAAAAAGAACACACCAATTTCAAAATGAGTAGAAAGAAAGAAAGAATTAATATCAGTGCCAATCAATGAAATTGAGAATAACAAACAATACAAAAGATCATTAAATGAAGAGTTGGTTCTTTGAAAAGATAAAAAGTCCTTAGCCAAACTAACCAAAATAAAGAAAGACTCAAATTAATAAAATTAGAGACAAGAAAGGAGAAATCACCACTGACATCACAGAAATCCAGAGGATCACTAAGGACTATTTTGAGAGCTTATACTGTAATAAATATTTCTAGGCACATACAACCTGCCAAAGTTGAATCGAGAAGACACAGAAAACCTAGATAACTAGTAATGAGATAGAAACAGTAATAAAAAGCCTTCCAACAAAGAAAAGCCCAGGACCAGATGGATTCTCAGCTGAATTCTACCAGACTTTTAAAGAAGAACTAATGCCAATGCTCCTCAAACTATCCCATGAAAGAAAAGGATAAAACATGTCCAAATCCATTCTATGACACCAGCATCACTGTCATACCAAAACCAGGTAAGGACACATCAGGAAAGAAAACCACAGACCAATGCCCTGATGAACTCAGATGCAAAACTCCTTAATAAAATATTAGCAAATAATATTCAACAACATACTTCATACATCTTTACCAAGTTGGTTTTATCCTAGGGATGCAAAGGTGGTTTACATACACAAATCAATAAATGTAATTCACCACATAAATAGAATTGACAAAAACCACAGTCATCTCAATAGATGCAGAGAAATTCTTCAACAAAATTCAGTATCCATTCATGATAAAAAACACTGAAGAAACTAGGAACAGAAGGAACCTACCACAACATCATAAAAGCTATATATGACAAACCCAAAACCAATATTATAGTGAATAAGGAAAAATGATTTCCTTTAAAATCTGGAAGAAGACAAGGATGTCCACTTTCACCACTCCTATTCAACAGAGTACTAGAAATTCTAGCCAGAGCAATTAGGCAAGAGAAGGAGATAAAGGATAAAAGGTAGAAAGGAAGAAGTTGTCAAATTCTTACTGTTTGCAGATAATATGATTCTATACTTAAAAGATCTATAAAACTTCAAGCCAGGTGTGCAGTGGTGCATGTCTATAATCCCGGTGGCTCGGGAGGCTGAGGCAGGCAGATGGTGAGTTCAAAGCCAGACTCAGCAACTTCGCGAGGCTCTAAGCAACTTAGTGAGACTCTGTCTCTAAATAAAATATAAAAAGAGGCTGGGATGTGGGTCAGTGGTTGAGTGCCCCTGGGTTCAATCCCCAGTACAAAAAAAAAAAGAAAGAAAGAAAGAAAGAAAAGAAAAGAAAAGAAATCTATAAAATTCCAGCAGAAAACTTCTAGAGCTAATAAATTTAGCAAAGTAGCAGGTTACAAAATTAACATTAAACAAACCAATAATTTTCCTACATACCTATAATGAATCTGCTGAGAAAAAAATCAGGAAAACAATCCCATTTACAATAGCCTCAAATAAACTAACAAATCTAGTAATAAATCTAACCAAGGAAATAAAAGACGTCTACAATGAAAACTATAAAACACTGAAGAAAGGAACTGAAGAAAACCGCAGAAGATGGAAACATCTCCCATGTTCATTGATAGGAAGAACTGATATTGTTAAAATGGTCATACCACCAAAAGCAATACACAGATTCAACATAATCCCCATCAAAATACCAATGATATTCTTCATAGAACTAGAAAAACAGTCCTGAAATTTACTTGGAAAAATAAAAGACCCTGAATAGCCAAAGTAATTCCAAGCCAAAAAAGCAATCCTGGAGGTATCACAATACTTGACTTCAAATTATACTAGAGATCTATAGTAATCAAAACTGCATGGTACTAGCATAAAAACAGTCAGATAGACCAATGATACAGACCAGAAGACACAAAGACAAACCTATGCAGATACAGTCATCTGATCCTTGACAAAAACATACATTGGAGAAAGACAGTCTTTTTAATAAATAGTGCTAAGAAAATGTGCTATCCATATGCAGAAGAATGAGACTAGATCCTTCTCTCTCGGCCTGCACTGAAGTCAACTCAAAATGAATCAAAAATCTAGGAATCAGTCCAGGGACTATGCAATTCCTAGAAGAAAATGTAGGGTCTACACTCTAACAAACAGGTAATGACTTTCTCAGTAGAACACCTAAAAGTCAGGAAGTAATGCCAAGAGTTAACAATCAGGATAGCATAAAATTAAAAAGCTTCTGCACAGAAAAGAAAACAAGAATATGAAGAGAGAACCTACAGAATAGGAGAAAATATTTGCTAGCTACTCCTCTGACAGAGGATACATATCCAGAATATATAAAGAACTCAAAACACATAACACCTAAAAAACAAATAACCCAATTAATAAATGAGCAAATGAACTAAAAAGAAACTGCTCAAAAGAAGAAATACAAATAGCCAACAAATATATGAAAAAGGTTTAACTTTTTTAGCAATGGGGAAAATGCAAATCAAACTACACTGAGATTTCATCTCACTCCAGTCAGAATGGCAATTATTGAGAACAAAACAGTAATGAGTGCTGGAGAGAATGTGGAGAAAAAGGAACATTTTTGAACTGTTGGTGGGACTGTAAATTAGTACAACCACTATGAAATTCAGTGTAGAGGTTCCTCAAATTACTAACAATGAAACAATCATATAAACCAGCTATACCACTCCTGGGTATTTATCCTAAAGAATTAAAGTCAGGATAGTGATAAATGTATAGCTATGTTTATAACAGCACAATTCACAATAGCCAAACTTTGGAACTAGCCTAGGTGTCTGTCAATAGATGAATAAAGATAATGTGGTATACATACACAATGGTGTTTTATTCAGCCATAAAGAAGAATGAAATTATGTCATTTATGGGAAAATGAATGGAACTTGAGAATATAATATTAAGCAAAGTAAGCCAAACTCAGAAAGTCAAGGATCATATATTTTCTCTCATATATGGAAACTAGAGAGGAACAAGAGAAAAAAAGATCAGTATGGGGAACCTCATGAAAATTAAAGGAAGATCAGTAGAGGAAAGGAAAGGAACTGGAAGAGGAAAGAGGAGAAGAAAAAGGGTAACACTAATAATGACATTGGTCAAATTATGTTATATTGTGTGCGTGTATGAATATGTAACAAGGAATCCCTCCATTATGTACAACTATAAGGTGTCAGTAAAAATACACAGGGAAACAGTCAACACTAGAACCCAAACAGGCAAAAAAATAAAATATATAAATGGCCAATATTTTGCACATATGTATCAATGATCAGTTAGCTGTGCTTTATTAATATTAATGGAAATGGCAAGAATAAGATAGGGCAACTATAATGCTTAATTCATCTACATTTATTTTTGAAATGTCCTCTAGTTTTTGAAACCATTTGTGTTCCTTTTGTTGTTGTTGTTTACCCAAATCTATATAATTAAGATTCTATTATAACACATTAAAAAATGGTTGTATGGAGAAGTATGGCACATTATTTTGAAGATGCTAGGGGATTTTAGAAATGCTGTTATTCCAAATTTGCCATCATTTCATGGAATAGGGATACACCAAATGTTTATCCATCTCTTAAATTTAAAACTTTCTTGTAAAATACATATGAAGTTTGCCACCTCCATCATTTCAAGTGTACACAGCTCAGTGGCGCTAAGTATCTTCACACGGTTTGTGACTGCACAGCTTCCTCAAGGGCCTGGCAGGAAGATGCCCCTGCTCAGCAGCAGGAGGAAGGATTACTTGTGGACAGAATAAATGGGGCCAACAGAGATGCTCTGTACAGTCACCAAGTAATGTAGGTACATATTCAATGTTATAATTTGAAAATTATCATTTTCAGTTTTTCTTCCAGGTAATAAGTTATACCAGAAAAAATGTCAACAAAGTGACAAAAAATCTTAAATGCCATATCTGCAAGAAGTAAGACTATTATTTTGTAAATATGACTTTTCATAAACCAAAAATCATTTTGAGAGAAATTACCACTTCAAGGGCTGAAAGAGATACATAGTATGTTTGAAGCACAAATCAAAGTGTTGACGAGCATTTACAGGCTGTGTGGCAGCCACGTGTTCTCTCATGGACAAGTGAGCCACTGCCTAAGAACTATCAGCACCCAGCTCCGCAGCAACAGAAATGCGATACAATGAAAGGCCCAAGGTGCCCGCCACGAAGGAGCCCTGTGTCACAGACGCAGCTGATACCTGAGTCTCATACAAAGATCAATTTGTTGCCAATCCAAATAAATTGACCTTAGTGTTCAGATTCAGGGGCAGAGAAAATCAATGGTGATTTTAAAATGAACTCCAAATCAGTTGTTCTAAGGAATTTAACATGGTTCAATGACTGAAAATTGTCATTATTGCCTGGCTCTGAGATAGAAATGCGAGCCACAAAACAAATACCAAGTCATTGGCGAGGTTTTGTTGGAGCCAATTAATGGATCCCTGAGACTGATAAAAATTATTCATTAATTCCACAACATCTGCAGTCAAGTTATTTAAAAGCGCATACCAGGTCTTATGACACTCATTTCCAAAGGGTTTGGTATAGGAATATCGTCTATTTTCTAACTAGCACAAATTCCCTTACACTACCCAACCCCTAGACCTTCATTTAAACATGTACAATCTAAAGTGGGCATCTACTTCATTATGGCCCCCAAGAATCAGTCATTAGAGTTTAATTCCTAGACTACAGGCATTGCTTTGCAACTGAGCTGCTTCCTCAAGGACCTGGCAGGAAGCATGCCTCTGCACAGCACAGCAGGGGGAGGAGGGATTTATTCATGGACAGAACACATGTGGCCGACAAAGATGCTCTGCTCAGAGTCATCAATTAATGGAGTCATATATTATGATAATTTCTAAGAATATAAAAATTTAAAAATTTTTGTTTGCTTCTATTCCTTCTTTAATTTCACTTGCTTCTGTTTAACTTTATTTAACAATGCTTATTGTTTCTCCTAAGCAATGTGAGGATCATAATTAATATTAAAGTAAACCTGTATCTCTTTCTCTGGGCACACACCAGTAAATGGCTAGGGCTCAGAAAGCCTCTTAAAAAGAGTGGCTGGCATACACTAGAAAGTCAGGTAGGACATCTGTATTTGAATTTTCTTTTAGATAATAACAAAGAAGATAACACCTTATGAGTAACTGACTTTAATAATCCTATAAACCATCTGTACCTCCATTAAATCCATTTTATGATTATGATTTTTAAAGGAGAGGCATGAAAATCTGTTTCAAAACTTCCATTTTAGGGATTTTTTTCAAAACACAAAACATGTCTACTAGCTTGCTTTTAAATAAGCAAGTAACAATAGCCCTAGAGCTATAATGTCAACTTGAGAGACAAACATGAGGAATCTCTATTGACTGCTTTTGAACACAGAAGACAGGAGTAGCAGTTCCCCATACTTGACTCCTTTATTTCCTATCCTAACACATACTAAGCCCACCAAGTTTTCTCCCTGTCTTCATTAAAACATTTCCCCATCCTTCTTGTTTTGTTCCGATAAGAAAAATTACATATGTATGTACAATTTTTTTGACCAATACAATAATACATAACACTGAGGGTAAAAGTCCCTATGATTTCACAGGGATCTAACCTAGAACCAGTCACCCTGGATTAAGGAAGATTCACAAAGGTCTTGCCTGGACTCCCCAGCCCATATCTGATTGACTGGAATGTGTGTGGGTGTGTGAGTGGAGGGGGGTGTTTAATTCTCTTCAAAGAGGTATGAAAAGAGGATGACAAAGTTGGATAAAACTGCAAAGACCATCTAGTCTCAGCCATTGATTTTACATGTGAAAAGACAGAGTGATTTCCTTCTCCAGGCTTACCTAGCTTGGGTAATTTCAGCCACAAATAGAATCCAATTCTTCATTTCATTTCAATTTACAAATATAAAAGAAAATCAATATGTGAATAAGGAGTGTTAGAGTGTAATAATGAACGCCTGATGGGTTTGGCTGGGTTAGCAAAATACATTAAGCAGATGTTAGGGTGCTGCTTCTCCCGTGAGTAGGGAGACAAATGGTATCAATAAGACATACTTTGAGTATGCAAAACACACTATCCAAAGACTCTTGACAGTTCTCAACCCAGTCAGTATGTGCTGATCACATAGGGTGGGAGAAAGCAGATGAATTAACTGAACAATCATTACCAGATAACATGCAAAAACACGTACATCAGTAACATCATCAAAGCCCTTACAGTGTAATTATTACTCAATAAGAACAGAATCGCTCTTAGAAATCATATTTGATTGTTTCAAACCACGCCAAGCAAAAACAATAATCAAAAAATGATTGTACTTTGTGATCATTTCTGACCCCTTGATGATAGCAAAAATCAGTGCCTCATTGCAGATCCTAAGGAGTGTGGAGATCTCTGAGGTGGTCACGGTGACAGCTCTGAGGCTGTCAGCTCCTATCAATCACCTTCTATTAAGTAAGGGTTTTCCAATTTTGTGCTCCTCTGAAAGGCTTCACTTTGCCTGGATTAAGCTGAAGCATCAACATTTGAACTTGCTGCTCCTATTCCCACTCCCCAAATAAATGCTGTTAGCAGAAAAACAGGCTTTTCCACAGTTGGAACTCAAATTCAGGGCAGACAACAGTGATGTGGTCACATGTAACAGACATTCTGACCACAAGCACTTAACACACACATTACACAAACTTCACAAGCAACCACAAGATGGAGTGAATATTTAAGAAGGCCAAGGAAAGGGAAGGTTTGTGACATTTTAGCCTCTGAAATGAATATTAAGCAATACCAATATGTACATCAGATGCCACAGTGTTTTCTTGGATTATAAAGGTAGGTCTCCTAATTATTTCACACTATATAACTTCACAATTTATTATCTATTATTTCCATTATAGAGAAAAGTCATTTTTCTAAAATACTCCAGATATGACTGAGGAGAGAAATAGTTTTAAATCATTTGAAAACACGATGTGTCAAAAATATTAGATCTCCTGAAGGACAGGGACCCATTTTACTTCTTTTTGCAATCCTGATGGCTGGGTAGATGTTTACTACATTAATATATCTTAATTCCAAGATGGGGACCAGAGTGTATATAAATAGATCAAAGTTACAATAATACACATTTTTTCTATGCCAACAGATTTTGTTATTATTATTATTATTATTTTTTAAAATATATTTTTAGTTGTAGATGGACACAATGTCTTTATTTTATTGCTTTGTATGTGGTGCTGAGGATCGAACCCAGGGCCTCACGCATGCGAGGCAAGCACTCTACCACTGAGCTACAATCCCAGCCCTCGTTATTATTTGTAATGGCTACACAAATGTGACAAAGAATTAGAAACAGGAGGGGAACAGGAAGTAATGAGGATAGAAGAGAAAAAAGTTCGGTGTTAGAAGAAACAGGGCTAGGGACTAGAAAGAAAAAGAGATCTCTTAAGCAACTCAGCGAGACCCTGTCTCTACATAAAACACAAAATAGGGCTGGGGCTGTGGTTCAGTGGTCGAGTGCCCCTGAGTTCAATCCCCAGTAACAAAAAAAAAGAAAGAAAGAAAGAAAAAGAGATTTCATGATAGTATACTGTGACATGCTTCATTTGACCAATGTATTTTTGTTTGTTTGTTTTTATTGGAACCAAGGATTGAACCTAGGGGGTGCTTAACCACTGAGCCACATCCCCAGCCCTTTTTGTATTTTAGAGACAGGGTCTCACTGAATTGCTTAGGTCCTCGCTAAAAGCTGAGGCTGGCTTTGAACTCATAATCCTGCCTCAGCTTCGCAAGCTGCTGGGGTGACAGGCATGTGCCACTGCGCCAGGCTCCATGTAGTTTGTTTTTTTTTAAATATAAATTTACTGTTGATGCTAAAATATTGAGATATTTCACTTAAAGAGACATATTTCAAGATCCTCTTTTAAAAAGATACACACTGGGCACAGTGATACATTCTCATTGCAGCTACTTGGGAGGCTAGGATAGGAAGGCCAAAAGATCTGGCAATTCTTGGCTTGCCTTTTCCCTTGATAAAAACAAAAAACCCTGATGTGTGCTCTCTAGTTTGCCACTGGATATAATCATGGTTGCCCACTTCATTCAGGACAAGGTTTCCTGTCTGGCCTCTGAAAAAACAACAAGGACTTTTGGGGATGGGGGTCAGGTACCCGGGATTGAATACAGGGACACTTAAACACTCAGCCACATTACCAGCCCTTTAAATTTTCTTTTATACAGGGTCAGGGTCTCACAAAGTTGCTTAGGCCCTCACTAAATTGCTGAGGCTGACTTTGAACTTGCAATCTTCTTGCTTCAGTTTCCCAAGTAGCTGGGATTACAGGCATATACCACTGTGCCCAACTATGAAAGAGGTTTTGAGCCTGAAAAAATAGGAAGCATGGAAAGGAAGCTCATTTTGGGAGACAGATGATGAGTCCACAAGGAACATGAACAGAGTAAGGGTGCTTTGGGCAGTCAAGAGAACCTGGTTGGCAGCAAATGAAGACACAAGCTTGGGATTCAGCTGAAGTCTGGGGTCTGAGATGTCAAATTGCTAGCTGTCTACGAAATTATCCAAGACAGCAGATGAAATGGTTTGAGGAAAAAGGTTAAAAAAAAAAAAAAAAGAGCACAGGACTGAGCCCTAAGTATTGTCCTCAATATAGGGTAGAAGGGGTGGGGGAGGAAAGAAAATCTAAATGAGCATCTAAATTCTCCATGGTATGGTCCCAGCCTGTCTAGCTGCATTTACTATGGCTCTCAGATAAATGTCCTCCATCCCAGCCAGACTATCCCATTTCTTGTCTGAAAATCCTGTATTGTTTTCTTTAAATCTGTATCTCCCACTACCTGGAATGCTATTTCCTCCTACCTGCCTATTACATTCTATTCACCTTTCTGAAATGAGTGTAAGATACTGGCTGTAAAATGTAGCAGTATCCCATATACCTCCAGTAGACCCTTTCTCATACTGCCTTGCGTCTGCAGCCTTCCCATTAGATGGAGCCAGGGACCAAAAAGACTTTGTGCCTAACATACCACAACATTCAATAAATGCTAATTGGACAAAGGAAGGGAAAGAGTAAGCAACCTGAGTGGTAGGGTTAATCTTGGGATGATGTCAGGTCATGGAAATTAAGGAGCAAAGCTATTTTCACTAGAGAACCATCTCAGACACTAGAATTTATCCAAGAACAATAAAGACTGAAAAGAGGCACTAGATTTTTAGCAAGAATCTGTTACTAATGAGCTTAGAGCTGGGGATAGTTTCTGATACATTATGGTAAAATTATTTGGCAATATATATCAAAAGCTCACACCCTGGGTCTAAATAAATCTACTTGGAAAATCTGTCTGTAATGGATGACATGTTTTCTGTTTTGAAAGACCTCCTATCATGTGATGTCCTGGAAGGTGAGGCAACACTTCCCACTCAGGATACCAAAGCCACTAGTATTCCTCTGCCCACCCTGGGCACCCAGGCTCAGTCAGTAGGCACTCTCTTCTCTGACCAAGATAGGCAGAGATGGATAGAGACAGGGAAGCCACTCAGCAACTCTGATTTCAGCATGCAAGCCAGACTCTTCTTATAAAGGGACGATGGCTACCCTGTACCTGGTCATTCAAATGTCACTTCTCTGGGTTCAAGTAACCTTCTAAGAATTCCATGATTATAAGTTATCCAAAGCCAATCTCTGATGCTGGCATCTGGAAGTATCCTAACCAATATTGTTTTAGTCAGTTTTTTGTTGCTGTGACTAAAAGCCTGACAAGAACTACAAAGGAAAAGTTCACTTTAACTCATGATTTCAGAGGTTCAGTCCATGGTTGGCTGACTCCATGGCTCTGGGTCAGAGGTGAGACAGAACATTATTGCAGAAGGACATGGCAGAATAAAGCAGCTCAGGACATGGCAAACAGGAAGCAGAGAGAGCTAGCTCTGTTCACCACAGACAAGATATAAATCTCAAAGTCACGACCCCAGTGACCTACCTCCTCCAGCCACATTCCACCTGCCTACAGTTACTAACCAGTTAATACATATCAGTGGGCTAATCCATGGATTAGGTTACACTTCTCATAATCTGATCATTTCATTTGTACATTTTGAGTGCACCTGCATTTTGACTGAGACCCATTGTATGAAGTCAGGTGTGAAATTTCCCACTTGTAGTATCATGACAGCACACACACAAATGTCAGATTTTGGAATATTTCATATTTTGAATTTTCAGATTAGGAATGCTGAACCTATAATTGCTATTCTCATTCTGCAGAGAAGGAAACTGAGGCTTAGAGAGCACAAGCAGCTCTCCAAGTCAGCCAGGCTGTAAGTGGCAGAGCCCAAACGGAGACCCAGGTCTGCTTGACGCCTGCCCAGTAGTACTGCACTGCACTATCTTAACCCCTGTCCTGCTGCACCTCCAGCAGTGCTCAGGGCAGACCCAGTGGTTCTAGGTTAAGACTGTGTTTGTGCAAGATCAGTGGGCTGATTTCTAACCACATCACCAGAACGCTGCTGAAATCACAATAGATGTGCTTAGACAACATTACGTAATAGTCACTATGCTGAGAAGCAAGACTGTCCCTCAACTCTAGTCATTCAGAATTCTTCGTCTGGGCTTTCACAATTGGCTCCCTCCCTCAGACTCAGACAAGGCTCTATTTTGAATTCTAATGAGGATCAGGCACACTGAATATTTAAACTGCAATTACAAAGATCTCACTTTTATGTAAATGTTCTTAAAACAAGAAACAGATCTGAAAATACATAAAGGTACCAGGGGAACCTCTAAGTCTAATTTGCTTTCAGAGTCTAGGAAAAAAAATCCTAATATTGTTTTCTGCCTGATGCTATCCTGGATAGCATCAGGAGAAGAAAAGGAAGGGAAAAAAATCACACAAAGATCTCAGCAAAAATTTTAAAGCCTGGGCTCCGGAGTGAAAGGTTCACAAAGAGGTGCTTGAATTCTTTGTTAACAAGTGAACAAACAAATTCATCATCAGGCCCTTCTCCTGTGTGGCCCCCTTGCAATTCGGTCCGTATTTATAACTAGAAATTCTACTCAAGCGTCTATGACTGGTATGTCAGACCGTCAAGGAAGATATGTGCAGGATAGGAAAACAAAAGGCCATTTCATGGTGCACAACAGTTTTGCACTTCTTTGAGGAGAATGATGATATGCCGGCTGCCATCCACTCAAGTCCTCTTAGTGACACAGTAGGAGAGTGTCATGTGAACAGTAATCAGGTTACACTTGAATGAGTTGCTTAATTCCCACTCCTACTAGTTAAAACACACCTTGCCTGCAGTTTCGTGTATGTATGAGTTTACATATAAAATGGTCAATCTGCAAAAGATCAATGCCTTGCATTTGAACAGAACAAGTAAGTAACTTTTTGCTTTGTCTTGAGGCTCTTGGACCAATCCCTTGACCCTCAAATACCTTTCCTATTAAGATCATAATTTAACTTACATGGCATTTGGATGTCCTCTTCTAAATGCTAGCATTTATTGAAAGGAATATGACTTTTTTTTTTTAATTTGTCTTCTGGGTGATTTCCTATTTTGCTGGTAACTAAAAATGTCCATTCCATTTTGAGTTTCAGTTATTTTTAATTTCTAGAAGTTCTATTTGGTCTCTTCAAATTTTCGGTTACTTTTTAGAGTCACCTGTTTTATCAAATGATTTCAAGCTTGGCTTTTTTTTTTTTAACTGAAAAAGCAGAATTAATGTTATAATTTATGTCTGATAAATTTTAAAGTACAAGTCTATGCCAATTGGTTTTTATTTTCCACAGTCTATTGCTGATCCTTGCTCGTGCTGTGGTATTTCCATGTATGCTAGCTTATTTTCTGCTCACTTATCTTCAACTGTATGCTGGTCATTGCCTTTAGAAATATATATTTGGTTGATTCCTGAGACCTAGGATAAATATTCTTTCCTCTAATAGGCATTTCATTTGTTTTTGACATGTAACTAGAGCCTCAAACCAAACTCAAGGTGTGAGTGTCTTATGTTACCCTGAGTGTGTTAAGTCCAGGGTGCAAATTCACATGAGGGCCTTTCTCACCCAGCTTACCAGAACCGTATTCCCCAACCCTCACCTTTCTTTTTCCTCCCATATTCTGTTCAGGGCGAATACCACCTTCTCCACGACCCTCAAGTGCAAGTTTAATTTACTTAAGGGTGTAACTTACTCAGAGGCTATAGCTCTTTAAAGTCCCAGTGGTAAGAGTCTCCTATTACACTTCTGAGTTGAAGTGGGCCTAAGACCTTATTTTCTATCGCACTTTTTTGCTCCTCTCATGACTATAGAAGACCCTGATTTCTACCTGCAAATAGGCATTATCAAATTAAAAATTAAAAAAGAAAATAACTGGAAAGTACCTAAGAATTTAGAGGTTGGAAGCAAAAAGAGTTGTTGGAAGCCACTATAGCGATTCTTCAAAAACTTAAATGCTGAATTACTATTTCATCCAGTAATTCCACTTTTGGGTGCATGTGCATGTATAAAATAAACAGATATTTGTACATCCATGTTCATAGCAGCATTATTTACAATAGCTAAAAGATGGAAACACCTAAGTATCCACTGACAGATAAATGAAATGTGTGTATATCTACAATGGAGTATGATACAGAATTAAAAGAAATGAAATTCTAATACATGCTACTACATGTATAAACATTTTGATGAACTCACTTATAACATAAAGACACTAAGTTATATGAAAAAGTCAAATACAAAAGAACAACTGACCCCAATCATATGAAGTATGTAGAATAGTCAAGTTCATAGAGATACTAAGTAGAAAAGTGGTTACCAGGGGGTAGGGGAAGGAGGAATAGGCAGTTATTATTTAGGATAACTTTTAGTTTGAGATATTAATAAAAAATTCTAGTGGGCCAGGGGTATAACTCAATGATAGAGCACTTGCCTAGTATGTATGAGGTCCTGGGTTCAATCCCCAGTACTGTAAAATAAAAAATAAAAAACAGTTCTGATGATGGATAGTAGTGATGTTTGCACAACAGTGATATATTTAAATACTTATTATCTATTCTTATGCTTAAGAATAGATAAAATGGTTTATTTTATTTTAAATACATTTTAACACAATAAAAAACAATTTCAAATATGGTCAGGCTAATTCTGTCAAGGCCTGCTAGACCTCAGTAACTTTTGTGATATGCCTTATGTTTACAGGTTTAGTATCAATCAAAGACTTAGAAGGGAAGTTCAGAGTGTCTTAAATACAAATTTGATCTCCCTAAAACTTTTAGAGGGAACCTGCTGAACTTCAATATGCAAAAACTAGCATGGTATGTTAATAAATGCATGTTTTACTGCAAATTTCCCTTTAAAAAAATGAAAAAGCTGCCAGATATAAACCCAGGAATTTAGGAGATTGAGGCAAGAGGATTCCAAGTTCAAGGTCAGCTTCAGCAACCTAGCAAGACCTCGTCTCAAAAGAAAAAAGGAAAAGAACTGGGGATGTAGCTCAGCGGTAAAGTGCCTCTGGGTTCAATCTTCAATATCAAATAAAATTTAAAACTAAAAATAATAAGGCAAAAATCTTTCCTTCAAATGTTTCAGGCATTAGAAATGATGAAAGTACAGGTATTTGGTTGCTATTCTACAATACTGATGGAACTGTTAAGTAAATATCAGAAAAAAAGTCAAAGGGATAAGAGTTATCTCTAAAGTGTTTCCACTGAAATGATAAATTATTTTCTCAGTAATATTTAACACTGCTGTATTACTGTACTTCTCTCTTCTAGTTCATTGCATATAATTATGTTACAGAAAATATATACACATATAATTAAAAATAAATGGGGCATGAGATGAACTTAAAAGATACAGGTCCAAGTTTTGAAAACATATATCTTAGTAATTCTGGGAGTCTCTAAATTTCTTCTATGTTTTTAAAAAATTAAATAAGGGTTCAACTCAAGATATTATGGACATTTACGGTTATAAACACTAAACATTTGGTCATGCCATATAATGAAAATTAACAACACTGCAAGAAATATACTGAATTCATTATGACTTCATGAGTGATATGACCTCAGGGCTTCCATGTTGCAAATACAAAGCATACCAACAGGTCTAAGAATGTATTCATTCCAAATGACAAACAACACCATTGCTTACAACATAAGCAAATCAAGAAAGCTTAATTGTGAAGACTTCCTACTTTATACATAACAGCAAAAATTTGCTCAATACACACAACATACTAAATGCTGTCTAAATGCAATACGTGTATTAGCTCATTTTTTTATTCTACACAATAATCCTCTGGGGCATGTATCATTATTTCCCGATTTTAAAGCAGGGAAAACTAAGGCAAAAGGGAGTTTGTACTTTCCCAAGGTCATAGCCGGTGAGCAGTAGAGCTGAGGTCCAAGGTCTATGAGTCCAAGGTCTAGAGTTCACACATTGAACTGCTACAGTCTTGCATCTCTCACATCAATGCGGAAAGTCAGGGAAGATGGGCAGCACTACACACTTGACATTTTCTATACAACAGAATTTTTTTTTTTTTTTGGGGGGTACTCAGTGGCACTCGACCACTGAGCCACATCCCCAGCCCTATTTCGTGTTCTATGTAGAGACAGGGTCTCATTGAGTTGCTTAGCGCCTCGCCATTGCTGAGGGTGGCTTTGAACTCGAGATTCTCCTGTTCCAGCCTCCCTAAGTGCTGGGATTACAAGCTTGCGCCACCGCACCTGGCACAACAGAATTTTGATAACTAGGCTGTCTACTTTTTTTACGGTGAGAAAACTAAGGCTCAGCAAGTTTAGATTCTACAAGAATGGAAGATAGTAAGAGACGGATGTAGGAGTGAACCCACATCTTTTGTCTTCAAAGTTGCAGGATCTAGTGTGGAGGAAAAAATCCTCATGGAGAGAGATTATGTGAGAAGACTGATAAAGCAAAATGGAGGAGGTTTTATCTCTAGCAGGAAGCAGAGAGAAGTACATGCCTATGGGAGCAGAAGCACAGGCTGGGCTGGCATGTGATGAATGTGCACTGCAGAGGGAGGGCAAAGTAGGACCAGTGCTCATAATAGGAGGCAAGTAGGCCCAGCAGGGTTCCATTTCCTCTGAGGTTCCAAAATCCGTTCCTGCCTGACCCTTTCTCATTGTTGTTCTAGATTTTTCTTTTAACCAGTAAATACAGACAAGCAAGTTAATACTTTCCAAAGTACACATTTCAGGGGACCCTTGCAGAGAGGACCTTGTTCTAAAACTGGATACTTCAAGGGTATCCATTATATTTTATGTATTAAAAAGGCTGAATATTAGGGGTACGGCTGTGGCTCAGTGGTAGAGCACTTGCCTAGCATGTGTGAGGCACTGGGTTCAAGACTTAGCACCACATATAAATAAATGAATAAAATAAAGGTCCATCAATGTCTAAAAAAATATTTTTTTAAAAAAGGCTAAAAATTAGACAAAATGTATACTCAGATCATTATACCTCTGTTATTGTACTTCTATCTTTGATAAACATGTTAGCTTTATAAACTTGGTGCACCTTTGTGAGATGAAGCAACAAATAACAATCACAGTGACTGTTACCATTGTCACACATTAGGCAAAGCACTGTACACAGGCAATATATAATTTAAACCTTGCAAAATAGAGATTACTACAGAATAAC
The DNA here is from genome assembly GCA_028644305.1 of Xerus rutilus. Classification (NCBI taxonomy): domain Eukaryota; kingdom Metazoa; phylum Chordata; class Mammalia; order Rodentia; family Sciuridae; genus Xerus; species Xerus rutilus. The sequence continues at coordinate 48,403,997 of CM053402.1, forward strand.
AAGCACCTGCATCAGAACTGCTAGGCATACTTAATAAATAATGTGCACTCTTGAATTCCACCTTAGACCTATTAATCAGAGTATCTACCCAAGTATGTTAAGTACTTCAAGTGATTTTTATCTTGAAATATGAATCCTCATTTTATAAATAAGGCATTAAGACATAAAGTGACTTCACAAAAACATCATCACCAAATATAGGATCTTAACTTGATCAGACTTCAAAACCTGAGCAACTCTTAACTATTCTGAGGCAGGTTCCATAATAAGCTAATACTTTTTAGAAGTCAAAAAAGCAAACAAGAGCATCTTTCAAACTTACAAGAACTACCACTACCAACCTGCATAATGTTATACAATTTCCCAAACCATTAATCTCTATAAACAGAACGGTTTCACATTTTAGATTAAAAGAAAAAGATAATGAATGACATTCCCTCTGAACCCCAAACAATTCATTTCATTATAATAAGATCAACACATCTTTTAGCAATTTCAATGCCTCATCAAATGGTACTACTTGTATTAGAAGTGCAACCAAATCCCCATGGTAATGAGACAAACAGAGGAAACTCAAAGCAGAGTGAATCTCCAAGTGATCAAAGAAGCAGAGCCATAATGTTACCATCTCTTACCACATGAGGTTGACTTTCTGTCCACCAGGTTCACACGCCTGGTTTCAGTGCGAAGTTTTTCATCTGTGTTCTCCACGAGGTTGGCAAGGTCATCAATAATCTCTATAAAGGAAAGCAAAGATGCAAGATCAATATTCCCACAATACCCCAGCTCACAATGCAGTTCCAGAGCTACGGTAGTTCTTCCTAGTAATAATCTCTCAAGCACAGTGAGTGAAAAGGTATGGAGATACACTTTGAAAACTGCAATTCTGACTAAAACAGGCCAGAACCAAAGTAGTTATAAAGAAAGAAAAATTTCTAGGACACAAAAATGTTAGCAAATTCAGGGGAAAGAAAGCATGACCCAATGAATTTATGCCCAAATTTTCATTCAAGTATAAAGGTGACAGTAAGCAAAACTTCAGGGATGACTGTGGCCCTTCTTGAGAAAATCATTTGAAGAGAAAACTAGCCAAGCAAGAGATGAATAAAAATAAAAAAACTATAATGAAGAAACCAGAGACCATGACATAAGAGATAATGGTTAGTTAGAATGAAATTCATCTCAAAACTGAACTGAGACTAAGCAAATATATGGATAACAGAAAGGTACATAAATGTTGCAAACAACACATGACCCAGAATTCCAACTGAAAAATTAGGGAACCGTTGGGAGTAGGGAAGGAAAGTTAAAAGAAATTGAAATAGTTAATTTTTTTTCATTTCTTACAGCAAGCCACATTAAGCCATTAAAAAGTTAAACATAGATATATAGCTTTTCAAAACCACTAAAGCTCAATGTGTTTTATGTCATTTTTTGGTGAACCTTTAGCAATTACCATCTTTTAGTAATTACTATGTCTTACAAGGATCCTTTCTGTGAAGTTGATTGTTTTATGCTAATGTTTAAAATGTAAAATTAAGTACATTTAAATTCATTTTAAATGACATTTAAAACAGCATATTATGATCTTAATTACGTGAAATTCTTTATATCTATCTTCCTATATTTACATATCTATAGGGATATATGTGGATGAGGCATTCTAATGTTAATAATGATTATTTCTACCTGGGTGTGGTGGGTCTCTGGGTCTCTGTAATCCCAGAGACTCAGGAGGCTGTGAATCTAAAGTTCAAGGCTAGCCTCAGCATCTTAGCAAGAGGCTGTCTCAAAATAAAAAATGAAACTGCCAGGGATATAGCTCAGTGGTAGAGTACTCCTGGGTTCAATTCCTAGTAACACAAAAAAAGAAAAAATGATGATGATGATAATTTATTTCTAGGTTGTGGGATCCTCTAAAACTATGAGCCAAAACAAATCTTTCTTCTTTTTTTTTTTTT
>CM053402.1:48406457-48451701 GCA_028644305.1 Xerus rutilus
CCGCAGCCACGCCTCCCGGCTACCGCTGCCTCCTGTTGATCCTGTACTCACACACACGAGCGAAATTCCTGCGTGGGATGTTGAGCTGAAGAATGATGCCAGGAAGCTGGCTGGAAAACGGCGCCTCCACCACTTCCAGCCTTGGTCCCTAAGAGCCTAGCGCAGAGTGGACTGTCTACGCCGCCATCTTGGAACCGCCGGCCACAAATCTTTCTTCTTTATAACATATATCTCAGGTATTTTGTCACAGTGACAGAAACCTCACATATTACTGTTCAATAAAGCAAGAGAAAAAAGGGCAAAAAGATTTGGAAGGAAGATGTAAACTGTATTTGCAGATGACATGATTGTGTACATAGAGAACCATGAAATCTATTTAAAAACTATTAGAACTAATAAGTGACCTTAAAAAATTTGTAGATACAAAGTCAACTGTGAAAGGCAATGTAATTCCAAATATTGGAAATAAACAATAGGGAAAAAACTCAATAAAGGGTGATAGCATCAAAAAACCTTATCAAGTACTTAGAAATATATCTAACAGATGTGTGAATCCTTCACACTAAAAACTACAAAATGTTGGGGGGAAATTAAAGAAAATATTAAAAACAAACAAAAAAGGAACATTATAGCACATTCATAGATTAGAAGACTCAATGTTGAAAAATATCTTTACTTTTCTTAATTAATGTATAGATCCAATATACAATCAAAATCAATCAAAACTGTAGGTTTTTAAATGAAACTACCAAGTCAATTCTAAAATTCACATTGAAATGTAAATAATTTTAAGTAGTTAGAATAATCATAATGAGGAAAAACAAAGTTGGAGATATTAAACTACCAAAATTCAATATTTATCATAAATTTACAATAATTAAGACAGCATTATTATAATAAGGACAAAATAACAATGGTACAAAATAGAAAGTCCTGAGATAGACCTCTGTGTGCACACACATGTATGTATACTCAATTTTCAAAAAAGTCATCAACAAAGTCATTCAAATGGGAAAAGTCTTTTCAACAAACAGATGCTAGATATATATATATGGAAACAAAATTACTTTTTTCCCCACTATGCAGACCTAACTATAATTTCCAGGACTATAAAGCTTCTAGAACAAATACAAACGAACAAACAAACAACAACAACAAAAAAAATAGGAAAAAATCTTTATGACCTGGGGTGGGCAAATATTTCTTGCAGAGGAAATAAAAGGACTATCCACCAAAGAAAATAATTTGGTTAGATATTATCAACATAAAAATTTCTGCTCATTCGAAGACACTGTTGCAAAAACTGATAAACAAGTCATAATCTAGTAAAAGCAGTATATACAGGAAATATACTTGACAAAATATTTGTATCTAGACCATATAAAGATTCCCTAAAAAAGACAACCTAGCTTTAAAAGATCTGAACAGATGTTTTGCAAAAGAAATACAATACAAATGCCTCATAAACCCATAAAAAGGAATTCAACATTGTTAGTCATAGGGAAATGCAGATTTAAACCATGATAAGATACTACTTCACATTCATTAGAATACTAAAATTAAAGACTGACAATGCTAATTGTTGAGAAAGATGTGGGCACTATAGAAATGTACATCAGTTCTCATCAAATCAATCATATATCTACTTTTACTCAGAACTTTCACTCCTACATGTTTACTAAACAGAAATAAAAATATATTTCTCAAAAAGACTTACACAAAAATATGTATAGTGCCTTATTTATGATAACCCCAAACTAGAAACAACTGAAATATCCATCATTAGGAGAATCGGTGAGCAAATCAAGGTATAGATGTAACATCAAATATTATTTAGCAAAAAAAAAATGAGCTACTAATGAATGCAAAAACTGTATAAATTGCAAACGATTGTTCTTTTTTGCTAAAACAAGAAAATAAAATCCAACAAGTGCTTCATGTTCCACTTATATGAAATGTAAATATAAATGTAACTCATGGGATAGAAATACCTCTAGGGTTGTGGAGAGATTACACATAATCTAGAAAGGCACATAAGAGAATTTTTCAGAATGATGGAAATATTATAAGTATTGATAAAATTTGTATTTATATATAATTTATAATATTATAAATATAAATACAAATGTATATAGTTATCAAATCTCAGAACTGAACACTAAAGATCTGTGCATTTGATTCTATGTAAGTTATACAATTTAAAATGTAAGCCAGAATAAATAATTTAAAGTTTACAATATTACAGTACTCCTAAGCTTCTCTGGTAAATAAGAAGGAAGAAAGGAGAAAGGAAGGGAAGAAGAAATGCTTTAAGAATAACAAAACGTTAGAACTGTAAGAAGTCATTCCATAGCCTTGTAGTTCCTTCCTCTTCAACAATTTCCCTGGCAGTGGAACAGTTAATCTTTCACTGAAGGCTCCAGCAATGGGTAACAAGGACACTTGTGAGAAAACAAGTTCCGTGGCTGAACTAACCAGTGACTATAATTATTATAAAGTTCTGTATAATGAACTAAAAATCTGTCTGCTTTCAACTGCAATCTCAGTTACTTCTAGACTGACAGTGCTCTTTCTTTCATAATTCTCCCGTTACCTCTTTTTTTTCCTCTCTTTTAAGCTAAAGACCACTTTGAACCTTAACAAGTCCTCAAAGGAAGTGAGTTCCTGATCTTGTGACATGTGATGTTTAGTCAGAGTATTCTTCCTAAAATATGAGGAGGACTTGGAGAAGTTGTTTCATTTTTGTGTGTGTGGTCAGCACAGAACACAGTTGTGTTTATATTCAGAAGCATTTAAAAGTAAGGATTTTTTGAATGGAATGTTGACTCTGTGGTACACAGGACAAGGACCTTCATGAACATCCTTATTCTGTGTAGCTTCCATCAGCTTTTCACTTTTCATTGTTATTCTTCACTTCTGCTGCTGAGCCTAGTTGTAAAAACTTGGGCTTTTGTTTGATGACATAAATTCAATGTTATTTTCCTACATAAGAGACGACTAATAACTAAATGTAGAAAAAGAGGGAACATGTGTTTTTAAAAATACAGAATGTTAAAAAAAGATAAATTTATACCACTATAATGTGTCAGCTTTCTAGAAAAGAATGGTTAATCTGTTCAATTGAATGAGAGACTATCTATTGGATGCTTTCTTCTAACTCAAGTATATGATCTTTAGCAACAGGTTGTAATTTTTAAAAACATTTATTTGGGGTTTCCCCTATTATCAGTTGTCCATATACACATTTGCATTGTATTTTTAAAAATCTGTTCAAAAAATAAGTATTTTTATGATCCAGGCCTCATGTCCTATCAGGATATTCCACAGTAACTGCACATGATTTGTACAGTTGAGGAGTACACTGTTCTCATGTAACTGATGACACTCAGGCTTTCACAATATGTCTCAATGCCATAATATGTAATATAAACTTCAGGTTTAATATCCTGTTATCATAGGAAAGTCAAGTGCAAAATACTACTTGTCTGACAATAAATATGTCAGCTGTTCTGTGCTAACTAGGTTTCTAGATAGATTTCTCTTTAAATTTGTAAACATTCGTAAGTATGACTGAGAGGTAAATCAACAAATTTGTGGCAGATTAGTTCAGCAAAACACAATAGTCAACAATAAAGAGATTAATGTTTTAATCTAAACCAAACACAAAGTTTTTTATAATAACTTCTGATTAGTTATTATTTTTAAAAACAACCCTAATTTTTAAGATGTAAAAACAATTTAATAGTAGTTTAGAAATACCCCCAAGTGTGGAAGCTCCCTTGGGTAAAGGCTAGCAGAATTTGCAGAAGGCTATACAGAGCCTAGACTGCTATAAATGGAACACTAAGGGTAATTCTGGTGAGGGCTCGGAAGAAGAAAGCTATAGGAAGTCTGAATCTTTCTTAGAGATTATTCATGTGGCCGTCATCAGAATGCTGGTAGAAATATGGACAGCATAGGTCATTCTGATGAGGTATCAGATGAAAGCTAGGAACGATGTATTGGAAAATGGAGAGCAGACCATTTTTGTTATAAAGTTGTAAAGAATATGGGGGCATGGTGTCCATGTCCTAGGACTTTATGGAATGGAGGACTGAAGAGTAATGAACTAGGACATCTGGCAGAAGAAATATCTAAGCCTGAGAGCATTCAGACTGCTGCATGGCTACTTTCAACCACATACAGTGAGATGTCACAGCAAAGAGATAACTTCAGATGAAATTTATAATTAAAAGCAAAGCAGAAAGAGTCAGAAGATTTTCAGGATAGCCATGTAAGGAATGAAAAAGAATGTTTGGAAGAAAATACTAAAGGTATGTTCAAGTGACTATCTACTAAAGAGATTCATAGAGTTAGAAGGGAGCCAGGTGCTACTCATTAAGACAGTGGGAGAAAGACGTTTGAGAGATCTTGGAGGTTGCCCTCCAATCACAGGGCCAGAGCTACCTCAGGTCTCTGCTCACTGCATTCCAGCATGGTGCTCCTTGACCACTCCAGCTGTGGCTTAGCTGGACCCGTTGGTCTGGAAGTAGTGTACAAGCAATAAGTACTGGCAACATCCACATGGTATCAAGTCCAGAGGACTGCAGAATCCAAGAGCTATGGAAACATGACTACCTCCACCTAGATTTCAAAATATGCTGCAGCTACCTAAGGGCCCAAGCAGAGGCCTATCACGGGCAGAGTTACTGCAGAAAGCATTTACCAGAGCAATGTCTAATGGGAGCAGGATCCCCCCTACAATCCAAGAACTGTAGAGCTACCAGCATAAAATGCCAACCAGGGAGAACTATAGGAATAAGACTTCAAACTGAGAGCTGCTGCCTAGACTGAGCCTAAGAAAGCCATAAAGGCCTTAGAGGCCCACCCCACACACAGTGTGCCCATGATGTGGGGACATGGAGTCAAAGGAGATTATTTTCTAGATTTAAAACTCAATGTTACTTTCCCTGTTTGGAGTTACTTAAGACCAATTATCCTTCTTTCTTGTCTACATCTGTATTTTGGAGGGAAAATGTGTATCCTATGTCTGTCTCCCCCACTGTATTTTGTAAATAACTTGTGTAATTTTCATGGTTTCACAGCTGGATAGAACTTGTCTCAAGATGAATCATAGAAGACACAGAGTAACCCACATAAATACAGCTATCTCATACTAGACAAAGGTGCCAAAAACATACATTGGAGAAAAGATAGCCTTTTCAACAAATGGTGCTGGGAAAACTGGAAATGCATTTGCAGCAAAATGAAACAAAACCCCTATCTCTCACCATGCACAAAACTCAACTCAAAGTGGATCAAAGACCTAGGAATTAGACCAGAGACCCTGAGTCTAATTGAGGAGAAAGTAGGTCCAAATCTTCATCACGTTGGATTAGGCCCCGAATTCCTTAACAAGACTCCAAAAGCACAAGAAGTAAAAGCAAGAATCAATAAATGGGATGGACTTAAACTAAAAAGCTTCTTCTCAGCAAAAGAAACTATCAATGAGGTAAACAGAGAGCCTATTCTGGGAGCAAATTTTTGCCACACGCACATCAGATACAGCACTGATCTCCAGGATATATAAAGAACTCAAAAAACTTATCAACAAAAAAACAAACAACCCAATCACTAAAGGGGCTAAAGCTGAACAGAAACCTCTCAGAAGAAGATATACAATCAAAAAACAAATATATGAAGAAATGTTCAACATCTCTAGCCATTAGAGAAATGCAAATCAAAACTACTCTGATTTCATCTCACCCCAGTCAGAATGGCAGCTATCCAAAATACAAGCAACAATAAGTGCTGGCAAGGGTGTGGTGAAAAAGGTACACTGAAACATTGCAGGTGGGACTGCAAACTGGTACAACCAATCTGGAAAGCAGTAAGGAGATTCCTTAAAAAACTTGGAATGGAACCACCATTTGACCTAGCTATCCCACTCCTTGGCCTATACCCTAAAGACTTAAAAACAGCATAATACAGTGACGCAGCCACTTCAATGTTTATAGCAGCACAATTCACAATTGCTAAACTGTGGAAGCAACCCAGATGCCCTTCAACAGATGAATGGATAAAGAAACTGTGGTACATATACACAATGGAATATTATTCAGCAATAAAAGAGAATAAAATTATGGCATCTGCAGGTAAATGGATGGAATTGGAGAACATTATGCTAAGTGAAGTAAGCCAATCACAAAAAACCAAATGCCAAATGTTCTCTCTGATTAGTGGATGTTGATACATAAGAGGGGTGGGAATGGGGAACATAGGAGAAATAGAGGAACTTTGGATGGGGCAGTGGGGAGGTGGAGGGAGGAAAGGGGGAATAAGTGTAGCAAAGATGGTTGAATGAGATGGTCATCACTACCCTAGGTGCATGTATGAAGGCACAAATGGTATGACTCCATCTGGTTTGCAATCAGAGAGATGGAAAAATTGAGATCTATATATGTACTATGACTTGAAATGCATTTAAATAAATTAATTAATAATAAAAAATATAAGAAGTAAGCATCTTTCATCACTGTCTTCACAATATGAATCAACTTTTAATTTTTATCTTTCCTACTAACATCCCACATGTATTATTAGCCCTCATCTTTGAATTCCTCTGAATGCATACTCTAATGTATTTGATCATGTCACTCTTGAATTCTACTCATGACTGACAAGTGGTATGTGACATTCCTGTGTCCAAACAGGAATTGGAATAAATCTCAAACCATTAAAAAAAAAAAAAGATGAATCATGCCTTTATTCTCATCCATATCTGATTCAGATGAGACCTTGGATTTTTGAGTTAGTGATAGAAAAAGACTTTGGTACTACTGGAATAGAATGAATTTATTTTGCCTGTGAGAAGCACATGAATTTGGGAGGCTGGATGCTATGATTTGAATATGTCCACCAAAAGTTCATATGGTAGGAACTTTACCTCCAAATTAATAAATTGATGGTATTTGGAGGTGGGGCCTTTGGAAGGTAATTAGGGTTAGATGAAACTGGGGTCCCCATGATGGGATTAGTGACTTCATAAGAAGAGCAAGAGAGATCCAAGCTTGCACACTTGCTGTATCTTGCCATGTAATGCCCTCTGCCATGTTGTCACGCAGTAAGAAAGCCCTCACCAGGTAGGGCCCCTTGATCTTGGACAACAAGTTGAAGAAAGTTCTTTTCTTTATAAAATTTCCAGACTCTGGTATTATATTATAGTAGTAGCAATGGATAAAGACAGTTCCTGTCTAAAAACTGAAACGTTTCTCATAATTGCAATATAAGAGACTCCCCAACACTATAGTATTTGTACTTTTTCATGTAGCTATACAGCCTTCAGTTATAATTTCTAATGGTTACAAAATATTCATTCCACTAAATAACCATTCATTAAATAACAGCCCATTGCCAAATACTTGGAATGCTTTACTATTTCTAAATAATGAATCAACGAATTCCTTCTTCCATTACTATTTTCATTCTTTTGATTCATTTCCTTAAGTTAACAAAGTACGATTGTGATTGCTTTATGGACTTTGAAATAGAATGTCAAATTATTTTTAAAAGGTTTGTTCTGCCACTGTTGGTTGATTTGGTAGAATTTACTCCACTTGTCAGTTACTCTGAGAAGATTTTCTAGGCCAAGGAGCCTAAGGGAATTCCTCTCCTGCAGACCACAGAGACTAAGGTGGGAATTCCCCTAACCACAGTCTATTAAGAGCAAATTAAATACAGGTTTCAGAGTACAGGCTGTGAAACAACCAGCTGATTACTTCAGATTCTCGACAATGGAGCCTCTAAAGAAGAACTGTTATCTTGCTTCCTGGTAAGTGTTTGCATTTGGTTCCAAGAAGCAGCCTACATTTCATTTGAAATATCAAGTGCCACTCATTGTACCACAGAATGTGAGGGAAAGGACAATGTAAAGATAGTACAAAATTGACAATGAAAAGCACTAAAAAATATCGTATGACATCAAAATATCAGACTCCAATTATACTACATAATTTTTTATACCCTCAATTATAGCCTCAATAAATTCTATATAAAGGCAGAGCATGTGTCAGATATTTCCAGATGAATCTGATGCTTTCTTACATGCATAATGAATTCTCAAGGATGCAATCAGTATGCTATTATGCCATTCCTTAACATTGCTAATGACACTTGAAGATAAATACTTATTTAAAAAAATAAGTATGGCTGTGTTGGCACATGCCAGCTACTGGGGAGGCGGAGGCAGGAGGATTCCAGGTTCAAGGCCAGCCTGAGCAATTAAGTGAGGCCTCGCTTCAAAATAAAAAAGGCTGAGGATGTAGCTCTGGGGTAGAGTGCTTTCCTAGCATGAGAGAGTCCCTGAGTTTTAACCCCAGTACTTCAAGCAAAACAAAACAAAACAAAAAATGCAGAAAATGAAAAACAAACATACAATACAATGAGTAAAGAGCTTACCTTGAAGGTATTAGTTTAATTCTCTCTGTTCCCTACCATTTAATCGATACTTGAAATGATCACTGGAAACTAAAAATGGGAATGATGAGCTCTAATAATACTGTATACCAGGAAGAGATGTCAAATGTATTACAGAAAACAGGGACAGAAGAAAAGACTGACCTATAACTGAGCAAAGGGACAATAACAACACATCTAAAGCATCCTATGGCAGGGAGGTTGGTAGAAACTCCTGTAGACCCATGCAGAGTCTCTGGGAGCCACATAGGCTTGAAGGCCATAGGAATGGCTCTCTTGCCTAGGAGAAGTTTCTCCTGGCCATATCATACACATGGCCAGGTGGGCCATGCCAGGCAGAAAGCACAGGCTCTTTCCTACTTCTTCCTGCCATAAACCAAGGCCTCTCATCTGGGCCTGAAATGTGTGACAGAGCCATACACTAAGAAGAAACACTTCTCAACTTCTAAAATAGTTACACATCTCTGTGTGTGAAGAGAGCAAACAGACAACAGTAAAGAGCTCAAAATAAAGAAACATCTGAGGAGTATTCAAAAGACTGTTCTCTTTCCCTTTCTACCTGTGCCCTAGGAAAAAAAATTCTTTCAAGAAAAAGAAACCTTGAAAAAGCATCCAGTTTCCTTTTTAAAAAAGATTTAAGAGGATACTAAATCAAAGCAACAAGAACAGAGAGCCAGAACAAGAGAACAACGAAAGATTGTTAAAAACACTGTATAAAGTAGAAACATAATTGTCAAAGGAAAAACTACAGTGAAGGCTGATAAAATAGGTAAAAGATTTAGAAAATGAGCTTGAATAAACACTCAGAAGACAAAGGAAAAAAACGTAGAGAGGACAAATGAGAGGCAGGAATAAAGATCCAGGAAAACAGGAGGAGAAACAATAATCAAATAAAAAAGAAATTTTCCTTAAGCTCATAAAACACAGGTCTTTCTAAACAACAACAAAAAACCTAAGTTTTGTGCAACATTGATGAAAAGGTTCCAGCAATACTTCATAAAATTTCTAAATGTGAGAATGAAGAAAAAAATTCTATAAGCATTCTAACAAGTGAGAGGCAGGAAAGAAAGCTTACCAACAAAGAAAAAAAAAAACTCAACTGGTTTCAGACAGTGACACACTAAACACCAGAAAACAATGGAGTATAAAAATGTGTAAGGACAAAGACTGCGATCTATATATTCAAAACCTAGCTGTTCCAAGCTGGGTCCACTTGTGTACCTGTAGTCCCAGCTACTTAGGAGGCACAGGCAGGGAGGATCACTTGGGTCAAGGAGTTCAAAGCCAACAGGCAACAGTAAAACTTTGTCATTTGTTCACTCATTCATTTATATACACATAATAGGTAAATAAACATATCTAGCCATGCTGTGGTGGATGCTCATGGGTAAGAGAAAGACATAATGGTACAAGCAGCCAGAGAGCATACACCCATCTTGCTAATGCAGGGAACAAGGTCATGAAAATAAGTGCACTAAATGAAACCAAACTACACAGGTTTATTACAGTAAAGGGCTTAAAGCATCACAGGATGGCAATCAGTCATATATCTGCTTGGGGGCTCTGAAGCCACAGCAGGCAGGTCTTTGGCTAGATTTCCTCCTAGCTATTATTCAATCGCTTCTTGGTTTTCACTTCCCATGTTGCACTCAGGTTTGTAATGTCCTTCATAGTGAAGGACTGTCCAAATCCCTGTCTGTCCATCTTTAACTTCCATGTACTTAAAATTACCTGAAGCTGTCATAAAACATGCATTTCATAAATCCAGCAAAATCACCTGCCTATATTTCTTTATGACAGATACAGCAATATCATTTACATACTTTTGTCAGCTATTAGAGCTCCAAACTGTCAGAACACAAATTAAGTGGCAGAAAGACCAAATACAGTAAATAACACATGCAAAACACATTCAATTTAGGAGGGCTAAATGGCTGAGAGCATTTGCCCCATGCTGCACTAATATTCACTGCCTGGGGATATAATCTGCTGGCCTTGCTCCCATTTGCAGAAATGGGAAAGCATGCATAAGTATTCAGAGCTGGAAAAAATATAAATGAACAATGTATTAAAGTGAACTGTTATAGGTGCATGGATGTATGTGAATATACAATCACTTTTATTTATTTCTATATCTATATACACATATTTATATATTTTTCTAAAATAAACCCACACATTTTTAGAAAAATATTTCAGAGATAAATAACATTGTAATATCCTTCCAAAATGTGTGTGTATATCATCAAAGCACCATTCCAGAAAACTTAAATTACTTAAAGAAGTATTTTCAAATGATGAATAAATAAATGGAAGAAAAAGAAAATCAAAACTGGTTGGGTTGCTGGGCACAGTGGTGCACACCTGTAATCCCAGTGGCTTATGAGGCTGAGGCAAGAGGACTATAAGTTCAAAGTCAGCCTCGGCAATTTAGTGAGGCCCTCAACAACTTAACAAGACCCTGTTTCAAAATAAAAAAAATTTAAAAGGTCTGTGGATGTGGGTCAGTGATAAAGCAACCCTGGGTTCAATCTCTGGTACCAAAATAAACAAACAAATAAGAAAGAAAGAGAAAAAGATAAAATTTTAATTTTTTGTTGTGAAACATGGCTCATATATAGGAATACAAAAACCATATGTATAACTCAGTTAATTATCACAAAGCGTGTGTGCTTTTTTCTTTTTTTATGCAGTGCTGGGGCTCAAATGGATGGCTTTGTGCATTCCAGACCAGTGCTATACCACTGAGCTACAACCCCAGCCCTAATTATCACAGAGTAAATATGCATTTAATTATTACCAATGTAAAGAAAAAGGAAGCTGAAAAAGCCTCAGCAATAATACTCTCGTCCTATGTCATCAAAAGCCTACCAACAAATAAAAGCCCAGGACCAGACAGATTCCCAGCCGACTTCTACAAGACCTTCAAAGAAGAACTAATACCAATAGTCCTCAAATTATTCCATGAAATAGAAAAAGAAGGAGTTCTTCCAAACTCATTCTATGGGGCTAGTATCATCCTGATACCAAAATCAGTCAAAAACACATCAAGGAAAAAAAATTCAGACCAATATCTCTAATGAGTACAGATGCAGAAATTCTCAATAAAATTTTGGCAAATTGAATACAAAAACGTATTAAAAAGATAGTGCACCAGGATCAAGTGGGGTTCATCCCAGGGATGCAAGGCTGATTCAACATACGGAAATCAATAAATGTAATTCATCACATCAATAAACTTAAAGGGAAGAACCACATGATCATCTCAATAGATGGAGAAAAAGCATTCAACCAAATACAGCACTCTTTTATGTTCAAAACACTAGAACAACTAGGGATAATGGGAACATATCTCAACATTGTAAAAGCCATCTATGCAAAACTAAAGGCCAACATCATCCTAAATGGAGAAAAATTGAAAGTGTTCCCTCTAAAAACAGGAACAAGACAGGGATGCCCTCTTTCACAGCTTCTATTCAACAGTCCTTGAAACTCTAGCCAGAGCAATTAGACAGATGAAAGAAATTAAAGGGATACAAAAACAAAAAGAAAAACTCAAACTATCACTATTTGCTGATGACATGATTCTATACTTAGAGGATCCAAAAAATTCTACCAGAAAACTTCTAGAACTAATAAATGTAACCGGATATAATAAAAGTAACAGGATATAAAATCAACACCCATAAATCAAATGCATTTCTACACATAAGCAATAAATCCACTGCAAAAGAAATTAGAAAACTACCCCATTTACAATAGCCTCAAAAATAAAATAAAATACAATACTTGGGAATCAACCTAACAAAAGAGGTGAAAAATCTTTACAATGAAAACTACAGAACACTAAAGAAAGAGACTGAAAAAGACCTTAGAAGATGGAAAGATCTCCCTTGTTCTTGGATAGGCAGAATCAATATTGTCAAAATGGCCATACTACTAACAAAGGTGTTATACAGATTTAACGCAATTCCAATCAAAATACCAATGACATTCCTCACAAAAACAGAAAAAATAATCATGAAATTCATGTGGAAAAATAAGAGACCCAGAATAGTCAAAACATCCCTAGCAAGAAGAGTGAAGCAGGAGGCATCACTATACCAGACCTTAAACAATACTACACAGCTATAATAACAAAAACAGTATGGTATTGGCATGAAAACAGACATGGAGACTAATGGTACAGAATATAGGACACGGAGACAAACCCACATAAATACAGTTATCTCATACTAGACAAAGAAGCCAAAAACACACATTGGAGCAAAGACAGCCTCTTCAACAAACGGTGCTGGGAAAACTGGATATCCATATGCAGTAATATGAAACTAAACATCTTCTCATTCTGCACAAAACTCAACTCAAAGTGGATCAAGGACCTAGGAATTAGACTAGAGACTTTGTCCCTAATAGAAGAAAAAGCAGACTCAAATCTTCATCATGTCAGCCTAGGACTTGACTTCCTTAAGAAGACTCCTAAAGCGCAAGAAATAAAATCAAGAGTCAATAAATGGGATGGACTCAAACTAAAAAGCTTCTTCTAAGCAAAATAAACAATTAATGAAGTAAAGAGAGGGCCTACAGAATGGGAGTAAACTTTTACCACACACACATAAGATAGAACACTAATCTCCAGGATACATAAAGAGCTCAAAAACCTTAACATCATGAAAACAAATAACCCAAGCAATAAATAGTCTAAGGAAATGAGCAGACACTTCACAGAAGAAGATATACAATCTATCAACAAGCGTATGAAAAAATGTTTTTAACAGCTCTAGCAATTAGAGAAATGCAAATCAAAACCACTCTAAGATTTCATCTCACTCTAGTCAGAATAGCAGTTATCAAGAATTCAAGCAACAATAAGTGCTGGCAAGGATGTGGGGGAAAAGGTACACTGGTTCATTGCTGGTGGGACTGCAAATTGCTGCAGCCAATCTGGAAAGCAGCATGGAGATTCCTTAGAAAACTTGGAATGGAACCACCATTTGACCCAGCTATCCCACTCCTCGGTCTATACCCAAAAGACTTAAAATTAGCATACTACAGTGATGCAGCCACTTCAGCATTTGTAGCAGCATAATTCACAATAGCTAAACTGTGGAAGCAGTCTAGATGCCCTTCAATAGATGAATGGATAAAGAAACTGTGGTATACATACACAATGGAATATTACTCAGCCTTAAAGAAGAATGAAATCATGGCATTTATGGGTAAATGGACGGAGTTGGAGAATATTATGCTAAGTGAAGTAAATCAATCCCAAAAAAACCAAAGGCCGAATGTTTTCTCTGATAAGAGGATGCTGATCTATAATGGGGAAGGGGCAAGGGAAAAATGGAGGAACTTTGGATTTAGCAGAGGGGAGGGAGAGGAGGGAAGGGGTGTATGGGGGAGGAGATGATGGAATGAGATGGACATTATTACCCCTATATATGGGTATGACTGCACGAATGGTGACTCTACACCATGTACAACCAGAGAAATGAGAAGCTGTGCTCCATTTGTGTAAAAAATAAAAATAATTAATAAAAAATACCCTTGTCCTATGTTGCCTTTTAATTACTACTTCTTCCCTCTTCCTCCAAAGTAACAAGCATTCTCTTTTAATAACATTTACATACTTTTCTATATAGTTTTATCACTCACAAAAGTCAAATATTCATATCATTTTGCAAACATCTATAAAAAAATTGATACAGGAAATTGATGTTAAAACCACTGTAGGAAGAGTTGCTGGGGACCAGTATATTCATAGCTTCAAAGTACTGTCCCATGATTATTTCCCTGTAGGATTTAAACCAGAGTCAGAGTCTCACAACAATCAAAAAATCCAGACACAATTCAAAAGCACTCAGCACATGAAGAACCAGAAAATCTCAAGTTGCAAGGGAAAAATCAACAGATGAAATGCTGAGATGCCATAGTTTTTGGCATCATCTGACAAAGACTTTAAAGCAGCTACAATAAAAATGCTCCAACAAGTAAGAGTGAGTACCGAGGTTTGAATTCAGGGGTACTCAACCACTGAGCCACATCTCCAGCCCTATTTTGTGTTTTATGTAGAGACAGGGTCTCACTGAGTTGCTTAGCACCTCGCCATTGCTGAGGCTGGCTTTGAACTCCTGTCTCAGCCTCCCTAAGTGCTGGGATTACAGGCCAGCGCCATCGTGCCCAGCTCTTAGTAAACACTTTTGAAACAAATGAAAAGACAAAGTCTTGGCAAAGATATAGAGCAAATAAAGATATAAATGCAAATTTTGGAACTGAAAAATATAATGACCAAATTAGAAAATTCACTGTATGATCTCAGTAGCAGAATGGAGACAATAAGGAAAGAGGCAGAGAACTGGAAAATAGTACAATAAAAACCATCCATACAAAAAAAGAGAAAAGTATCCATACAACATACAAAATACAAAAGTATCCATACAATATACAAAAGAAAAGTATCTATACAATATACAAAAATTATCCATACAATAAAGAGAAAAGAGACTAGGAAAGTAAAAATGAATACAGCCTCAAGGGGAGGAAAGATCAAACATTTATGTCACTGAAGTCTTATAAGAGAGGGCAAAGAGTAAAGGACAACATAAATGTTTTAAGAAATAATGGCTGAATTCTCCGAAATTTGGCTAAGAATATAAACTTACATATTTGAGAAGCTCAACAAACCCCAAACAATATAAACACAAAGAAATCCATGTCATAACCCAGCTATAAACACTAAAGACAGAGGAAAAAAAATCTTGAAAACAACTAAATAAAAAGGATATGTTACTTTTAAAGGAACAAAGATGTCACAGAGTGTGGATTACTTGGCAGAAAGCAGAGGCCAGAAAGAAGTGCAACTTCTGTAGAAGTGCCCACCTGTAATCCCAGCTACTTGGAAGACTGAGGTAGGAGGTTGAAAGTTGAGTCCAGCCTGGATAACTGAGTGAGACTGTATCTCAAAATAAAATAAAGAAGTTGGGGATGTAGCTCTGTGGTAGAGCACTTGCCTAGTCTGTGTCAGGCCCTGGTTTTAATCCCCACCCTATCCACCATGCACCTGCTCACAAACTGCTGGAAGAAACAAGCTCTCAGCACAGAATTCTATGTTCAGCAAATATTCCTTTCAAGTAAAATAGAGACGTTCTCAGGGCTGAGGTTGTGGCTTAGTGGTAGAGCACTAGCCTAGCATGCAAGAGGTCATAAGTTTGATCCCTGGCACTGCAAAAAATAAAGATATTCTCTGATGAAGAAGAATACTAAGAAAATCTGTTGTTAGCCATTCTACTCTAAATGAGGCACTCAAGGAAGTTATTCAGACAGAAAGGAAAGAGTACCAATAGAAAACCTGGGGCAACAGAAATGAAGGACAAGCAAAAGAAATGACAAATGTCTGGATTAAATATATTCACCAATGGACCTCTTCAATACAGGCTTTACAGTTAAAAGTCAAACTTAGCAGGTCTGGTTTTCAATGTACATAAGTGTAACACAGAAGACAAAGGAAGTGGGGAGAGTAAAGGGGCCTATGCTGTAAGTTTTCTACACTTAATTTGAAGAGGTTAAATACTGATTTTCAAGTAGACTGTAAATTTTGAGATGTAAATACATATTCATTCCTTCCTATAAATAAAAAATTGTAAAAATAAAAAAACAATATATGTATTGTCATTTCTAGTAACTACTAAAACAATTTATACAAAGAGACACAGTAAAATACACAATAGAAAATTAAAATCAAATACGAAAATATTTCACATGTATGATACAGTTTTTAAGATACTCACCAAAAAACACAACTTCAGTGAGAGGACAAGTCAGTGGTTACTAGGGGTTGGGAATGAAGGAGGGTATGACCACAAAGCAATAGCACAAGGCAGTTTTGGGGAGAAAAGAAATTGTTCTATGTCTTGTTTGTGGTAATGGTTACACAAATCTACACATGTATAAAGATGCTCAGAACCACACACACACAAACACATATGCACAACTTCTATTTTGTTGTGTATCAATTTGAAAATTAAAAAATACATAACAGAGTCATGGGCAAAGATACAATCTCAGAGAACACCAACACTTAAAGAAAAAAAAGAAAGGACGCTGGAGAAGACAAAACAGAACAACCCAAAGAAGACTAGAACAGGGTGGTAACTGATAAAAGCAGGTGTAGAACAGGCCGTGTCTATTGCACTGGCAAAGGGGAGGTGATGCTGACCGTGTTCAAAGCTGCTTTGGTGTGGGAGGAAAGGGCAAGGAGGGAGCAATTTGCCTGACTTGTAGCAGCGAATGCATGCCAAAATGTGGGGAAGGGAAGACAGCCAGACTAGACCAGTGCATTACTAAAAGCTCATAGTATTTAAAAACCATAACAACAACCCGGAATATTTACTGAAAGCTTGCCATGTGTTAAGCCATGGTTTCCCAATCTTGAAGTGTATACAGTTGGTTATATAGTTAAAAAAAATTCTTCTGCACCCCTCAGTATTAATGTTTTGTATTAAATTATCTAATTAAATATAAATAAATGCACATGCATATTCTTTGTATCTATGGCTTTTTATAGTACTGAAAATATTTACATTAAAAATAAAAACTATGACTTGGGGGTTAGCTCAGTGGTAAAGTGCTTGTCTAGCAAGCACAAAGCCCTGAGTTTAATCTCCAGCTCCATCAAAATAAATAAGCAAATAAACTACACAACTAAAATTCTAGCCAAGCATGGTGGTACATGCCTATGATCCCAGCAGTTTGGGAGGCTGAGGTAAGAGGATCACAAGTTCAAAACTAGCTTCAGTAACTTAGTGAGACCCTATCTCAAAATAAAAAATAAAAAGTGCTACGGATGTGGGTCAGTGGTTAAACACCTTAGATTCAATCCCTGGTCAACCCCCCGCCCCCCAAAAAAAGGAAAAGAAAAAAAGAAAAATTCTATTTAACAATAACAATTCTATTTAATGTTGACAAAGCCTAATTTATGATTAATAAATTGCTGCTTAAAACATGTCTAAGATATAGGTCTTTTAGGTTGTCCTACTATTCTTTATTTTTATTCCAACTGTGGAGACATTCTTTACACATTGCCTAGTGACAGCCTTTCGTTTTCTCTTAGAAGAAAATACATTATTACATATTAAATATACTTCCTTCTCTCATCAGCCAAGAACTTTTGGGGTCCAAAACAATGACACATACGTATACAAATGTGGACTGGAACAGCTTAGCAAAACACAATATAGTAATCGTCCACATGATCCAGAATATTCTCCTAATATTTAACTCTTATCATCAGTATGGAAACACAAAAATTTTAAACAGTCATAAAAAGAGCTCAGAGAAAATACCATTAGTACTAGTTTGAAGACTGTTAAAAGCATTATACACATCATGTTACTAAGGCATTAAAAAGCCTTAGGCTGGGCTGGGGATATAGCTCTGTTGGTAGAGTGCTTGCCTCACTTGCACAAGGTCCTGGGTTCAATCCCCAGCACCATACACACACACACACACACACACACAAGCCTTAGGCTAGGCAGATTAAGTAAAGACTTCATCAGTTTTCCTAGCCCTTCAATAAAAAGTTTACTTTAAAAAATGTAAGTGACCTTGGAATCATCGCTAAGTAAGGTAACAAAAATGAGAACAGAAAAAAAATTAAAAATTCAACCACTTTCCAGTATTTGAGAAGACTGGAATCCTGATGATAATGTGCTCAGCTCTGATTGAAATGATTTACAGATAACCAGCATGTGTTTCTTAGCACCCTGCATGCATAAAAAGACTACAATATACTGTATAATTCCAATTATATGACATCCTGGAATAGACAAAATTATATAGAGAGTAAAATAATCCAAGGTTGCCAGGAGTTTGGGAGGAGGCAAGGGATGAATAGGTGGTACACAAGAATTTCTAGGGCGGTAAAATATTCTGTATAAAATAGTAATGGCAGATAGATGACATTATGCACTTGCCAAAAACTACAGAATGTTATGGTACAAAATGCAACCTTAATGTTATGTTATTTAAATTTAAAAAATCATTTAGGAGGTTGGTAGTGCAAGGAAGCAATGCACGTTGTAATAAAAGGATTTAATTATGAACATATGAATGTCTGAAACACCTAACTGAAAACATAAATGTATGAAATAACATCACTGAAAGAGGCAAAAGAAAAGGTGCTAGTCTATGGAGCTCTGGAAGCCAGTCGCACCTCTAAGACAAAAGGCAAAAAGAACTGCACACAAGCATTGAATTCTAGTTGATAAAGTTGTTTCCCAGGGGGCTTCGGGTTAACAGTTCTTATACTGGTATTTATGGTACAGAACTGAACAATTAAGGAAATGGATAGCAGATGATGAAAGCCAAATTCTCACTGGTCAGTGGAAGTTTATACATAAGCAAGGGGATGAGGCTAAAATAGTACATGTGGTAATGGATTAGAGCTAGAGACAGGATAAACTCATTTTTAGCCTAATATAGATATGAATGGTTATATATAAATATGGATATATATACATAGGTTAGCAAATATATATATCTTTTTGTGCTTTGTTAACTGAGAAGGTCTTTAAAAACTAATATCCCCAGTAGCAGCAAGCACGCTTAGCACCCAGATCTTGATTTCTAATATAATTCTCCAATAAAAAGGACCGGGAACCTTTAGAGAAATGATTGATTCAGCTGAGGCAAGCAATACATTAAAGGAGCCTGGAGTGTTCTATAGTGCCAGACACTAAGAAAGGGCTTTAGAAAAAAAACAATAAAATATCCCAAAACCCCCACTGTGGCATGTGTTGAAGGCACGTGTGGAAGCCAACTTATAGGGTTCCCAATGGCTAAAGGTAGAAGACTCTAAAGAAAAAAATAAATAGTTTGGGGTCAAGATCCAAAGTATGAAATCTGAAGTATGAAATAAACATCTATGAGTCCATATTGACATAAACATATGATTGGATACATTAATAGTTGGGGGAAAAGAGGTGAATCTCTCATATAGAATTCCAAACCATTTGTGTAGACACTCCACTTTCAAGGAGGCGAGAGTAACTGCATTTAGGTGTGGGCTGCATGGTATAACTTCCTATAAAAGAATGTAGTACAAGAAAAGAGGTGAAAGGAAAAGAGTATCAAGAGTATTGGTTATTTTACAGTGAAGAAGTCTGAAAAACATTACCTGAGCCAGGTCAAAATTTGTTACAAATCACATTGATAGTATGTACCCTCAATATGATAAAAATGGCAATAACCCATAAACCCAATATTATGAGAAAAGTGTTGGAGAAATTTTAGCTGTGTGGTGTCCTACAAAATACCTAACCAGCACTCCTCAAAATGTCAATATCATAAAAAACCAAGGAGAGACTAGAAACTGTCACAGCTAAGAAATCTAAAGAGACAAGACGACTAAATACAATGTGGCATTCGGGACAAGATAATGGAACAGAAAAAGAATGTTAGGTAAAAGCTGAGTATGGGCTGGGGTGTGGCTCAGTGGTAGAGCGCTTGCCTAGCATGCGTGAGGCACTGGGTTCGATTCTCAGCACCACACATAAATAAATAAGATAAAGGTCCATTGACAACTAAAAAGTATTTTTAAAAAAAGCTGAATAAACTGTCAACTTAATTAATAATAATATATCCATATTGATTAGTTAATTGTAACCAATATACCTGCTAACATAAGATGTTACCAACAGGGGATATGGAGTATCTGTAGGGTATCTGGGAACCCTCTGTAGTACTTCGCAGTTTCTCTGTAGATCTAAAACTGTTCTAAAGAATAAAGCCTATTGTAAACAAAACCAAGTCTATAACTAACCTCATATTTAAAGATGGCATATCAAACACTTTCCCCCTAAGATCAGGAACAAGGCAAAGATGTCTACTCTTCCCACTTTGAGTTAGTATTTTGAAAAAGAAAAACAGAGTAGGAAAAGTTATACTACCTGGTTTCAAGCCTTCCTCTAAAGCTACAGCATCAAGACAGTATAGTACCGACATAAGGATAGAAAAGTAGATGAATGGAATAGAAGAGTCTGACAGCAGATTCACATCTATCACCAGCTGATTTCCTAGTAAGGATATCCACAAGAAATGTCAGCAGGCCTATTTCTTCAATTTTCTTTGACTTCCTAGTTATATGCAAAAGTGAGAATTGTATTAAAGAAAAGTCAATTCCTGAGTGACTCCAAAGAGGTAGGTACTGTTTCCATTAATCCTGAGGATAGCCTGTGAGGCCAGTGTTAGAAAAGGTGATGCTCAGAGAGGTCCCATGATCTGTCCCAAGTTTCACAGCTTGGGACAAAGTGGCAAAGCAGTGTGTGAATCACAATCTGCTTGGTTCCAGAGGCTTTTTCACAACATCCAGAAAGGAAAAGGAGGACATCAGCTCACACATCCCATGACTGCCTTGTTTGTACTGTTTTGTTTTTGCTTTGTTTGAAAGATGAGATCATTAAAGTTTCCCCCATAAATGTCTTCCAGAAGATTAAGTAAATATTTAATTATTATTTACTAAAATGAACGTATTAGCTTATTAGGCAAAATTTATGATCCGGTTGAATGTTTCTGTATGCTACGTATAAATTTTGTAGTAATTTGCAGACTTGACCATAGTTGGTAGAGTTATTTAAATGCTATAAAACTAAAAAAATAATTAATTGTTGAAAGAGTATAGTTGTTACTTTTGCTATGCCATATCTTTTTGGCCACAATCATGATTATCTAACATCAAGTCTCAGATAAGCCAAGGTTGTTTGCTAACATTTCCTGTCTCACAATTAAAGAAAACCCTAGACAGTGTTTATTTATACCTCTATTGTCACTTAAGCTTCTAGAGAGTCTCTCATGAAATATCTAGATCTAAACTATTAGAACTCTGATCTCTTTGAAAAATAGTCTCACCTCAATCCAACAGGATTTGTCTGCCTGAGAAATTTCCTTTTCTCTAGGACTCGGAAATGCCAACAGGATCACAGACTTACATTCCCATATCTATCCTCACTACTGAATATTTACAGCATGTTCAAATTCTTCCATCATGGAACAAAATATGTAAGTTCCAAAAGAGAACATTAGTGATTGAAAAAGTCTGAACGCTACCTCTGGGTTCTTCCTTTTAGATCTCAACAAAACTTTTAGACTAGCTTTTCATAAAAATTTCATGAAATATTATTTCTAAGTTAGGATTATGTTCCCTGTTTCCATCTGATTTCATGTAAGTGAGAAGTTTTAAAAATATGTAAGATGATGCTAACAGTTTTAAAACACTGTAACCATGTATTATCTCACTGGCCTCTTACTGATCCAGAAATGAAGATAGGTAAACTGTTAGCACATTTTACAGATGTCAAAACAGACCCACAGAGATTATGGAGCTTGCCCAAGTTACCTCACTAATAAGTGGTAGGGATTGAGAAGATGAGGTCTCTGGATTTCAATGCAAATGCTTTTCTCAGGAGCTCATGCCACTCATGTCTCAAATTTCAGGTCTATGTCTAACTCCAGACTAAACATAGTCTGCATTTTTCCCATTCCATGGGAACATCACCTTGGTTTCCCCATATTTTTCTTTTGTATAGATCTCTGAGGAAGCTGAGGTAGTTGGGTAAGACTTAGGTGCTAAGAGATTCTGCATGATGACATCTGTCAGTCAGAAAACTGAAATTAACCGTGTACTCTCGCTTTTTTTAAAAAAACAGTAATTTGGGCTGGGGGTGCAGCTCAGTGGTAGTGTGTGTTTAGCATGTGCAGGGCTTTGGGTTCAATCTCCAGCACCACAAAAAACAAATAAAACTCCCAAACCAAACAGCAACAAAAACCAAGTAACTTGAAGAAGAAACATTTTTCCACTTAAGAAAATATTCCTCCTTTGCAGAAAAATTACCTACTTTTTTCCACCTAGTCATGACACTTCAGACACATTGTTAGGTGAGTTTCTCCATTTTAAACAGGATGTAAAGGGAAGAAGTCCACACTAGCATTTTCCTGAGCATTTTACAGAAACATCTCTCAGGCAGATGTATACATATATACAATACCTCATTTTATAATAGCTCATTCTGTTCCAACACTGCTTCTTGAATTTCTCTCCAAGTAATGTAAAATACTACATGAATTATAGAACAACAACAACAAAAGGGTAGGGATACTTCATTAATGAAATAAATACTGCCTTCAAAATGTCCCAATTTTATGAAACGTATCAACAGACTAATGTTTTGCAGCATTATATTCCTTTACGACAGTTATTGATATATCGACTCTCAGCTCCAAATTCCCCCTTCAGAATCTGCTTTACACTAAAAGAGCTGAACTCCTCGAGATTTTCTGCTTTGCAGTGAGCATATTGTTAAGCTTTGCCAGTCAAGGGCACTGGAAAGAGGTACAAAAGAAAAGGCTTCTCCAAGATCTGGAGTATATCAGTGACTATGGATATGGAGAACACCCAAGGGTACCTCTTCCTAGCTGTAAGCCCAAAGCAGACACCCACTCAAGGAGCTCACAGCTATGGTCATTATCTTGCCACAGCCCTCCTGATATGGACATCACACACCTCAAGGTTCTCACCATTCCACTGGTCCCAGTGTCTCCAATTCCCCTGTGTGCACACCAACCTGCCTTGACCTGCCTCATCCCCAAAAGATGTTTCCTATTCACCAATCTTGATTATAGATCCCAATATGCCAGCTCAGGTGCCTTCCCCAAAAGCAGTATTTTCTACTTCCTGTGACTATGAACCAGGTCTGGACAGAGCAATACAGGGAACCTCTCTGGTATCCAATGGGCTGTGAAGAATGCCACACCTCCTCTAGTGATATCTGAATCCCAACTAAGGGCTTGTGTCCAGGACTCTGGGCACAGGTGAGGGAGTGTAAATGGTATAGTAAAAACAGAAGTAATAAATGAAAGGCTGCTCACCAAGATGTGTGTGTATCATCTCACCATCCCTCCAATTCCAATCTCTTTTGACAGTCAGCACCTAGAACCTTAGCAGCAGACATTCCCTAAGAGAAGATGCTAGGTTTATTCTGCAGAAACAGACTAGGTCAAGAGAAAGGGTGCATGTTCTGATATTTGAAACTCCTACAATGCAATGGCTGGGTGCTCCCTATACAACCTACCAGTTAGCAACTACAGCCTACACAAAGTTCTTCCCATCAACTTTTGGGTGTCTCACTTTTAAACAAAAGGAACATTTGTCCAAGAATCAACAAATATCTGAGAAAAGTTTCTAAAACAAACTGGAGAGGAGAGAAAACTCTGAGGAATTCAGAGGAAACAGCCTACACAGGGGCAAAAGAAAAACACCTGCACCCTGAGAGAGAGAGAGAGGGCAATGCATCCACAAAATTCAGGAAGGTATAAGAAAAAAGATATTTTCAGACAACAAGACAAAGTTCTTAGAAATTAGGACATCAATAATAATTTAGTATCATGACTATGGTAACGGTTACATGGAATCTACACATAATAAAATTGTACACAGTGTACCAATGTCAAATTCCTGGTCCTAATACTATACTATAATTAGATAAAATGTAACCATGGGAGGAATTGGGTGCAGGGTACATAGGACCTCTGTCAATCTTAGGAACTTCCTGTGAATCTGTAACTATTTTTAAAAAATTTTAAAGGAGGATATTATGCACACGTGAAAGAGAACTGAAAGAAATAGAAATAATTCAGAAAAAAGCAGCAAGATAAAGCAATGAAAAATTTTAAAAAATCATTTGATTGATTGAGCTTCCCAGTCCAATGCATACAGGATTGAGCCCAGTGCTCAATCCTAATTTCATACATGCCAGGCAAGCACTCTGCCACTGAGTTATACCCCTGCCTGAGGAAGAAAAAAATGTTTTAAGTGTAGGGTTGATTTTTGAGGCCCAACGCTGCCAGAGGAGCCATAGGGAAACAAAAACAAAAGCAAAAAGAGGGAGGAGATCACATGGATAAAATCAACAATAAAATTATCCAAGAAAACTTCTCAGAATTTAAGGACATAAATTCCCAGAATAAAAGGGAATATCAAGTACTCAGGGCAATAGTGGGGGGGGGGGGAGTCCCACCCACGCCAATGTGAAATTTCAGAACACTGGAGATGAAAGAGATGAAGAGAAGATTCTCAAAGCTTTTAGAGAGAAGGGAGAAAAAATAGCTCACATACAATGAGACCGGAATGGCAGGGTTTGAAAGCAACACTGAAAGCTGGAAGCTGACAGAGCAATGCCTTCCTAATTCTGAGAAAAAAACACCCAGGACAGAATGTGGTCAGTCTTTTGAACAAGAGTGAAGGGAAGAAAACGATCATTTTCAAACATACGAGGTCTTAAAATGTTTACCTCCTATGCACCCTTTCTTCAGAAGCTCTTAGAAAAAGTGTTCAACCAAAAATGAGAACAGGAAGAAAGAAGAACATGTGGGATACAGAAAACAGAGAATATACATCAAAAAGAGACAAAGGGCACTGTATTCCCCACATGGTGGAGCAGAAATGTCCCAGAACAGTTCCACAGTACTCTGAGAACGATCTGTCCAGATTGGACAGACAGATGAAGGACTCAGGAGCAGGACAGGGGGAGTCATCAGTGAAAACATGAAATTAACAGGAAAAGTACAAATAATATACCAATATCAAGAGGAATTTCATAATCCTAGCAGAAGTATGGGGGCTGGCAGTGAATATATCAAAAAGACAACGAAGCAGGACATGGTGCTGCATACCTGTAATCCCAGGGGCTCATGAGGCCGAGGCAGGAAAACCGCCAGTTCAAAGCCAGCCTCAGCAATTTAAGGAAGCCCTAAGAAACTTGGCAAGACGTTGTCTCAAAATAAATATAAGGGCTGGGGATGCGTATCTGTGGTTAAGCACCCCTCGGTTCAATCCTTGGTACCAAAAAAAAAAAAAAGACAATTAAGCAAATCAAAAAATAAGAAGCAATTACTGACTTTAGAGAGTAACGGGGTATGCTAATGAAATAAAAATCTATTCATAGTACACCCTGTGGCTCAGCCATAAACATTTACATAGTTATCATACCGAGAACACAGACTTAACAGAAATGTGTGTGCAGTGGGGGAGAGGGAAGTGTGTAATTTGTAGGTGTACTGCAAGTTATATTAACATCGTCCTTAGGAAGAAATCAACATGTCTAAGGCTGAAAACATAATAGCAGCATAATCTTTTGAACGAGACACTGAAACATATTGCACTATAGACGTTGAAATATAAACCATTAAAATAATCAGAAGCTGTTTTTGGAAGTAGGACTTTGGGGTAAGGACAGCCAATGGAACCAGCTTTTGTTTCTCTTAAACTGCCTAATTCTAATTTTCAAACTTTGTAGAGGTATTATTTTGATAAGAATGAAACATGTTAGAAGATTAAATCTTAAAACATTAAATGAATAATACATTTAAATTTAAGAATATTTAAGATGTTCTTAATACTTTCAAATTTAAGAACATTAAATAAACACTTAGAAGCACTTCTTAGTCAATGAAGAACCACTGAAGGGTTTTAGCGAGTAAGTGACATGATCAGAACCACATTTTAGAAAATATTATTGGGATAGGAGTTAAAAGAAAAAAAAGGTGGACTGAAAGAGGGAGAACCTGAAGGTTAAACACGCACACACCAGAAAATTCTCTGCAAATTTTCTGAACTGAGGAAAGAACACTCTGAACTACTGTTGCTGCTTTTGTTTTATGATGTTGGGGCTCAACAAATACTCTACCACTGAGCTACATCCCCAGCCCTGGACTCTGTTTGCGATAGGATCAGAAGAGAATCAGAAGGGTGGAGAAAGGGTGCACACGGAGGCCCTGACAAGGATGTGATCTTCTTCCATCTGGTAATTCTTTAACTGTCAATTAGTTTTCAATACAAGGAAGAGGATAGCTAGTCAGCAGATATAAACATTGTAGTCTTTCTCATAGAATATTCTGTCCTTTATAAAGAACCACCTGGGTTATGAATCAGTCTCTCAAGAGATTTCACCTAGTGTGGATTTTAACCATGTCCCACTCAGACCACCCTCAAATAAACTAACCATCAAAGTCCTGGACCTAAGAGCTTCGAGGCCAAACCTTGGGAGTACTGATGCTTCGATAAAAACCGCAAAGCCACACTTACTCATACATCCTTCCACTATCCAGGGCTCTGACCTGTGTGTTTAGTAACAGACTAAAGAATGTCAGGGTAACTTTTTTCTTCTTATAACATGGCTATGAAAGATGGACCAGAGATAATGAAGCAGACACGTATATAGATTCCAAGAAGATATGTAACAGAAGAATGAAGCTATTATCTGCCCTGATCAATCAGAAATGTATTCTAGAATAGTCTACTGGGGGCTCTATGAAGATTCTGAAGAATTAAGGATTCTGAGAATAAGTAAGGACATATACTAGGAAGAAAATAAGAGTCATACCTACCCAAATGCATTCAGGCCAAGCCACAAATTAAAAATCAAAGTCCAGGTGCCATCTCCAACAGCCGCCTGCCACCCTTCCCCCCCCCCCCCAGCCTAGAACCTGGCTACTCCAAGTGTGGTCCTTGGCCAGCATCAACAGCACCCCCTGGGAGCTTGTTAGACATGCAGAATCTCAGGCCTCTCCTCTGATCTAATGAATTAAAATCCTCATTTTAACAAGATCCCCAGGTGATACCTACATCCATTAAAGTTTGAGAAGCACTGACTTAGAAGATGGGGAAAGGAGTCCTTCTGGCTCTTGCATTCCCCCACCCTGCCCTGGGAGCACAGAGCCTGCTTCGGCAACCCCCTCCACCATCTAAAACTGCCTAGACAGTAACAATCATTTATGCAGTAAGAAAAGTGCTAAGGAGAATCTGGCAACTATATGTCTTCTAGAAAATGCACGGATTCCAGAACACTCAATTATTTCTTAGGAGCTTGGTTTTAGAGTAAAATAAGAACATGAGCATGAATCACAGGTTTCCCTTTATAGCTGCCTATTTTATTTAAACAAAAAATGCTAAACATTAATTTTAGTTGTACTTAATTGAATAATTTCTCTGGGGAATAGTTCAGGGAGAGTTTAAAAATGCCTGTTTCCAAAAGCCATTACAAATTGGCATATACTATAATGTCACTCTGCCAACCAAAACAGCGCGCTTTAATGTCCCTGGGGCTGCCTTCACTCCAGATGTGTTCAGAACTCGTAGTAATATAACGCAGGCAAAAGCCATATTTACACGAAGTAGTATTTTGAATATCCTTTTCCAATTATCTGGAATGAGATAATAGATCCCTAATTGGAAGCACGGTGGGGGGTAGGGGCAGGTCAGTGGTTCCTCCCTTGTGAATGCTTTTATTAGTAAAAACTAAAACGGTCTGTGCAAAAGAAATTTCCTTTGCCACAGTTAATCATCTGAACATCTACAAACTTGGAAACTGCCCCCTGGTCACCTCTAATTAACAAGCGGATTTTTTAAAGATTGATCTTGTCTTTTCCTGTGAATTGTAAGGACAAAAAGACTGGGGTTGGGAGAGACAGAAGAGGAATACAAAAACCATTCTGGCAAGAGAACAAACAAAAGCCATGGGTGCACAGGTGTAGCCACTCCCCCCTCCACCAACACCCCACCCAGGCATCTTCAATTCTGTTTTGTGCTTGCATGAATGGCACAGGTTCCCTTTCCTTTCTTCTAACAGTTATCACACCATTGGCAGGGAGGTCATCTTTGTTTATTATTGATTTGTAACTTCAATTACAAATAAATTCATTAATAATGTTCCCTTTCCTTTCTTCTAACAGTTATCACACCATTGGCAGGGAGGTCATCTTTGTTTATTATTGATTTGTAACTTCAATTGCAAATAGATTCATTAATCTCTTTATTCTTGAATTTAAGCATGCATAAATAAAGATACATAACGTAGGGCACACTTTTTTCTAACCGTGAAAGTTTCTGTCCTTACCATTTATTCTCTAACAGAAACAAAATTTAAGTCAAATAAATATTTTTACACAAATCAGCATACTGTTCTGTTACAGTGGAGATTCATAAAATGCTGTAATATGCCATGCAATCGGGCACACTCAGTTACTGAAGCTGTCTACTTTCACAGATGTCACAGAGAAACCATCTGAAAAAACTATGCATAACGCAGCTGTTCTTGGCTGTTAGCAAGATACACTTGGAAATCTTGTTTCCCAAAAATGTTCAAATTGAACCAGGTTTTCCAAATATAAATTAATTACCAAATTTCATGTGTTGACAAGCAAACACAATGTTTATGTTTCAACTTGACAAAGGAAATTTCAATGTATTTCTCATAAACTTTGAAAGGAAACAAACTCCGTATATAGCATTTACTTCAATACATTTGCCCTAAAATGTTTAAAGATATTTTTATCATGAGATGTAACACACAATGAAAAAAGCAAAAGACTTAAATATACAGTTTAACAAACAGTTACAAAGCAAAAACTGTATAACCACTATGTGCTTGTCCAACTTGGTACTGTGATGCTAGACCAATCAACCTTGTAAAAATCGAAACTCATTCACTCAATAGGCAATCAACAAACATCCACTATATGCCAAGTGGTGCATTAGGTGCTAATTTGAACACTTAGCAAGTATTACTTGCTAGCATATTTACACAAATAGTCACCATCACAAAGTCCTTAATTGTTACCCAAGATTCAAAGCAAGTAAATATGTAACTTTATCAGAAGGACAAGGAGTGTTTTGCTCCAATAAATCTACCCTGGAGGTTTGTGGTCTAGGGATGCTTTATAATATATCACTTCTGAAAGGACCACAAGAAAGGGCTTGGTGGTCAGTAACACCCAGATGTGAACTTTTCTCTCTGACCTATACTAGCAGTGACTGATGTTCCCCGTGTCCCTCTGATTAACCCTTGAGGTTAGGCCTCTTCCTCCAGAACAAAGGCCTCCCCACTGGGGAGCTACTTAGGACTTTCCCAAGCACCTTGCAAAGAGTCTTATTTTTCATACTGGGACAAGATCTGAAAAAAGCATTTGTTCCAGTATAAAGACAGTGAAATCCCTGGTTATAAGACTAATGTTCTTTTAATCCTAAGAAAAACCTAATCCATAGCTTTGCCTTAAGAGAAATAGTTTTAACTTATTAATCACTAAGTTTTCAAGTAAAACTTGGTTTGTGAGATTCTCAGAAGCAGTTCAGCTGTTTCCACATTGCACATCAGAAAATTCCTACATTACACAGTCCAGGATAATGTTAAAACAATATACTTAACAGCATCATGTCCTCACTAGGTTCCATTTCAGCTGGAAAAGGAGGAAGAAGTTTAAACCAAGATAATTTAGACCAATAATCTACCAACTGGGATGTCTGAGGTGACTCACTGGAATGTGGAAAATAATATTAACAAGTCTACTAATATATTTATTTCTTAATCTCAATATTTTAAAATTTCTACTTTTAGAAGTCATATAATACATAGAACAGTAGTATATAAAATTTTAATTATATTTTTAATTGTAATATATATTTATAATTTTTAATTTAAAAATATTTAAAATTCTAGGCATTTGCTCATAATTTTTGGTTTGTTTTTGGTTTTGGTGCTGGGAATTAAACCTAGGACACCTTGTGCATGAAAAGGGCAAGCTTTACCACCATGCTACACCTCAAGTTACAGCTCATGGCTACTGGGATATATGATCTAAAAATACTGGGAAGGGCACTTGGGGAGGGTGTAGTCAGTGGTAGAACATGCCTAGCATGTGTGAAGTCTTGGATTTGGTCCCCAGCACTTGGGGAAAAAAAAATGCTGGAAGCCATTTCATTAAGGGTGACACATACTACCTGTGAAAGAACACAAGGATATGTAACCTGAGAATCTAAAAGTTAAATATCTGTCATTATTCAAGAAAATATTAAACCCTAAAAGTAACAATTGAATATCCAGTCAACTTGAATTGGGGGAGGATTAAAAAGCAAATACACTATCCAAGGAATACAGTGGTACATATCAGGGAAAGTGGGGTAAGGGATATGAGATTTTTGTATTTCTATAACTTTTCTATAAATCTAAAACTAGTTAAAAATAAATGCTTAAAAGTTAGACATGATAGCACATGCCTACAATCCTAGCTACTCAGGAGTTTCAGGCAGGAAGATCTCAAGTTGAGGAAAACCTTGGCAACTTAGCAGGACCGAGTCTCCAAATAAAATTTAAAAAGGGCTGGGGATACAGCTCACTGGTAGAGCGCTTGCTTGGCACGTGCAAGGTCCTGGGCTCAATCCCTAGTACCACCACAAACAAAAAACACTTAAAAGTAATTTATAACTAATCATGGCAGCAAATTTTTTAAAAGTATTTCAAATAAAGCAGAGTGGAAGTTAACCCTAAAATGGCACACTCACCACATCACCCCACACCCAGTCTCTCCATTCCATGCCACAGGTCACCATAAGTGGTAAAGCCAATCTGGTTGCCTCAGACCTTCTCTGAGGCAGCCAGATTCCTTTCTTTCTGGTCTTTTAAGAACTGTCAAAATATGTTTGTACACGGAATGCTCTTTGCATTTAAAAATGCTTTGTCTTTGGAGTGCTGATAGAAGATGACAAAAATAGGCTGAGAACTGCTCAACCACAGATGAAGGAGTATAGAGGAAGCCGAGAAAGGGCATAATCAAAGGGAAAGATAATAAAAGTATTTCAGGACATGATTAGATGTTTGCTTTGGGAAGAAAATGGCGATAGGGCAGAGAGGGCCTATTTAATAAATAGCTACTGGACACCAACTATGTGTCAGACACTAGTTTAAATACTAGGTACATAGAGTAATTGATGCAGACAAGATCCCTATCCTCAAAAAGCTTACAGTCTACACTAGAGAAAAACATCAGTGAGGAGTAACAAGGAGCAGAATGAGGCAAGTGGCAGAAGCCTGAAAAGGAGGGGCACAAAGAGCAGATCTCAACCTAACCCATCACAGAGAAGAAATTTTTTTGCTTACAGGCAGACTGACTAAAGATGACTGGATAATTTTACTTGAGTCAGAATGGCAAAGCAAACCCCTACACTATTGCAATACATAAACTAATAAGCACTGTCCAAAGGTTAAGGTATAGACTAGAAGGCTGCAGTCCTAGGCTACCGACATAGAGCTGTATTTTGGAGACTTCTGAGCACTCTCAGGAATTTAAAAAAACAAAAAACCCAGCAGTGAATGTTGTAAAAAGAGATCTGCTTCTTGAGATGGAGCACCCAGAAAGAGGCTTCCTAAGCATCAAACTGTAATTCCACAGGCAGGAGTACAGGGTTTTAAAAGTAGCCTTTATCTTTCAATTACAGTTGTTTTCTATTCTTACATACCTTGAGCAAGGCAGTTTCCAGACCTCAGTCCTTGAGGAGTCATGGTCAAGTGTCCAATGGTTCCAACTACCCCAATACCACATGCACTTGTAGGATATTTACTTATAAAATAGATGAATACAAAGAAGGCCAAGAGCAAGAGCAAAGAAATAAAGGGGGGCTGAGAATGGCTGTAGAAAGGAGGCTGCCAACAGGGACAGAGGGCTGTGCTCATGTACAACTAGCTAGAAAAACTTTCAGGGACAGTCATGAATGCATGTATCCATCCACCCTACCATGGAAGCAAATGACAGCATACAAGTGGAAAAAACCCAGCACGGAGTCCTGAATGGAGATAAGGGGTAGCTATAGAATGCAGGAGAATGCTATACTTAACTATTGCAGTTTATCATCATAAGGATACAAACAGCAAGACGAGGAGGTACTTAAGGCAAAGTCCTGAAGGATCCTAAGCACAGAAGCTTCTGTCCCAATGAAGGTAGGTATGCCACTCATGTGGCATGTGGTTGAGTTTGCCAACTTGGAAACTCTCTGAGCCCCATCATTTGGAGGTTTTCATGGAGGTTCCATTATGTAGACATTTTTTATTAAATCATTAGCCACTGGTGACTGGACTCTAGCTCCTCACGGGCATAGGGCTGGGAGTTACAATCCTCTAATCATGTAGTTGGTTCCTTCTGATGACCAGTCCCCATCCTGAAGCTATTTAAAGGCTTCCCAAGTGTCATTTTGTTGGCATAAACTCAGGTATAATTTAAGTAGCTTGTTATGAATAACAAAAGACACATATCACTAAGGAAATTCCAAAGATTTGAGAAACTCTATCACAAGTTGGAGGCAAAGACAAAAAAATATTTTTTTATTATACCACAACCAACTAAATAAGAATTTCTGGGAGCATAAACCAAACATCTGTATTTTTTTAAAGTGTGTTCTAGCAGGATTTATTTATTTACTTACTTACTAATTTTATTTATCTATTTATTCATTCATTCATTTGTTCATTCGTTCGTTCATTCTGGGAGTTGAATGTAGGGGTGCTTTACCACTGAACTACAGGTCCTTTTTATTTTTTGAGACAGTGCCTTGCTAAGTTGCTGAGGATGGCCTCAAACTTGTGATCCCCCTCCCCACCTCAGCCTCCTGAGTCACTAAGATAACAATGGTGTGCCATTGTGCTAGGCTAGCATCTGTATTTTAAACTCCCCCAGATGATTCCAGTATGCAGCCAACTTGAGAAGCATTAATCTTGGGCAGTGATTTTATATGCCTAGAATTAAAAGGGGAAAAAGCCCCAACACAGAAACCCAAATCTTAGCCCTATATCCAGCTCAACTAAATCAGAATCTCAGAGTATGAAGCCCAGTTACAGTGTGACTTAATAGAGCTCTGGTGCTTCTAATGTAAAACCAGCATAGAGGATGTATGAGGTAAGGTTGAGACCTTTACATGGACATGGTTGCTGAGATGCCAAGAGACAGACAACTAGAGCTCAAGTAAAATGAATTCCTGGAGTGGTCCGCTTGGGGGTCATTATAAAGTTGTAAATAAATCCAGGAGAACTCATTTCCATTATATGAAAATGGAAATTTCATTCTACTGGAATATAGTCTCTCAACTTGGAATTGTGGACAGTCATTTTCATAGAAAAAACTAAGTGTGTGCACATAAATTTAGAGGAGGGGATGGAGAACAGTTCCACAGTTTCATAAGCAAAGGGCCTGGGACAGAGATCTGGGGAAACTCCAAAGGATGAAAAGGTACCAGCACAAAGAATTGTAAGAAACAGCCAGGCACGGTGGCTCATGCCTGTAATCCCAGCACTTAGGGAGGCTGAGACAGGAGAATCGCGAGTTCAAAGCCAGCCTCAGCAACGGAGACGCACTAAGCAACTCAGTGAGACCGTCTCTACATAAAACACAAAATAGGGCTGGGGATGTGGCTCAGTGGTTGAGTGCCCCTGAGTTCAATCCCTAGCATCAAAAAAAAAAAAAAAAAAAAAAGATTTGTAAGAAACAAGTTAGTATGTTTCATGGAATTTGCAGAAGAGAGTTTCAAAGGTAGAGTGGTCACTTGTTTCAAAAGCCACAAAGAGGATCAAGAAGAAAATAATGCCCAGGATTGCTCACAGTGGATAATGAAAACTTTCTGTCAGTTACTGACCTCAGGACCCACCCTTACACCTCAGCCTGTAAATATGTTCAAATTTTTCCCTTCCTATGAAAAACCAGCCCTCTGGCTGTGTTTTAAGCCTCCATCTTTCTTTCAACACCAACCCACCTGAGAGGTTAGTCTACAATTCTACCCCCATGACTTGAACCCTCTTTCCTTTTCAACCCACTATACTGTGTTTGTGGTGCCATTATTCTAGTGACACTGTTCCTGCTGAAGTCACCTAATTGAGAATTCCAATGACTTATTTTCAATCAAGCATCATTCTATTGACTGTTCTACAGTACTTAAAACTCAGGACCCTGAACAACCTAATTCCTTACTGCCTTTCTCCTGGGAGTTTAAGCTCTCATCCTACTGGAATATAGTCTCTCAACTTGGAGTTGTGGACAGTCATTTTCATAGAAAAAACTAAGTGTGTGCACATAAATTTGGAGGAGGGGATGGAGAACAGTTCCAGTTTCATAAGCTTCTTAGCAGAGTTTATCATCTTATCCAAAGTGAAAAAACACAGACTGCTATAGCCTCTTGACTAGTTTTCCTGCCTCAAGTCCTTATGTCTCAATTCTTATATCTATCTAATCTAACCTTCTCATTACTATCAAAATCATTTTTCAGATTATACCAGAGGTTGGTGAACTACTGCCTAGGGGACAAGTCTGGCCTGCCTTCTTTTACTGTAAACAAAATTCATGTACAGTGTATTGAAATGCAGCTATGCTCATTCATTTGTGTACGGACTAAGGCTACTATTCTCCACTCCATGAGATAGGGACTGGCTTTTTGTTTGTTTTTGCTTTTGTTTTTAACTGAAGTTCACATAACTGACCAATTCAGTGATATTTAGTACATTTACAATGTTGAATGACCACTAACTCAATCTAGTTTGAAACATTTTCCTCATACCAAAAATAAACTCATACCCATGAAACAGATGCTCCCCATTACCTTAGTCTCTGTCAATCACCAAGCTGAGTTTTATACCTCTGCATTTACCTATTCTAGATAGTTGAAGTAAATGGACTCAGACAATATGTGACCTTTTGTGTCTGGATTCTTTCACCTAGCATGTTTTCATGTTCATTGATGTTATAGCACATATCAGTATTTACTCCTCTCCATGGCTGAATGATATCTCATTGTGTGGACAGACCACATTGTATTTACACGCAATGGCTGCTTTGGCACTACAACTATAATGGTGAATGGCCTACAAAGCTTACTGACCAGCTCTTTGCTGAAGAAGTCTGCCAGTCCCTGGATTAGACTATGCCCCTGTCTTCAGAAGTAGTGACTTGCTTTGAGAATCAGCTTGTATTAATGGTCACTGAAACAGAACAATACTGAAAATAAAATGTCTATCATTAGAGAACTGAATTAACTATTGTAAACACATAACTATGTAACAACAATACACAACTCAGAAGGGAACATCTATACATACTGATATAGATACACCACCAAGGTTGATAAAGTTAAACCAAAGATAAAAAAACATATGCAAGATAGATTTTTTTCTTAAAAAAAAATCCATAATTAAGCATACATATACTTAATCTGCGTAAAATTTTTCTCAGAATCGTAAGAAATTTTCCCTTTTTATTTTTTACCTTTCTGGACTATTTGAAATTTCTAACCTTATATATACATTTTTTCCAAAAACTTAAAAATTTTTTAAAAATTGTTTTTGACACATAATGTTTGTACATATTTATGTGATACAATGTGATGGTTTGATTCATACAGACATTAGGTAGTGATCAATCCAGGGTAATTAGCATATCTGCCACCTTAAACTTTTATCATTTCTTTATGAGGAGTACCTTCAAATTCCTGGCTTCTATTTTGAAGTAGTTAGTGCACTGCTGCTGGTTATATTCACCCTGCTATGCCACAGAACATCAAGACTTACTCTTCCTCTCAGGTAACATTGTACGTGTTGGCCATTCTCTCCCTGACCCTTCATGCATTTTTTTATTAGCACTATCCATAGATGTTACCTACACGAGGAAACTACATTCTGTTTAGTTTTGGCCTTTTTCAAAGAAGTTACAGTAATTAATCAGAATAGTAAAAAAGAATCCAGTATTTTTTTAAAGAAGAAAAAGAGAAAAAATTAAATGGCTACAGTAATATCTGGCATGAACTATATATTTGTATGAACTAATGCTTTTTTAATTTGATTTTTATCCTTGCAGATCAATGACCATCTAAAGAACTTTTCAAAGAAAAAAGAAAAGCCCCCACCAGGACTAAATTTTTGTCTTCCAGAAAGCTACATGCTTAACCAGATAATCTTTTAAGATGCTGTTCATGTCAGTCCTGGGCTAGGTTTCAGTCCTGCTTCTCTGCTGATTATTATTGAAAAGCATATCGCATCTGTCAGCCACAGGACACTGCAAATCTTCTGCTGCCACAGAGCTCAGTATGGTGATGACTTAGGCTTCAGAACACAAGTCAGCCATGACAGGTTGGTCTGTAGGGTTTATCTTCACATCCTGATGCCCCTAAACATTTTCCAGATGTGTTGACCTCATAAAACTGCCACCTCCCACAGGCTATGAACAAATTGCTCTAAGCCTCGATTTTCCCCACCCCTCAACTCTAGCAGCACCCTAGGTTCCCTCAGTTTTGAAGTTGGGTTAGGTGCCAGATCTGAGCCTGGACAATAGAATAACAACAGGGGAAGGCAGTTCAAGGGCAGGGCACTTTTATATTCACCCAGACCTAACCCTTTGTGCCCCGGTGCCAGGAACTAGCCCATTCCTTGTATCCTTCT
This sequence comes from Xerus rutilus, assembly GCA_028644305.1. Taxonomy (NCBI): domain Eukaryota; kingdom Metazoa; phylum Chordata; class Mammalia; order Rodentia; family Sciuridae; genus Xerus; species Xerus rutilus. The sequence goes on from CM053402.1 coordinate 48,443,201, forward strand.
GTGTCCCTGCAAGATGGCAGCCCTGCCTACATTCTCAACCCTGCTCCCTGGATCAGTATAATGTGCTGCCACAACTCTCTGTCAATGATCAGATTATCTGTCAACCCATTAGAGATGCCCACACAGACCAACACTGTAGTGTCCCTGCCTCCCAGGGTCTCTCCCTGCCTGGGGATCCAGGTTGTAGAGCACCTAGCTTTTCTCCCTTCACCTAGAGCGAGGATCTCCTGCCCTCGCCCCCCATCCTTTCTTCTCCCACTGTGAAACTCTGGTTTCTCTGTCTCCTCCCTCTGGGTCAAAGCCGGCCCATTACTGATCAAGCCCTAGTTAGAGTATCTCCTTTCTCATAGAAGTGTACTAGACCAATTCACTGGGGCCCAATGGATACGTGTGGTATATTTTCTTCAAAGTTACAAACAAATTTAACTGAGGAAGCAATCCAAAACTGAAAATAATATCTTCTTTGGTGTTGCCTGTGTAAAAAATATTTTGTATATCATCTAAGTGTGCAAAGATATGCCAGTTCTGTTCCCTTAAGGAGTCTAAAATTTAGTCAAAAAAAGACAAATCCAGAAAAAAACTATAAATTATTCAAAGCAAAGGACACCACGTGATACAAGAGGGGTTCAGAATGCCCCAGAAGGTAAAGGATGAAGAGATCATCTCCAACTGGGAACACACAGGAAAGGGCTCATGAATGAGGCAGCAGCTGCGGTTGATATAGATGAATGATCAGCATCTCTGTGGGGCGGGATGCAGGCCATAGTTTGAATAGAAGAAAGTATATTTTTCAAATTCTACATATTAAATAATGAGCAAATCTGGCCTTATGTCAATATGTTCTTTCTAATGAGCTGGCTTTTTGTCTAAAACACTATATTATATCATCCAACAATGTATAGGGAAAAAAATATCTTTTAGAGAGTCACCATTCAATCCTCCAGGAAATCTCAAGAACTTCTAGTTTATCTGTGCAGGTTCACTATTTTAAATAGTCTAATGAACTCCATTACTCATTTATTCATTGTATCTTAAAATTACATACACTATTAACATCTATATGATAAATGTCATAGTTGCTCTGTCAATAAAAGATGTGGTCCCGAACTGAAGTGGGGGCACTTTGCTTAATAATTGCACTTAATGATTATAGCTACTAGCTATTGAGCTACCAAACTAGCAACACATGAGATTTAAACATCACTACCCCAGAGTTTTCCACAGTGAAAAGAGAATCATAATCCATTACAATTTTCAACTTGTTAAGATGTTATCTTCAGTCATACTTGCAAAATAATTGTAGTGCAGGATCTAATTCTTCCTCTGGTTAGGTGTTGGGTAAACTGAGCAGCTCTACAAGTTCTACAAGCATAAAAGTCTCTCCTCGAGACAGACTACCTCAGCTCCCTGGAGGTCAGCCCAGGCAATGAAAACCAACAAAAGCTTAATACACACATTTAAAAGTCTAGACTTCTGTAGATGGTTCATCTTGGACCACTCCTCCTCCCCATTACATGCACACACAGCTGAAACATGGCTTCAAGGTGATAGCCTTCACCTGTAATAACTGCTCTCTCTCAAGATCGGTCAACCACTAAAAGGCTCCCTGTTAATTACAACCCGCCCAATTTGTCTTTTTATTTGATGTACTGCCTATCCTGAATTTAGATATACTCTAAATCCTGAATTTCAATGTTCAAAAGGATTCCTTCTGTCAATAAAGAAGCAAAGTGACAAAATCTACTCTCTGAAGATTTGCAAGAGTTTCGAGCCGAGAAAACAAAGTAATTCCATGTAAGTTACATCTAGATGTACTTATCAGGTAAGAGGTAGAAAAGTTGTTTCGAATTCATATTTTACCATCAATTACTTTTGACTTTCTAAGATTTTTGTAACTACTTTTGGCTTTCCAAGTTCACATTTCCTATTTCCACCTTGCTAATGATGGTGAAAGAAAAAGAATTATCTAGAGGTTTACAGGCATCTGTCAACTTGCAGAAAGGATGAATTCCAAAAGTGGAGTAGAGAGTTGTTTGTTTAGAATTCAAGGATATGAATACATTCTCCCCCTGGAAATCATGCTATGTATTGTCTCTTGGTATCTGGGGAACACTGGTTCCAGGACCCCTCAAGGATACCAAAATCTGATGATGCTTAAACTCCTTATAAAAAATGGTGTAGTATTTGCATATAACCTACATACATCCTCCCCTATACTTTATCTCTAGATTATTTACAATCTATAACACAGTGTAAATGCTATGTAAATAGATGTTTAGGGAATAATGGCAAAGGGAAAGTATATATATGTTCAGCTGAGATGCAACCATTTGCCTGATTTTTGATCCAAGGATAGTTGAATCCACTAATACAGAACCCATGGATATGGAAGGCTGACGGTATATGGTACACCAGTTCCCAGGCAGACCAAAAAGCCTATCACATCACATTTTAAGAGTAACAGAATTAATCTAGCCTACATGATCACCATGTATATATCTGAATCTGAGTCTATTGTGCCACGCCAGGAATACATCTTCCTATTATGACAGGCAATCACCTTGGCAGCTTGAGATTTGTCTACTGAATGTACAAGACAAAGTCCACCTGGTATTTTTGCTATAAAGTGACATATGCATTCTTGAAAAATCTCACATCCTGCAAAATTGCACTCTAAAAATAACAGGGTTTCTGGTGGAAAACACTGTTGGGGTGAACCACTCAAACTCTATGTAACTATGAAACCAGACCACTAACCAAAAGTATAATTAATACCTTGGGAGAAGACTTGGACAGCCTAGGCAAGCAGCTTGGCTGTGGCTACCACAAGGGATATTAAACATGCAAACGACAACAGAGTGGCAACATTGGCTCCCAGACACAGTGAAGTTCTGAGCCAGAGGGCTGCTGTTAAGGTGGACTTGGAGGAGGGACCCCCACAAGAAACCCATAGTCCTAAAAGGCTGAGGGTGTCCACACTTGGAAGAGACCTCTGGGTGCAGGCACTCAATTTTTAATTTTCTTCCGATCGAGTTGAAAGGGTGTCTGCTGCCTGTGAGGGCTCTTTCCTTTGTTGCTATTCCTGCTATTCCTGCTCTCTTGCCAGAGAAAAACTGCCTGAACCAATCCAGCCTCCAGGAGATACTGACATCATCCCCCTGCTTTTCAGTTGAGCTAACTTGTGTTATAGAACCAAGTGCAGTGGCAGATCAAACTGTTCTCCTAGGTCCAGTGGCTTATTGACTCCTCAGAAATCTATCTTGTTAGAGAAGGCCCTTTCCTAAGTTTGCTATTTCTGAGAACTCTGAATTAGAAAAGGCATCTTTCAGGAGGTAAATTCTTTCAATATCCATGTCACCTCAGGGAAGTCTTAGTATCCTACTTATTCATCAGAAATGATTCTTAATCTCTCTCAAAACACGTTAATCCTGGTAGATCAGTCTGATTTTTAGATGAGCCTTGTGCAATAGAAGAAACGTAAGGCACATATAATTTGTAAATTTTTAAAAGTCATATTAAAAAAGTAAAAAGAAACAAATATGTTTAGTAGTATATATATATTTCTGGGGGAAGGCAGTACTAGGGACTGAACCCAGGGGCACTCTACCACAGAGCTATATCCCCAGCCGCCGCCATCATCATCATCATCATCATCATCATCATCATCATCATTTTGAGGGTCTCAATAAGTTGCCTGGACTGGCCTCCAACTTGTGATCCTCCTGCCTCAGCCTCCTGAGTCACTGGAATTACAGACATGTTCCACTGCAGCCAGCTAGTAGTATACTTTACTTGACCCAATATATATGTAAAATATTGTTGTATCAACATGTAATCAATATAACTTTGTGTGTGTGCCAAGGATTGAACATAGACTTCGTGCATGCTAAGCACACATTCTACCACTGAGCTATACCCTATCTCACTAATATAGAAATTATTAATAAGATCAGCTTTCTTTTAATACCAAGTCTTCCAAATCCAGTGTTATTTTGAATTTATAGCACATCTCCATTCAGACTAGCCACATTTCAAACATTCAATAGCCACAAGTGACCTGTGACTACTGTAGTGCATAGCAGTGATATTTAGAGACACTATAGAGACCAAGGAATAATAATAAAAAAAAGAAAAAAGAATTCAAAGAATATGCAACTTAATGAAAGCACACACACACAGAAAAAAGTTTTTCAAGTTCTTGATCTTATATTCCACAAGAGTAACTTGGACATGGTTAGTTTCAAAGTGAACACATTAATCCTTAACATTCCCCCTCCTAACTATACTCAGTGTTTTATTAAATAAAGGTTTATTGAATATAATTCATACACCATAAATTTGTCCATTTAAAGTGTACAATGGTTTTGGGTATGTTACATTATTAATTCCTTTAATTGTGGTAAGAAATACATAAACTGCCATTTTCACCATTTTTAAATCTACAATTTGGTGGCATTAAATTCACAATGTTGCACAACTAATCACTGTTTCTAAAATTTTTTTTATTCCCTCAGACAGAAACTCTAACCATTACATTCTAATTCTCCATTACCCACTGCCCCTAACAACCTCTAATCCATCCTGCCTTCATCTGTAACTTTGCCTATTCTGGATATTTCTTAAGAGTGGAAATATACCACATATGACCTCTTGTGTCTGGCTTATTTCACTTAGTATGATGTCTTCAGCGTGGGTCCATGTTGTAGCACATATCACAACTACATTCCTTTTGATGGCTGGATAATATTCCATTGTATGTACATACCACATTTAGTTTACACATCCATCTATTGATGGATACTTGGGTTTGTTGCGTTTTGTTTAATAAATAATGAGTTGTTCACTGGGTGGCAGGTTTGAAGGAAGGGGAAAAAAGACTTATGATCCTGATACTTGGTAGAGTTCTAGAAGAGAGGCCTCCTCCCAACTTTGCTAACTAAAGAAATGTGATTAGGCGCTTGGGGTTAAGAAGTCAACAATAATACAGTGATGTCAAATGCCCTGGCATTAACATCATGGTATTGGATGTGAGTGCTATACTGTCTCCAAATACAGCGCAAGGCTGTGTTTACACAAGGTTCTAAGAAACTCTCTTCCTTGTTCTTTCTGAAATTGGAGTGTTGCTTGGATAACATTTTGATTCACAAAATGTTTTGTAATGCTGTAAATACCTCAGCACACAGTACACTCCTCTATTCAATCTCCTTTCTTAACAATAATCAAAGAGTTTTAGATTGGCATCACTACAACAGGTGAAAGATATATAACTTCACCATAATTTTAAGTTAAAAAGAAATACCTGAAGGAATAAATTCTAATTCTAATGCTTATTATGTTTTAATGTTTGCTTTAAGCAAGAAAACACTGCTTTACAAATTGTTTTTTACCAAGCTTTTCCCCTCCAATTCATTTTATAAGCTTTATCATGGTAAAACAAGATGTGGAACAAACATTTCAGAGTACCAAACAGAGTTAATTAATTCCAGTATAACTTCCTCACTTAAGGCCAGTGCTTGCAAGCAGATGTGCTGTCCAAATATTTCAGGTCAATCTTAGCACATTATTGAAAGTAACCTCCCATTCCTCAGAAAAAGTCTGGCATGCAGCTTGCAATCTACGGCAAACAGCTTAGACACATGGAAAAGTGGAATTTTACCATCTCCTGATCTGCACTCTCCATTTATTTCCAAACTTTGCATCTAAATAGGAAAAAAAAAATGCTCCCATAGTCACATATATGCCATAATAAGTATTAGCCACTAAAATAAAAGATGAGGAAGCAATTTTGAATGCAGTCACCACAAATGTTTAGGGAACTTTCACCTTGTTTCTCATAAACTAGAAAGTGTACTTCATGTTCCTTTTGATTTCTAATGACCACTGCATTTAAACTATTAACATTTCATTTCCAACACGTGTCTGTTTCAGAGCTAGCAGCTGGACTATTTATTTTGCTAGCTGGTGATAGAATTAAATACAGAGTCTTTGAAAACATTTACAAGCTTTCCTTCTAACCTTCTGTGTACTTTCCAAATTAGGCTACTTTGATTTTTATTAGTTAAAGGTTTACGTACTGCAATACTAACACTGTTACCTTCAGAATAAACTGTTTATAGCTCAGGTGCAGTTTAAAACATTTTCCTCCATGGAATACCCTTGAGATCGAGAAGACGAAAGCTGAACTAGTTCACTCTGGATCAACAATTTTCCTTTGTGAATCAAACAATATTAAGGCCACACAGATATGGATGTGGTCAGGGAAAACAGTTGTGCAAATAGTTCTAGTCTTCTACAAAACCACAGGCTTCCTCTCTAAGTTCCCATAATGCTTTATAATTACCAAAGCACTATCCTTACAATTCACTCTTGACATATATTCAAAATTCTAGCACTTTGACTTGGTAGATTTCAGTCCACTCTGGCTTCAAATCTTGTTCCTCCACTTATTAGCTACATTGTCTTAACCAAACAGTTTAACCAGATCTACAAAATGGAAATGATAACATCCACCTCAAAGCTCTGTTGTACTTGCACTGAACAGATGCTTGATAAGTGGTTTTAGATGAACTCAAAGATCCTCTCTCACAAAGCCTGTCTCAACATCTTTAGCCCCTAATGTCACTTATGAAACATTCATTCATTCGTTCACTCAAGTCAAAAACTACCTATTGGCTCTATTGAAGATAAAAAGTTAAATCAATTCAGTTCCTTTTTAATAGATTATGGTGATGGTTTCACAGATCTATAATTATTTCCCAACTCATCAAGTCATATACATTATATATGCCCAGCATTTGATTCGTGGAAAAAGAATGAATGAATGACAAAAGTTAGTCCCTTGAGGAATACACAAAGTACTTGGTGGAGGGAGGATCCAAAATAGTAAATATGTTGGAGTATAATGGGGTCTATTATGCATGGATTATTACGGTGTTCCTAAGAAAGGGGCCAACTCCTCCTAGGAAAGTGGGGAAGATGACATCTGAACTCGGACCAAGTCTTTCAAATAAGAAAGGCAGGAAGAATGTCATAAAGTTGTGGAACAATCTCTAACAAGGTAAAGAGCTGTGAAATGGATTGTTGTTGTTACAGAACAAATGCTGCTGCCTAGGGCCTGAGACAGACTGTAAGATGCCAACCTCTGAAAGTTGCCATTTTATCCTGATGTGACCTGAAGCTACTCTAGGTTCTTAGGATGAAAATAACACAATCCGAGTTGTGTTTTAAGAAGGTAATTCTGTCAGCAAGAGAGAAACATCGTAGCACTAAAAGAAAAAGGAAAAGCAGGGAGGCACAGCAAAGGTCTCCAAAGAGAGAAAGGGGGCCAGATGAAAGCATGGGCAGGAGTGGTGGGGAGAAAAGATGTGAGAGACCACTGCAAAAGTGACAACTACTAAATCAAGTGAAAATCTGCAAATGTCTAACCTTGAAGTCAAGTTGAACGGCGACACCAAGAGCCAAGATAAAGAATGTAAGACATGCAGCTAGGCGCAGTAGCACATGCATATAATCTCAGCCACTGTGAAGGCTGAGACAGGATGATGGCAAGTTCAAGGCTAGCCTGGGCAACTTGAGTGAGTCCAGGTCTCAAAATAAAAATTCAAAAGGATCGAGGATGTAGCTCAGTGGTAAAGTGCCCTTGGGTTCAATCCCCAGTGCCAAAATGATGATGATGATGATAAGAACCACAACAGGTTGGTGGGAAGACATTAAATTGTGTTTTAGACATATCGCACTTGAGGCCCCTGCAGGTGAAGATGTTAAATTGGAAATAAGGATTTGAGATTGTGGAAAAATACAGATTGAAATAATATTGGCATAATACAAGGCTGAAGCCACAGGAATCGATTAGGTTATGCATTAACCATTAGAAATAGGAAAGGACCCCAACAAGAGCATGCAAAGCAAGAAAGAGAAAAATAAGGGTAAAACCGAGAAGAGACCAGTTTACACTTAACCAGTTTAGACTTAATGATATGCATGCTGAATTTTATCATTATTTATCTGCACTGTGAAAACATATTGTCTCCCCAAAGAGATTAAAACTAAGACTTCATCCCACTGCTTAAAGAGCACCTAAAACAGTAACTCCTAAATAAAAGATATTTGTGAAAGTGAAATAGAAGCAGCTTACATGGAATAGAAGAACATTAGGGTTGGATTAGACAGGGTTTAAATAATGGCCTAAGGGATTTTAACTTCATCCTTTAGATAACAGGAAAACAACCAAAGTTTTTCTCAGCCTAGAAGTCATGCAACAAAAACAGTATTTTTAGAAGTTTAAGATGAATGAATGCATAGGTTAGATTGATTCAGTCATTCCACAACATATATATATATTTAAAAACATGTACATAGGCGCGGTTCCAAGATGGCGGCGTAGACAGTCCACTCTGCGCTAGGCTCTTAGGGACCAAGGCTGGAAGTGGTGGAGGCGCCGTTTTCCAGCCAGCTTCCTGGCATCATTCTTCAGCTCAACATCCCACGCAGGAATTTTGCTC
>CM053402.1:48452201-48559182 GCA_028644305.1 Xerus rutilus
AAAAAAAAAAAAACATGTACATAAAAAAATGACACTAATGGAGTGATTCTGCAGCCAAAGGAATGAGAAATTTTGCTCTGTTTGTGTACAATATGTCAAAATGCATTCTACTGTCATGTATAACTAATTAGAACAAATACAAAATTTTAAATAAATAAAAATGAGAGAGTGTAATGCAGAGTTGAAGATCTATTATATAGGAAGGAATCTGTTAGAAGTGAAATGAAGGAATCAAGTCACTGGTCCTATGGCGAGGTAGTTACAGTGAGTGCATCCAGCTAAGTGAGAGAAGAACAATACATGAGTCCTAAAGTTTTGTTAATGGTAAAACACTACTTATTTTAATTTTGTATTGATATGCAATATTTGTGTATATTTATGAGCTACAGTGTGATGTTTTGATTCTGGTCTATATTGGGTTATGATCAACTCAGGGAAATTAACATATCCATCACCTCAAACTTTCACCATTTCTTTTTGCCGAATACCTTCAAAATCCTCTCTTTTAACTATGTTGAGATATATAATGCATTATTATTATTATTATTATTATTATTATTATTATTATTATTACTATTATTATTACAGTGCTAGAGATCAAACCCAGGACTTCATGTATGCTAGGCAAGTACTCTACCACTTAGCTACACCTCCAGCCTTTATTTTTAATCCAAAATGGTTTCTCGTTCGCTCGCTTGTTTGTTTGGTACTGGGGATTGAACTCAGGGGTACTTGGCCTCTGAGCTACATCCCTGGACCTTTATATATTTTTAATTTGAGACAGGGTCTTGCTTAATTGCTGGTGCTGGCCTCAAACTTATGATCCCCCTGCACCAAGGCTCCTGAGTTGCAGGGATCACAGGTGTGCACCTAAAATGTTTTTCTTAAAATGTTTCCCATTTCTGACTTACCAAAAATATAAATAATCATAATAAACCCAAGGATTGTATGAAATGTGAGTCAGAAGTGGACAGATGGACTGGGCAGAGTACAAAAGGATCTCTGGGCAATTAAAATGATGATTTCAAAAAATGCCAATACAAACACACAAAACTATGGAGAGTAAAATCACTAACATGCTTAGGACAGAATCTAGACTCTGAACTGCTCAAATTTTCAAGGTCAGGCTAACAGTTAGGATGGCAACCAACTTAATATGGTATATACTGAAGAACTGTCTTAAAAGCCTGAAAGATGTTTGGCCTCTAGCACCATGACCCAGCTCTGGGATGGAGGGATCCAGGTGGATTTACAAAAGAAAAAGCAGCATTGTTTGCATGCTGTGCTCCCCACCATCTGTTCTTCCCCCAAGTTGGTGGAATGAAACAAACTCTGTCTCTGGGCAAGATATTGATTCACATTTTTCAAGTTGCTGACTCCTGGTTTGGATACAGAGCTGAGGTCAGAATTCTCATGTCCTTTTCCAGCCAAACTGACTTCAGGACAGGCAAGCAATCACAGAATGCTCTTCCGCACAATAAATATAAAAATACTTAAGCTCCCAGGGGGATTAAGAAGCATAAATCATGTCTTTAAAGGCCCATGACAAGCTGAAACGAAAAGCGTTCAAAGTAGAAAAATACAATGAGACTACTACTACAGGCATTCACTGGATTAGGGGCAGATAGCTGTACTATTAATGAGTTTTATGGTTTTGAAATTCATCAATGGCTAAATATCAGGTTTCTCAAATACTCCATGACTCACTCATATGTGCTAGTCTCCAACATTTATCAACTTAGTCAAAATGACTAGTTTCTTTCCTCCTCCTCCCCCACCTCCCAAAGTACTTCTTAAAGGAGCATTAAAAAGAGGATTCACTCGTCAGGGCCAAAAATGACTTGCAGCTGGTAGATCTGACTACAAATGTACATCTATTCATAAGGCTGATAAAACAGATTTCAGGGAAGGGATGTGGAAGAAATGAACCCAAGAGGAAAATAAGAAGGGCGGGGATTATCTTTTAACTGGATCAAAGTGAACAAGTAAAATTGCTCAAGTCTGACAACTACAGCTTTTTTAGTGCACACAACATTAGGTATAAATTAATTATAAAATTCACAGCTGAACATTTACTTTTTTTTGCTATGCTAGGGATCAAATCCAGGGCCTCACACAGGCTAGGCAAGCTCTCTACCACCGAGTTACATCACCAGTCCTGAACATTTACTCTTTATTAATTTATTTGATGTTTGGTTTCAACAGTTTGCTATTCTTGTTATAAAGGTAAACCAGTCACGTAAGAGAGATTAACTTGATCACTACCATACTGATAGACTAAGCATGTCAATGCACAATTCAGTGTCTGCCTTCCCATTGGCAAAGAAACTGAGCTGGAAGACTACATCCATCAACCCAACTAATTTCTCAGCATGGGAATCTCCTCTCTAATGTTCCCCATCTTAACCTCTGCTTGCAGTCACTGCAATGATTTTATAATTATCTTAAATCATTACAAAGTTCTTCTGAAGGGAAAAATCAAAGCTGGCACATACCCAGTGGCCCTTATTCCAACCTTCAGAATAAAGTAAAACAAGCCATTTCTGCTTCAGAAAACTTGACCTACTCTGCTATACAACACGTTGTTTGTTTTTTTGGTGCTAGAGATCAAACCCAGGACTCATACGTGCTATGTGATCTACCCCTGAGCTATGCCCCCAGAACCCTCCTCCCCACCCCCCATCTTAAATAATCCTTGCAAATCCAAGTGTGATTCAAGGTCCAGTAGTTTTGGCATCGACTGGGCACTTATCAAAAATGCAGACTACAGGGTCCCACCTTAGACCTCCCAAATCAGAATCTGTATTTTAGTAGGATCCCCAGGTAATTCATAGGCACATGAAAGTTTGGGAGACATGGCTTTAGATGAGGGTTGGTAAACATTTTCTGCAATGGTCCAGATGGTAAATATTTTAGGCTTTGCAGACCATATGTTTCTGTTGCAACTGCTCAAACACTGGTGCTGCAGTGCAAAAGCAGCTGTAGATAATATGTAGTCAAACAAGCCTGGTTGTATCAAGAAAAATACACAGCTTTATGGATAGCAAAATTTGAATTTTATATAATCTTACATGTCACAAAATGGTATTCTACTTTTGATTTTTTCCAACCGTTTAAAAAAACAAAAACTTTTAGCTTCCAGGCTATACAAAAAACAGGCAACAAGCTGTAGTTTGCTGACACCACCTCTATACTCTGGTACTTCCTGTGACATTATCTGCCAATTCTTCCTGGGCCCGGTAACACATTCTGGTTCATTAATGTGGCATGTGTAACTGAATCAAATATATCAAATGTGGCTGGAGGTGGGGCTTAGTGGTAGAGTGTATGCTCAGTATGGATGGCCCTGGGTTCAGCAGTCACCACAAAAAAAAAAAAGGAAAAAAACAAAAACAACAGATGTTTCAACTTTACTGAGGAGAGTTAAAACCATTGTTTCTCAGGACTTCCTTCAGTGTAAACCAATGCCTAACAACATTTATGTTAATGTAGCAGCATACAATTCAGCTGAATGATATGTTAATGAGCAATTAAAAGGTTGATATGATTTTGCAAAATGAACTCAGATCTTGGTAGTCATATCTTCTCTACACTACAGTGATGGTTATTGGCACCACTATACTTTCCTCCACATAAATTCAGCAGTTTTTATCAGGAAAGCATTGCCAGTCTTCCTGGTGGGATAAAGGAAAAGACTGGAGCTAGAACACACTCACAAACACTATGATTTTCTTCCTTTTAAATTCTACCCCAGTGGCCCTTGGTATACATGAAAAGCAAAAAGAAAAGATACGTGGCAAAGGATATTCTATAACTGAACATCCCTTCATATGGAATTTTTCAAACCTTACCCAGGAAGGCTAAGAGAAAGCTGAAGACCACAGGGTTCCTATAAGCTAATTCATTTTAAAGATGCTGGAAAATCTCACTGGGAAAAGGTAAGAAAGAAGGGAACTCAGAAGAGTTGAGAATTACTCTTATAATCTAACAGTTTCCAACCTCGGTTCCCCCTTCAGATTCTATTTGGGAAACACTGAATCAGATGATTTTAAAGACATTTTCTAACTCTAAAATTTGGAGACTTGTCATTGGTACTACTGCTTTATCTAGTCTTATGGGCTCCAAGTCATCATCTCTTATTCATCCCTTCCTCTCAGAACTCCCTTTGGATTTATCATCAAACCTTACAGATTCCTCCTTTAGAATCTCTTTCACCTTCTTTCCATTCATATTGTCAACATCCTAGTTAAGGCTTAAACCCAAATTGACTGCAGTCATCTCCAACTGGTCACTGATTCCAATGAAATCTCAGTGCTGGATTCAATCCATAATGAACCACTGTTCATTCAAAGTAACTGTCATTCTAAATAATCTTCAGCAGTTTCCTAATAATTAAAATATTAGCCCTACATCAGTCTTCCCAAAGCTGTCACCCACTTCTCCTTCACTTCTCAGTCTCCAGCACCCAGGATTTGATTTCACTCCTGTGTCTCAATTCTTCTCACTTGTTTTCTCTACCTTCAAACTGGGCTCAACATTTTCACCTGCAGCCAAATGGAAAGCATAAAGATATAATTGAATAATTAACAATCTACTCCCGAGTATGGCAGGACAAAAGCTAAGATGGGTAGAATAAAACAAAGTGCATTAAAATGAGAAGGGATCTTTAGATATTTAGTCAAAATATCATTTGAATTTGTTAATCACACTCTCCTAACTTTCCTCATACCTCTCTGGTTACTACATGGCAATACCCTCCCTGAATAATAGTGCTCATCAGAGCTCTGCTGTAGCCTTAGGATCCTCTCCCTCTATTTTCAGTACATGGCTGTGCTCACCATCCTTCATGTGTTTTCCTGGGTGCCTCAAGGGCATTGACATCAGTGTAGCTGCACAAGAATCCAATCAACCACTAAGTCCTGCTAATTATACCTTCTTTCAGATTTGTCCACTTCTCTCCATATCTTCTCCTCACCCTAACCAATCCAGTCTGGCCAACACCATCTCTACTTAACCATTTCAAACCACCTCCTGACTGGTTTCCTTACATTTCATCCTAACCTTCTTACCTATCATCCACATTACCTTAAAGCCATATTTTTTAAGATGTAAAATTACTTAGTTATCTTGGAGAAAAAAAAGTGAATGGTGGTGGTGATAAGTTATGGGGAGGGGGACAAACACTGTTTCCAAGTGGTAGCGGAGCAGCACCGGTAAATTATGAGAAGCTCAGATTCCTAAGAACAGTAAAACAATTAAAGAGGGAGTCAGGGAGATATGGATATTAATATTAAGCTTTACTGGGCATTAATATCAATGAGAATTTATACTCAAAATCTGGTGAAATCTAGAGACATTCTGGCTAGACACTGAACTACTTCATTTCATAGATAGAAGAGAGAAGGGGAGTTGTAGAGCAGTTGCTCAGATGTTTCAGAAGATATTAGTAGTCATGAAAGTTAATATTGAAGAAGATAATCATGTCCTTCTGTAATATGTCCTCCTTAAGCCTTCAGAAGCAAGCCTGGGGACTAGGAGGGACTAGTCCAACCCAAGAGAGCAACATCAGGATTCTTAAAGAGTTGGGACTATCTATGTTTGCAGCTGAATAAATGGATTACTGAAAACAGAGAATTTTCATTTCTCTTTGCCACAGCAGAACTAAAGACTGAATCACTCATCCATTAAGTGCCTATTGTGTGCCTGCAATGTGTAAGTGGGGAGCACAAAAATGACAGTTTCCACTCTGCAGGAACCTTCAATTCAACAATGTGGTACAGTCTGTGAGCTTCATGTGGTATGATTTTGGAAGGTACTATTAAGATAATCTAATGTAATGGCTAATCCAGAAATCCTTTCTATTGCTCAAGAGAAATGGCCCAGCTGAGTAGCAATCTGGGGCCAAAGTAACTTCTAGCTCTCTTCTTTCCCTTCTTTCTGCTTCATCTTTATTATTTTCTATTGGTTCTTCCATGGATCTGGAGACCTCTACTCTCTATTTACCCTAATGTGCAAAACTTTTATTGGTTCTTTATAGTTCTTTACTAAATGACAACTAAATGGATAGGTTTATCCAGTGGACTAATATGATCATAGGTAAGAAAGACCAACAGTTTGTTTTACTAAATTCCCATCAAATATATACTTTTTCTTTTTGATCCTTTTTCAAAATTCTCCACTTTTACCTTCCTCTATCCATAAATAATTCCCTCATTTGTTATTATTCATTCATACCTACCCTGAATGTACCCCAGCACTATGTCATAGCTAGTGTGGCACAGAACACCCTCTTACACTTCTGCTTTCCATCCTCTCCCTTCTTCATTCACATAAACTTTCATGCATTCTTTCCTTAATTACTTGTTTAACTCTACCAACTCAAAGTCTGTGTGCTAGGTCATGGTTTCTGGATTACATTGTTCCCTTTCTACCATAACGAACCTTAAGAAATGTCTCCCTCAAAAGTTCACACTGGGGGGGCTGGGATTGTGGCGCAGTGGTAGCGTGCTCGCCTTGCACGTATAAGGCACTGGGTTCGATCCTCAGCACCACATAAAAATAAAATAAAGATATTCTGTCACCTACAACTAAAAAATAAACATTAAAAAAAAAAAAAAGTTCACACTGGGAAGATATGTGTGTTCCGATTAGCAGTGATTCCCTGGAATTACTTCTGGCCTGCCTAGACCTGGTCATTCTGCAATTGTAATAACAATAATAAACCTCAATTAAAGTTTTGCAGCATTCTTTACAGTATCCTTACAATGTTGCCTTCACCTTGAGCTTGAAGAAGTCAACTAAAATCCTAAACCCCAGAAATGTTTTTTAAAAAATATTTTTTATAGTTAAGTGAGAAGCCTCGAGAGACAGTGCAACTAGGACCCTGAGCATATCATCCTGAGGAAAAACAAAAGGTATTTACTATGAATGTACGTGTGCATAAATACATACTTACATGCATTTCTTCTTTTTTTAGTGCAACTTCCTGACTTCTCAAAAACAATTTCCTTAGGATACTCGCTGTGAATCTTTGCAAAGGATTGTTCAATAGCTGGTTGTATAAAGGGAGACAGACCTTTTGTCTTTACCCCCGAAAAGAATTGAAACAGACTCTTTCTTTCAAAAGTTGGCAGAGAGATGTGGCAGAGGGGCCCAGCTCATTTGTAGAGGCAAACATGTTGCTGTCTAATACAGATTGATCACCAGCTGGGAAGCAAGTCATTCCACTGTAGGTTCACAATAACATTGGCTCTTTGCTGCACTGCTGACCATCAGTGACAGATTGATGTGCAGTTCTTTGAGTGGAGAAGCTGGCTAAAGCAGAGAACTTGGGGAAGCTAAGCAGGTTGCAAGTGTGTATTCATGTACTCCCTGCCTAGAAAAATAAAGCTTCCCACCTTTCTGACCTACGTTTGGAGAACCATTAGGGACTGAGTTGGCTTTGTGACTTGGAAGGTTGCTTACAGCTTTCCAGAACAACATAAGAAATGAATACCTATTGGCACTTTCCAATGAATGCCAAAATCCACAAAGAGAATGACCAAGGAGCATTTTTTCCCCTTTTCCCACTGCGAGTGAGAAAGGAAAGACATGATATTTCATGTCACTGTTAAAGAGTTTGTTTTGTAAAAACAAACGAAGAAGTATGGCTTGTTACCCCACTCGTAGCTAGATGGTCCGGGATCTCAAAAAAAAAAAAAAAAAAAAAGGCAGCATGTTGCTGGGTTTCTTTTAGCATGCAGAGTGGGATAGGACTCACAAAATGAAGAGCTTTGAAACACCATGCAAGCAGACAAGGCATATTTACTTGTTTAAGAAAAGTGGCATCTAAGTTACAAATTTGAAAAACAAATTAATCTCCTCCTCATGGGCTTTATTAAGTGCAAATCTGAGTTATTAAAGTTTCTAAAATTATGCACTTTTTTAAAAAAATCATTTTTACAAACCCCCCAAAATTTTCCAAACCATTATCTACTTTTAAAACCTTGATACTTTAAGTACAGTATTATTCCACTGGTCAGTTTTTGCACTTCTTTTCCATCATGTTCCAATAAAGGACATTTAAACCAAAGACTGTAGCACACACAAAAAGAGAGAATAATTACACAGGGCCAGGACTACCTAATTCACCACAGTGTCACCAAGCATAGGAGGAGGTTTGGCACATAATAGATCCTCACTAAATATTTGCTGACTAACTATTCATTGGAAGCCAACTTAGCAACACCATGACTTATTATTGTAGGCTAATGGAAGGTTTAATGATAAAAGGTCAAGCAATTTTCCCACAACTTTCAAAAATCATTTTAATGAAGGAACACAATCATAATTTGACCATTTCGGTTATTACCACCTGGCCAACAGTTGAAACTATTAACATAAATGAAAGCTGAAGAGAAAGAAGAAATTTAGCCCATGGGATTAATTCCTTCAAGGCTAGTGAGGAGGAGGAAGCAAACTACTGTTTTCCTTTTCATGGGAGTTCTGTACAGGTTCTGTCCACCAAGATGGAAAGGAATAAATATGTAGTGGTTAATGATGGGGAGAAGTAACAGGTTTTTGGCAGGAGCACAAAGCCAGGAAATTTAGCAGTTTCCAGAGAGTTGCATGTGCTTTTCAGTGAAAAGGTTTGCGATAGCACTTCCTAATGAAATGCCAAAATCCACACCGAGAATGACTGACGAGCAGTTTTTTTTTCCATTTTCCCACTGAGAGCGAGATAGAAGATACATGATGTTTCATGTAGCCGCCAAAATCGTTTGGTTTGTAACAATATATGAAGAGAGATGGCTTATTACACCACTTGCACCATACTATTTGTTAGCATTTTAATAGGTAATTAATCTTGATCTGATAGAATTTAAGATTTTTATTTTTTGGCACATATGCTCAAGCTATTATGTTATAAATCTCAGACATTTCAGCAAATGTCATCCTGATTGTTCCCCACTGCATAGAACACTACCAGTGAAATATTCAAGGTCAAGAACTTGGATTCTTTACCCACTGTATTCAGGAAAACCAATTTATTGTTCTGTCTCAGTAAAGAGAGGTGATTTCTTTGGGACCTATATCATATTGGCAGTCAATCTAGAAAACTTATAATTATTTTTATACAATCTGGGTTTGATAAGTGCATTAATCTGTCTCTGAATTTAAACACACACCCTGAAACTATTACTATGACAAAATTGGGCATTTGGCATTACTTTACAAGAATGAAGTGGGTGCTTAATAGGTTTGAATGGTACACAGATCTTCTAACATAAAAATTAGATATTTGCATTGGCCTGGAGACAATAGAAAGAACTTGAGGTCTTTTTAAAGTAACCTTTGTTCCAAATTGTTCTGGTTTGTTCAGTTAATTCTTACCAATTTATTGCAACAAAATATCTAACTACTTTTGACATAAGACCAAACCACTACAACTCATTTAAACTTAGAACAAAATTTATGCAGTTTCTAAAATATTAAAACACAGCTGATCCTCATTCATAGATTCATATTTATGAATCTGCTTACTTGCCAAAATCTATTTTTAACTTCCTAAACAATACTAAGAGGCACTTACTTTTATAGTCACTTATGGACCTGCGCAGAGCTGTGAGAATTTGAATCATCTAACCCACGTGTTCCCAAATGACTTTAATACAAAATTTTATTCTTCAGAAAAAGGCAACTTTGGAAGGGTAAGAGTAAATTCTCTACATTATAAAAATATTAATGGAAGCAATTTTAAAAAGATATCAAGAATGAATAATTTTTTTAAAAATGACAATACCAAGTGTTGGCAAGAATGAGATGTAACTGAAAACTCTCATATATTGCTGGTGAGAATGCCAATGGCCCAGCCACTTTGGAAAAGTGACAGTTTCTTAGAAAACAATCATATTCTTACCATATAAACCAGCAATCCCACTCCTATTTACTCAAGAGAAATAAAAACATTTGTTCACACAAAAACCCAAACATAAATGTGTGTAGTAGCTCTGGTCAAAACTGTTCCAAATTGGAAACAACTCAATATCTTTCGACTGGTAAATGAAGAACAGGTTGAGGTATGACCATACAATGAAATATTCCCCAGCAATAAAATGGAAAAACCGTTGGTAGATGCAACAGCATGGATGAAATTTGAATGCATTTTGCTTAGTGAAAACTGCCAGATACAAAATGCTACAAACTTTATGATTCCATTTAGATTCCATTTTAGAAAAGGCAAAACTGCCAGGATACAAAATAAATCAGTGATGTCCAGGGGATGGGACTGGGGTGGGAAAAGAAGTTGACTACAAAGGGGCCTGAAAGAACTATCTAGAGAGATAGGCCTGTTCTATGTCCTGATAACATACATCAAAGCTCTTGAAACTGCTCACAAAAAAAGTTCAAAATATATAAATATAAAATTAACATATATTTATAAATTTTATATATAAACATATCTATACATTTATATATAAATAATAGTTCAAACCTAACAACAAAAAGGTAATAAAGGATAATCATGCTTTAATAATAGATATTCCTTCAAATTCTCCTCTGATTTTTACCAGTGTTCACAGGCACATTTTTCTTGAGCTAGTTCATAAACTGATGATTTACTTTTCTTTATTTTTTAGTTGTCAATGGTTATTTTTATTTATTTGTTTGTTTATTTATATGTGGTGCTGAGGATCAAACCTAGAGCCTCACACATGCCAGGCAAGTGCTCTACCACTGAGCCACAACTCTAGCCCCCTGATGATTTACTTTTGTTTTTAAAAATATAATTTTGCCATTCCAGCAAACACTACCGTGATGATTTGGCAGGGTAGAACCTATTGATTAATTGTAAATCAGCATCTTTTTTCTCCACTCATATGGTAGCTCTTTTCACAAAACAATTTTCTGGTAGTATTCTGTAGAGATATCTACTCTAAACCACTAATGGAGGAAGTCCAACTAGTATTTTGAAGCAGGCCTGTATTGTGGCCTTCCTC
The DNA here is from genome assembly GCA_028644305.1 of Xerus rutilus. Lineage (NCBI taxonomy): Eukaryota > Metazoa > Chordata > Mammalia > Rodentia > Sciuridae > Xerus > Xerus rutilus. The sequence goes on from CM053402.1 coordinate 48,463,181, forward strand.
CATGAGAAGTGCCATCTTTTGCCCTCTTCCAACAACACAATAAACATTTGCCTACCATGGACCACACACCCAGCCCTGTGCTCAGAACCACGCACACAAAAATGAACACGACAGACTCACTATCTTAAAGCAATGGAGCCTACAAAAACTTAATTCCCAAAGCTTCTGGCATATATAATATTTAAAAATTCTCTTTGTTTATACTGCCCCCCCTTTCAGGAATTACCTTCTGAGTTAATTTCTTCAAGCCTGACTCAGAGAAGTTGGAGCTTGATTCCTACTTACATCTATATCATTGTAGAGAAAAAATGGGGTTACAATAGCTAATGTCCTATCATCTCATCTTTTCATATCATACTTTGTTACTAAATGTATGCTCTATGAAGACACACATCCTGTTTGAGAACTTACATAAGGCATCATTTCAATGTTTAATGTATCCTTCCAAAGATACCACTAATTACCTTTCAGCAATGGTTTTCATAATTTTTTTAAATACAATGATATCTCTGAAATAGATATATGGCCCCTGCCAGAATTCATGGTGTCCCACGACTTATAAAATTGAAAATATTATGTACTTTGCCTGAGGAAAAAGACACTAGAATTCTTATGTTACAGTTTCAATCTAAAAAGTTCCCCAAAGACTCCTGTATTAAAGGCTTAGTCACCAGTCAGTGGCACTATTTGGAAAACTTAAGAGGCGGGGCCTACTTGGAGGACATGGGGTCACTGGGAGTGTACCCTTGGAGGGGATATTGGGACCCTGGCTCCTTCCAGTCTCTCTTTTCCTCCCAGCTACCATGAGTTAAACAGCTTCCTACCATGATGTACTGCCTCACCACAAAGCTAATGAAGCCAACCAACCATACATTGATTAAAACTTCTGAAACCTAAGCCAAAATAAGCCTGCCCTCCTTTTAGGCTGCTTATCTCAGGTATTTTGTTACATTATTGGAGAGCTGACTAACATACCCCATTCCAAGATTTATAATACATATATCCAAATTATTTTTATAAATTTATAAACAAGCAGCATCTCTAAACTTCCCTTTCAATAAAAAATGAGTATTTAAATGATCAATAATTCTTGAAATCTGCAAAGGAACAAATGTGCAACTTAAACACACACATTTATATATGTATATGTATGTATGTACAGAGCAAGAAACCGGCAGACAAACCAACCAACTGATCCTGAATTCTTAGAAAACTGAACAAAAGTTTCATTGCCTAGCAAATTTGAGTTTGATAACTCTTAAAATTTAATTCAAGCTGATTTATGCTTTTATATTAATCCAATTAAGTTACTTTGATAATCTATAGTTAACATATAGATGACTTATTGCAATCCCATAATATAAAGCACATGGATAATTCTACTGGGGTCAAATAATAACATGTAACCACAAGATATGTTCCAATGGGGTTGGCATGTGATTCAAATGCAGTTATTCAGTAACTATAACATGATCTATTATGTTTCTTTTCTTTCTTTCCCTCCCTCCCCTCCTCCTCCCTCCCTCCCTCCCTCCCTCCCTCCCTTCCTTCCTTCCTTTGTTGTAGATGGACACAATACCTTTATTTTGTTTTATGTACTCTTAGGCAGCAATGAGGATTAAACTCAGTGCCTCACACATGCTAGGCAAGTGCTCTACCACTGAGCTACAACCACAGCCCCTCTGATATGTTCTTTCACATTTTATTTTCATCAGGTTGTTTTCACCCCAGATACTCCCAATATCTGAGAAATTCTTTGTAAAGCCTTCATCTTATCTGAAAATACCTGATTAGCTCTATTTCTCTTGCTTTCAAGCACAAGAGTGTTTGTAGGGCAGAAAACTGATGCTGGAGGAAGGTGGGATAAGAGAAAAAAATAATTCTCTTCTATTGTTAATGAAATTTAATTACCAAACAGAAAAATAAGTCTTTGCTCAACTAGAAGTATAAATGTGTTCCTATATCTAAACACTAGTTCTTACTCAATTATAATACAGCTTCTTAGAAGAAATTAGTCTTAAAACACACTGAAGCTCTGAAAGGTTCGAGTCGGTGGTAGAAGTGCCCAATTTGGGGGTTGATGCCGAGCCTGATGCAGCGGAAGCAAAGAAGTGAATACATGGGGCAAATGGCTTCCCAAACTGATGGGGGCTTTCAGTGAAAACAGCAGAACTAGAGGTTCTTGGATACTGGTGATCACCTGAAAGATGCACAGGGTTCAGTGACATGAGAAGGGCGCTCAATCAATGCATCCCTTCAGCTGTTCATGACTTTAAGGTCAAAATCCATTTGGGAACACTCAGTTAACCACATGTTCCCAGCAAAATGGTCTGGACCTCAGCTTTCTTTCAGCCTCTTCTCAATTCTAGGGCCCAACATGACTACAGCTCAGTGTGAGCATCCAAAAGGTTAATGTCCTAGGACATTACCAAAACTTACTGATAAAGGTTGGTCTAGGCCATTGTCAAAATTCAGGAAAAGCAAGAAAGATCATCAAAAATCACTTAGTTGCCACTGTTACAGCAATTTTATCATCATCATCATCATCATCATGTAGACCCTATGGAGAAAATACTATTTTTATTAACACTGACTATGCTGTGATTGTTGGACAGACCATGAAAGATGAAGAGGCTCATTATCTGAGTTAGATAGGAAGAGAGAAACTGCACAAACCTTCAAAGAGCACTTTATACCTCCTGCTATTTGTCTTTTTGGAAAAATTTGCAGATCTCTATTCATAATGCAATCTATGCCATCAAAGTGTACATTCCTTTGGGAGTAGGGGAAGGCCAAGAGAACAGATTCCAATTTACCTTTGTATTTACCACTTTAGCACAGTGTAACAAGCAGATATTGGATATATATTTGTTCAATAAACAAACAAAATGTGCCATGAAACTCTCGCTGTCCCACGAGGACTTACTGTTAAGAGCTTATGTAAGAGCCTCTGGACTTACTGAGCAGGTGACAGAGATGCATGGATTGAAACTGGGAAGAGGGAGATATGGGTTCTGGAATGCTGCTCTAAGCTGGTCTTCTGTGACAAAAATACTGAGGCAGGGCTAGGGTTGTAGCTCAGTAGTACAGCACTTGCCCAGCATGCATGAGGCACTGGGTTCCATCCTCAGTACCACATAAAAATAAATAAAATAAAAGTATTGTGTTCACATACAACTAAAAAAAAATTTTTTTAAATACTGATGCAAAGGAGGTGGAGGTTTTTCATATTTTTATTGGTGCATTAGAGTTGTACATAATGATGGAATTTGTTATTGCCTATTCATATATTTACATAATAGAACAATATAATTTGGCCAAAATTCCTCAGCATTTTCCTTTTCCCTCCCCATCTCTCCCCTTAGTCTTTTCCTCTGCTTATCTCTCTTCGATTTTCATGAGATTCTCTCCCCCACTTTCTCTTCTTTTTTCCTCTCTAGCTTCCACATGAGAGAAAACATACAAAAACACTTGACTTTCTGAGATTGGCTTATTTTGCTTAACAGAATGTTCTCAAGTTCCATCCATTTTCCTGCAAATTATATAATTTCATCTTGGTGGCTGAATAAAACTCCATTGTAATGGTTTAAATATGAGGTATCCCCCAAAAGTTTATGTCTGAAATAATGCAAGAAAGTTTAGAGGTGAAATGATTGGGTTATAAAAGCCTTAACCTAATCAATGCATCATTAATCCACTGATATGGATTAACTGATATGACGCTAACTGTAGGCAGGGAGAGTGTGGCTGGAAGAAATAGGTCACTGGGGTATACCTTTGGGGTTTATATTTTGTCCCTGGTGAGTGGAGCTCTCTCTGCTTCCCAACTGTCATGTCCTGAGCTGCTTTCCTCCACCACGATTTCCACTTCACCTTGAGTCCAGAGCTATGGAGTTAGCCACCTATAGACTGAGACATCTGAAACCATGAGTGCCAAATAAACTTTTCCTCCTCTAAAACTGTTCTTGTCAAATCTTTTGGTCATAGCATCGAAAAGGCTAATTAAAACATCCATTGTGTATATATACCACATTTCTTTATCCATTCATTCATTGATGGATACAAGGCTGATTCTACAGTTTGGCTAATGTGAATTGTACTGCTATAAACATGGTTATGCATGTATCACTATAGTATGCTGACTTTAATTCTTTAGGATAAATACCATGAGTGGTATAGGTGGGTCATATGGTGGTTCCATTCCTAGACTTTAGACTTTTTTTTTTTTTGGAAGAGACAGGGATTGAATCCAGGCATGCTTTACCATCAAGTTACCTCCCCAGTCCTTTTTTATATCTTGAGACAGGGTCTCACTAAGTTGCTAAAGGCCTCATTAATTTGCTGAGGCTGGCCTGGAACTTGTGATTCTCCTGCCTCAGATTCCCAAGTGACTGGGATTATGAGTGTATGCCAGCACCCAGACATTCCTAGTTTTTTGAGGAACTGCCATACTGATTTCCATACTTAGTTGTACTAATTTACAATCTCACTAACAGTGTGAAAGTCTTCCTATTTCTCCACATTCTTTCTAGCACTGATTACTGTTTGTATTCTTGATGGCTGACTGACTGGATCAAGATGAAATCTCAGTGTAGTTTTGATTAGCATTTCCCTAATTGCTAATGATACTGACTACCTTTTCATATACTTGTTGGCCATTTGTATTTCTTTTGAGAAGTTCTGTTCAGTTCTTTTGCACAAAAGAGTTATTTTTTGAATATTTCAGAAAGCTCAAGTGGAAACAGCTACGATTCTACATATGTTTTAAAAATTATTTTAAATATGTATCATTAAATAAATTGAATATCACAACTAGACATATGATTCTCTCTCATGCTCTCTCTTCCTTTCCATGCTGGGAATTGAACCTAGGGCCTCATGGTCTACTACATAGCTATAACCCCAACACCTGATTATTTCAACTGTAGCCCTGCAAGGATATATTCCAAGCTAGGAAATATACTTTTTTGGGAGGAAAGTGTTTTCTTTGGAAACCTAAGGAAGTACCCTGTATGTGATCATATGTTCAGGGGTGCATTTTTTGTTTTTCCTTTTTGCAGTGCTGGGGATCAAACTCAGGGCCTTGCGCATGCTAGCACTCTTACCACTGAGCTACATTCCCAGCCTTGGTTACACATTTTCACAACAGTAGATGAATAATAGTGAAGGCTTGTGAATACAAAGGAAAGCACAGGAAAATAGTTTGGCAGGTGGGTGTGAAGAAGAAAGAGGTACAAATGAAAAGACTACAGTGTAACAGGTAATTAAAATAGCATTTCAATAAAAAACACTAAGATTCTGAATATGGAATATAGAAGGGAGGAACCTAAAATATAGACAAGAATACAGAAGTTCCCGCACTACACTCAGTGCTTTGCAGACAGTAGGTTAATAGTATGTTACAACATCATTCAGTCTTCTATCCAAGATTCCCTCAAAATTATTTGCAAAACTTTATAACTTATTACTCTAAGGAATAGTCAACAACCACTAAGTCTAATTTTTTAGACTTATGGAAAACCCAACTGACTAACCTATCTGTGTCATGCGGCTCATCCTCCATCTGGGATTTGGGGCACAATTTACTGTTCCCCACAAGTCCTCCCCACTACCCTTGCAACTGTGAGTGCACAGCATTCAGATCCTAGTAGACACGATCTTGATCAAGGATGTTACGCATTTAAATATGTAATCATCAGAGAAGACAGTAGAGACCCTCACTACATAGAAAATGGCTGGACGCCACTCTCCCATGGATGTGAACTCCACTTTGGAAAACAGTTTACTGGAGAAGGAGATGGGGGCGAGGGCCAAGGTTGAACAAGCTTGCTTGGCGGGTGGCAGATGGAGCAAGTTCAGAAGGTGTTTGTCTCTCTCTTAATGGCCTTTGGAGCAGAAATTACAAAAAATTAATTTGAAACCCAGAACTGGCAGGGAAAAGCCTTAGAAACCAACTGAAATAGCATTTGATCTTTGGCCTCTCTGATCTTAAACTGGGCTGAGCCTCCAGCTGAGTTCACAGAGGCCACTGAACAGCTGTCCGATGATAACCACGTTCATAGTTGTCAGCAACATTTGTTTAAAGCCAGTACTAGGCTGTTCCTACTCTGTGGAGATGGAAAAACAGACTATGTTTCCTTTCATTTCTACCTCTCTGCCTGAGCTATCCTAAATTAGGAAATCATCTGGATTTGTAAAAATAATCACTTCTTGGCATGTTCACAGGGTCTGCTGAAATGTTATTTCGGAAAAGAGAATTTGGATGCCTGGAGGTCATAATAGGAAATGAATCTGGCAATTTAAAAGTGCACCTGCTGAAGTTCCAGGCCATCTCAGTATTCAAATAATTTATCCATCCTTCCAAACATCTTTTGTGTCTTTTATTAAAAAGAAAAAAAGTTCTAAGTTATTACACTTAGTATGAATCAGAAAACAGTCCTGCTTCTTTAGATGCAGATTCTGGTTTTTCTCCCCAACAAATACTCACTTAGGGTCCATCTTAACCACTGCTGAGCATATTATCATGCTCAGGACAACTTAGACTGCAGGTAGCAAAAACATCTAACTCAAACTGGATCAAACAACATAGAAACTTGTCTCACATTATATGAGATGCAAGGCTAGCACCAGGATGGCTGATTCAGAGGTACAGCAAAAACATGAAGTTCCCAGGTCCTTTTCATCTCTCTTACTAGTTTCCTATTGTTACTGCAACAAATTATCACAGATTCCGTACCTTAAAACAACACAAATTTATTATCTTACACTTCTGAAGGTTAGAAGTCTATTGGAGTCTCATCAGTTTAAAATCAGTGTCATCAGGGCCATGCTCCTTTCTGGGATCTCAAGATGGAGATCCATTTCCTTGCCACTGGCAGCTTCTAGAGGCTGCTGGCATGCCCTGGCTCATGTTCTCTTCCACCTATAAAGCTAGCAATGATTGGACATGTCTTTCTCAAGTCACATGACTCTGACACTGACTCTCCTACTTCCCTCTTTCACTTTAAGGACCCGTGTGATTACAATGGGCCCACTGGATAACCCAAAATAATCTCCCCATCTCTAGTTCCACATCCTTATATTCACATGTGCAAAGCCTCTTTTGACAATATAAAGTAACATTCACATGTTCCAGGGGCTAGGACATGATGTCTATGGGGGCAAAATTCTGCCTACCATAATCTCTGTGCTCCCCCAGCCTCAGTGGGGGCTTTGCTTTCAGGGTGGTTTCTTTCAAGGTCAGAAGACAGTACTTAGAGTAGTTTCAAGGTTATACCCAGACATATCAGAGGAATAAAAGGGCAAGCTCTTTCTTGCACCTCTTTCTTAGAAGGGAAAAAACCTTTGCCATAGGCCCTACAGAAGATTTTCTTCATGCTTGATTGGCTGAGATGGGGCATTGACTATTATTAACTCATGACAAGGAGACAGGCATACTGTGCTTGTCACAGATTTATAATTTAGGATAGATTAGAGAGTCAACCATCCTATTCACTGTAGCACAGCAAATACCAAGAAGGGAAGATGATTACTATTTAAAGGACACTTATTACTAAAGATACAGAACTCTGCTAGATGTTTTTCATGTCACCTCAATCTCACATCAACCCTGTGAGGGAGGTGTTAACTTTTCCCAGGAAAACCAAGTCTAGTTAGAATTTTACTAAGTATTTCAATTACAGGTATTTCTGGATATACTATCATAATTGACCCCCAGTATCTGTGGGTTCTATATCCATGGATTCAGCCAACCTCAAATTGGAAATAACCAGGGGGAAAAGATTACATTTGAACTTAACATATATAGACATTTTTTACTTGTCACATTTCCTAAATGATGCCTTATAACATCTACTTTCATAGCACTCACATTGTATTAAATATAATAAGTAATTTAGAGACAGTATTTAGGAGGACGTGTATTAGGTTATATGCAAATACTTCACCATTTCACGAGAGCATGAACATCTGTGGACTATGGTAAATACACAAGGATGACTTGTACTATTATACATGTAAATACAGACCTGTTGGGTACTAAGAACAAGAGAGTTGAATTGAAATCCATTGTTTTCTACCAAAAGATTCTTTCATCTATGACAGTACTATCTGAAGTAATCATAAGTTGGGAAACCCACCCCATGACTCGCTAGAAAACATTAGAGATCCTAAGGTTGTTTGCTGTTATGCTCTTGTCCTCGAAGGTCATCAGAAATCCAGCATTCCTAATGCAGCACAAGCATGCTTTCAAGACTGCTTAGAGGACAGCTCTCTCAGCTGAAGACAGTGGTGCATGATAAAATGAAGCAGAAGCTAAGAACCAGACTTCTGGATTTTATGTGTGTATCAGTCAGAGGCCAATCAGGAGGTAGAAATCACACCAGTTATTTTAAGAAAGAATTGTTAACAAGATATGAAGCTGTTAACTAGGTAACGAAGAGGGTGAAAAGGGAACTCTCAGGCATCATGACAGCAGTACAGGTAACAAAAGGAAGGGGTTAGGATTTTTCAAATTGGGAATCTGGGGGAGGGTTCTTTGGAAGCTTCTAAGGAAGAGGTGCTGCCCAGCTGGAACAAATGTCTCAAGGGTGCCTGCAGGCCAGTTCTACAAGTTGTTGGGGAAAAAGTGCATTGAATTCAGCTGCTGCTTAAAGAAAGAACTAGCGCAGCAGGATGAAGACACATTGCCTTGGGATGATGCACAGGAAGCAAACGGCAAGGACCTCTTTGTCCTCCAGCTTTGCAGCATTGTCTTAGCACGCCCTACTAGCACAGCTTAATACAGAAGCCAAGGCAGAGACCTGCTCCAGCATCACAAAGGACAGCAGAGAAGGATGTGTTTAGAATTGAGACAATGGCTTAATAAAGGTCACAACAGACAACTAGCCTGCAGGGGCTAGTGGCAAAGACATCTTGGGAACAAAAAAGGGGCTTCAGAGTGTAAGTAATGGTTTAGAAGAAGAAGGAGGAAAAAAAAAAACAGCATGTATATTTTAGAACTGCTTATTAAGTTTCAGGGGCTAGAGTTTGTTCCCTCCCTCTACAATCATAATATTCACAATGTTTGTGAATGTTACTGTCACTCCCATTCTTTTTTGGGGAGGGAAAGGATGAACAAGAATACAGTCATATTTGTTCTTCAGATATCTTTAAAAGAATTACTAAATTTATAATGACTTATTTTCAGCATGTAAGGAGGCAGTAAACATGTATAGTGATAAGAAGAACACAGTCAGTCATCAAAGAAATCCTGGCTCAAATCCAAATTTTGACACTTAGTAGCTGAGTTACTTAATCTGACCCAGTCTTACTTTCCTCAGCTATTACATGAGGATAATAATAGTACTAACTTCATAAGGGTGATGTGATGATTCCTCTCTTTCTCTTTCTCATTGTTCCCTGGTTCATCATAAAAGAATTTTTCTCCACCACATAAGCCTGCCATGATGTGTTGCCTTGCCACAGACTCAAAGCAACAACAGGTCAATCGATCATGAGCTGGAACTTAGAAAACCGTGAGCCCAAATCAACCTTTTACCTTCATAAGTCAATTCAGGTATTTTGTTACAGTGACAGGAAGCTGACCAACACATCGAGGCAGAGATAATTTGTGACTAAGAAAAAAAAAATCTTATTTCAATCCCAAGTCCTTTTATCTTTTGAGAACTTCCATTAGGAAAACAGTACACAAGGTAATAAAACATACCATAAAATTCTAAATAACAATTGCCTGTTATTCGAAATAACAGTCAGAGAAAGGGACAAGCAAAGGAGCTGGCCATACTTCCTAGGCACCAGAACATGGGCCCTAAAGGTACTGAAGCAAGGTCTCTTCTAATGAGAGGGAGTCTCACTGAGGAGTAATATAAAAGAATCCTCATTTCAGAACAATCAGCTATGCTGAATTAGTTGAATGGTGCAGGGTTTAAGTAGACTATGTCACTTTATTATGAGTAAGACCTTAAGCAGGTGTTTAATTTCCTGATTCTTAGTTTTCTCATCTAGAAAATGGGAATAAGACTGCCACTCACAGGGTTGCCATGAGGATTAAATACAACACTTTCCTATAAACAAGGAAGAACTGTTCCTGGAACAGGGGAGGCACCCAATATGTAATTTATATGTTTGTTTCCCTGCAAAAGAATTGATAATGAAAGGTATCACTGCCATCTCTCTCATTGAGTCTTTTTTTTTTTTTTAAAGGTATCAAGTTCCTTCTTCCAAATCAAAATCATTTTCCATTGCCAATTCAAACACTGTATTTACCACAGGACTGAAATATTCTACTTTATGCCAGTTACCCATAAATTCCTAAAATTGATTCTTGAAACTCAGTAACTACAAGAGGCAATTATGAAAAAGAATAGGTATTTTAGAAAAAGATTTTCTCTGGTATACCTATAAATAGAAAGGTGTGCTAAGGGATTTAAATTATGATCTGCAATTATGATCTTTCAATTAAAATATGCAATTATATTAGGAATATAGCCATGACCTAAGACAGATATTTACACCCATATTATGCATTTACTGCTAGGATACAGTCCTTAAAATCTCACACTTAGCCCCATGCTTTACAAAGAGTAGGCTGGATACAGGATTGCTGAACAACTTGAGGCTTATAAGAAGGAAAGGCAAGTAATTAAAGATAAAAATTACACCATGATCTCTAGTCTCTAGTACTTACTAAATATAATACTGAGACTCCTGGAAGGCTGTATGTGCTAAAAACATCTCAAGTGTGTAACTTAACTGAAGAGTGTAGGCATATAATAAATGTTCAAAACAAGTGCAGAGTCCCAACACAGGGACCAGCTACAGAACATAGAGTGCCCTCTGATGCCAACCTCATCCTCCCATGCACACACTTCACATCATGCCTTTGAGTTTTTAGGTTTTAATGTATTCCCCACCATGAAGCTATTTGGAATTATCCTTCTTCCCTAAGTCATCCAATTTTTCCTCCTTTCTCACCAAAACACTTCCCCGGTAACAAGCAGAGGATTATGACTTAAGGGGTTTTTGTTGTTGTTTTATTTTAAAATTGGAGAAATGTCAGGCATGCTATTTTCAGAGTGATTTAAAAGCTCTGGTGTTATAACTAAACAGAGAGAACAAAGATGCTAGAATATTAATCATCCTGCCCAGTTGCCCACTGGGAGTAGCTGAAAATGGCAACACACTGCTGTCTTCTGGCCTTGTGTCTACATTACTGCCTGTACAGCTCACAAACACTCCCTTTCCTGAACATATGGAGCAATCTCAGGAAAGAATTTGCCTCAGTGAACCCTGACTAGCCAATCAAAACCAGAAGGTTCCAAGTTCAGTGACTAATATCAGGAATGAATTGTGCGTGGTGAAAAGGAAATTTGGTGTGCTGGGGAAATTTATACCCTGAGATCAGCCATATCACAGGTGTGCAGGATCACCTGGAGAGACTGAACTTTAAAAAAGGCGAGTTCAAACATTTCTTCAAGCAGCACGCCTGTCATCACAGAGTATGAAAAACCCAACAGTGCTATGCGGTATCTGATCACTCCAACAACAGCAGCAGCAATAGCTGCTATTTAGGAAGGAAGCCCAGGACTGAACTTGGGGCAGTTGCTGCACTGAGCCCTGCATCCACATGGCTGTATTTAGTTTCATCTTCACAACCCAGAAGGTAGATGTTATCATCCCTGTTCCACAGACAGGGGACAAAGCTTGGAAAGACTGAGTAAACCACTCTTGGTCACACAGCAAAAAAATTGAGAGAGATGGGTCTCTTCATTTCCAAAATCTTACTCTTGATCACTGTTTATCTGGTGTTCTTTCCCCCTTTCTCCTGCCCTGATATTCATGGAAAAGGTGAAAAAATGGGAAATTAGATGGAAGAAACATTCAAGCATAAATAGGTACTTGCTGCGTAGGATGGTCTTGGAAAACATGAACCTATTTTCAAAGGGTAAATTAAATTCATTAATCACCTTGGGAGATAAATTAAGTACTACAGGTTTAATACTCCATGTCTAAAAGTCCAAGAACTAAAATGCTTCAAAATCCAATTCTTTTTTGAGTGATGGCATGATGTCACAAGTGAAAAATTTCATACCTGACCTCACATCACAGGTCACAGTCAAAACACAGGTGCACTAATGTATAAAATTGCCTTCAGGCTATGTATATCAGGTATATATGAAACATAAGTGAATTTCATGTTTAGACTTGAATTCTATCTCAAACCAATCTCATTATGTATATGCAGATATCCCAAAGTCTGGGGGGAAAATATGAGGTATCTGAAATACTTCTGGTCCCCAGCAGTTTAGATAGGGGATATTTAACCTGTACTTCCAAGATGAAACACATTTTTGGGTTTTGAGAAGTCCTGAAATTTCAATGTAAGACTTGGAAACAAGCATTGAACAGACATTTGCTAGGTCTTTAAAATCTAAATAAAATAGAAAAAAAACTCAAGAAGGGTATTACAGATTCCTATCCAATTCCATCCTCAAATGGCAATATTAAATCCCTACACAGTAACACAGACCTATGGAAGTGACACAGACCTTCCTCCAGGACACCCTCTACCTGACAGGGGTAACTACAACAGTGGTGTGGCCCAGTGGCTGTATGAAAACCAGCAGGATGTCAACAAACCTTCACAGATCACCCATGAAGATACATGATACCAGTAATAATGAACACGTACTGAGCGCTAACTATATGCTAGGCATTGTGCTAAGCCCTTTATGTGCTTCATCTCATCTAATCTTCATGACAAGCCTATGAGGTGGATGCTAATATTTTTTCCACTTTACAAATAACTGAAGCATATAGGAGTTAAGTGATCTATCTGCTTTAATCCCAGGAGCTTCTAGAGTCCTCTCAATCACTAAGGCTTTGTTGCAGGAGGTGAAATCAAGGCCTAGCTCCAGAACCCTGTAATAGTGTAACTAAGATTCTACTGTCTCCAGTATTAAAGAACAGAGCAAATATCCACTCCTTCCTTCCCTAACAACACTGTGACCAGAGGAAATCAGCTAAGAAGACCTTTCCTTTCCCTTGAGGAGTGCCAAGAGTGTTCAGTTAATGAAGGGAAGAAATGAGCTTCCTGGAGAAGGGCTCACTGTGAAGGGGGAAGAAAAGGAAGACAACAAAATGGAGGTGACCCAAACCATCATCCTCATACACTCCTGCTTCCCTGAAATGCAGGGGATGCCCTGTCCTGGAGGAGAGGGTGCCTGTTGTGCATACTCCACTCTCCAGGGGGCTCTAGGCATGAGATGAGAAATGATCAGAGAGACTGGGATGCAGATTCCAGGGATTACCTGCTCTGATCATCCAAGTTATTTTGGTCACGTTAAGGGCCTGTTATCCAATACAGTCATTACTCTCCCTCTGTATTTTTTTTTTCAATTTCAATCTGGGTTTTTAAAAATATTTTTTGGTTGTAAATGGATACAATATCTTTATTTTATGTATTTATTTTTATGTGGTGCTAAGGATCGAACCCAGTGCCCCACGCAAGCAAGGCAAGCACTCTACCACTGAGCTATAATCCCAGCCCTCTCCCTCTATATTTTAACAAAGGTTAATTCAGCATAGATCTTTGGGTGTGGTAGATATGGGAAAACACTACTTGGGAAAGAGGTATTTGTTAATTTTTAAAGGTATAGACAGGGGACAAGCTAGTTCCTAACCATCTTATTGTCAAATAAACAGAGAGTTGGGCTCTTTAATCACTTTCTTATAGGAAAGTGTTGTAGTCTCTAATTTAAAATCTACCCCCTTCAAATTTCTTTTTTTAAATAAACTAGTTAATAGTAAGAATTACTAATGAAGGATGAAATATTTGAAGTAAAAGAGACTACAAAGCCTGAGAGCTGAGCATGTAGCTCAGTGGTAAAGCACATGCCCTGCATGCATGAGGCTCTGGGTACAATCCCCAACACTCCAAAAAATAAAAATAATAAACAGCAACAAAAACTATAAAGTCTGACATTTTTTTTAAAGATAAAGGACTGAGATGCTGCAGCTGGGTTAGTGGTTAGATTATAAAATATAGCAAATAATTACTGCTACTGGGTTTGGGTTTTTAATAGATGAATGGATAAAGAAACTGTGGTGTATATATACACAATGGAATATTACTCAGCAATAAAAGAGAATAAAATTATGGCATTTGCAGGTAAATGGATGAAGTTGGAGAATATCATGCTAAGTAAAGTAAGCCAATCTCAAAAAACCAAAGGCTGAATGTTTTCTCTGATAAGTCGATGCTAATCCATAATGGGGGGTGGGTATGGGATGAGTGGAAGAACTTTCGATTAGGCAAAAGGGAGGAAAGGGAGGGGAGAGGTTATGGGGCTGGGAAAGATGGTAGAATGAGACGGACATCATTACCCTAGGTACATGTATAAGTGCATAAATGATGTGACCCTACTTTGTGTACAACCAGAGAAGTGAAAAATTGTGCTCCATTTGTGTACAATGAATCAAAGAGCATTCGGCTGTCATGTATAAATGATTAGAACATTTTATTTGTTCTAAATGATTAGAACAAATAAAATTTAGAAAAAGGAAAAAAATTAATTTTTATTTCACAAGTTCTTGAAGTAAAGCCTTTCTATCTGGCTATCAAATTGATTCCAGTTGTTTTTGAAAGAGCTACAATTAAATCACAGTTTTTAAACACAAAAGGTCTTAAAGCATATACCTCCCATAATATTATATATTTAGCCCTAAAAGATCAAAGGAATAAACACAAAGTTTCATATTTTTAGCATAGCTAACAAAGCTACGGTCACAAAAGGCATAATATTGGCTTCATTTCAAGGATTATTAAATATCTCACACAAATGTTAAGTGTGGACACTATCTTCAAAGACTTGCATTCTAGCGAACTCTTGCAACATCTGACCTGGTGAATTTCTTACTCTTTACCTACAGTTTTCAAATGCTTAATACTGGCTGATAAATATCCCATGTGTGGTGAGCACGGAAATGAACCACCCATTCCCCCTTTCAAGGAAGGGCCCAGTCAGTGGAAGCACTGTTAAGCAGACTGTCTTCAACTATCAGCCTCTGTATGAAAATCCCATATGCACTTCCCAGTATACAACCTGCACACCAAACTACATCTAGAATCTGCTCCCCACAGAGAATCTGCATGGGTAAGAAAAAGAAATGTACACTTTCAAGGTAAGTGGCTCAAGTTGGCAAGATGACTCAACAAAAAGCTTTCATAATTATCTTGCTACCACATAGGGGAGGCTCTATGTGACCTACTTGCCAATAGTCTTTAAAATCCAACCTAGGAGGTTGGGCAGCTCAGCCTAGGTTGATCTTTTGTGTTGTCTCAAGAAAATACAAGAATACAACAGAACTCTTTTTTTAAAAAGTATTGTTTTAGTTGTAGTTGTAGATGGACACAATACCTTTATTTTATTTACTTTATGTGGTGCTGAGGATCAAACCCAGGGCCTCACATGTGCTAGGTGAGCACTCTGCCACTGAGCCACAACCCCAGCCCTACAACAGAACTCTTATTGAGACAGTTGGGGTACCCGGTTAGCCATCAATCTCCACTGAGCAGAGTCCTCCTGACCCACTTTAATATATCATGAATTCCTTGATGATCAGACATATCCACATCCAAATCTAAGTCTAAGCTTATGTCTGTCTGTCTCACACACGCTCCCACACCACCTTGAAGATGTCTCATGTCACTCTCTCATCCTTCACATGGAAAACTGAGGCTCAACTACAGTTTAGCGATATTAGTCAGGTTACATGTACACAAGTGATAGAAGATGAAAAAGACATAGGCTCTCCTCCTTAATTTATATCTCACACTACTTCTTTAAGACCAAACTCAAAACATTATCTTCCATAAACAAAAGGACTATTTCTTCCTATACTCTTCACTCATTTCTGGCAAGAGAATGGATTATTTTTCAAAGTGAAACAAAAATAGACACCCCTGGGCTCTTTGACTGGATGACAAATAAAAACGGTAAAATGAGTATTCTCCTTTACTCTCAACCCTAGAAACGGCCAAAGCTTAGAATGAATTTAGCAGCACAAATCCTTGAGTTAAGAGTGAGTCTAGAAGGAGAAGTGAGGTCACTCCTGCTCTTGAAATTATCCTATGCAAAGGACTCAAGGGGCATAGAAAAAAGTTGGGAGCTTCCTTGAGTTCATTATTCATATATACATATTTATCATTAAACCATGTCAAAGCCTTCTTATACACATACTCTAAATGACTAGTTGTTGACTTTCTGGGATATAATAAACACTTCAGTATCTCTAACCAAACTGGTCAACAGAAACCTCTCGCCTTTGATATCAATCTGGTTCCCAAACTGTTTGAAATGGTTAAAACAACAAAATAAAGAGCCCTTATCACTGCATTCAAAATGTTTTCTCTGAGTTGCCTCTTCTGGCAGGACCGTCCAGATGGAAAGAAAGAGAACATACTGTCTTTCCTCAAAGTAACTGTCAAGACCGCATTACCTTCTGGCTCAAGCTCCTTTAAGGATTCTAAATCAATTCAAACTACTACTCAGCAACTTCAGTTCCTTTCTCTTGCTGTCTTTCCCTGCTTAAGCACTTGGTTCTAATCAGACCACTTCCTTCCTGCTGCTTTGGTTTTTATTCCCAAAGTTCTTCAGTATTTTTCACCACCCCATATGCTAAACAACTTTTCATTTTGAAAGTACATTCTCAGAGAACCCTAAAGAGAAGCCACATTCAACCAAAGATCTTCATTTCAATGATAGTAATGGCCTTTGAATATTCTAGATGGTATATTAAAGAGCTAAGATTTATCTTCAGTAGTTGTCACAACTTATTTTGTGTGGAATTAAGTACATTCTGTGTGACTTCGCTGGAAGAGGACTCTTGGAAGTTTATGCCTGGTTTCTCCTGGACTTCACCCATAAGACTTTTCCTTTCGCTGATTTCGGTTTGTGTCCTTTTGCTGTGATAAATCATAACCACGAGTACAGCCAGTCGATTCTTGTCATTTGTAGTAGTTATGTTCTAAAAGTCACCACAAACACTGAATTAGCAAGGTATTGAACCATTGGTCCTAAGGGAAATATGTACATCTCTATATACATATCTCACATAGATAATAATCTTAAATCCTAAAAGCAACTCATCCTGGTAGGTTCTTTTTTCTTCTGGGAAATCACTAAATCTGGGTGTGGCCTGAGGGGGTGGAGCCCTCAACATAGCCTCCAAGAAGAGCTCCAGGTTTCCCCTTCCTGCAACTCCTACTGAAGAGGAGGAAAAATATTATTCTTCTGCCAGAGTGGCAGGAGGTGGAGCTTCCAGTATGACCGGCTCCCTGCATCTGTGATTGCTCCAACTGTTCCTTTGAGATTCTCTTTGGCCTTTCTTTTGGGCTTGCTATTTTGAACAGCATTCTCTAATTCAGCTGCTACAGCTGGATGGGTCCGTGGTAGCCTCCCTCCTGAAGGTCAAATAGGAACTGTGGCAAAGCCCAGGGAAAAAGAAGCCTGATGAGTCACCTACACCGGCTGTACGAGGACCTGAGGATAAATGTCCTTTTCCTTGACAAGTGTTCCCACAGCTTTTCCTCTGGAAAACCCTTGCCTCTAATTAGATGGCCTCCCAGACCAGTACAAGCCAGGATCAAGACCAGCACATGGGCCTAAAAGAAAGCAGCAAAGGAGGCCCTAGGCCAGAAAAGGAGTCCTTGTGACTAAAAAGTGGGCCAAACCCAATTCCTTATCAGCCCTTAAGCCAATACCAAAGCCACGCAACAAACACAATGCATGTGTTGTCAACAGAATCATAGAATCTGGGTTTCTTCTTATGATGCAATAAAACATATATAGTCTTTACCCCTGGTTCCTGGCAAGAGCTTCAAAAACCCTTCATAGAAGTGCCCTTTGTTATTCATAATAAGTGCTTTTGGAATTATGCTAAAGAGGTAACTCATGGTAGGACCTTAGATAATTTTGCAGGAAGGACTGGCCATATGAATGATCAGAAGGTTGAAACTTTCAGGCCCGCCCTACCCCTCCAGGAAGGGGAAAGAGGCTGGAGAACAAGATCAAGTGATCGATGATTTAACCAGTCAAGCCTATGTAACAAAGCCTCCATAAAAACCACTGAACAAGGCTCTGGGTCAGTGAATATTTCCATATGCTGCAGGGATGGTGCACCTAGAGAGCACATGCAGGCTCTGCCCCACTGCCCCTCACCCCCACACCCTGCCCTATGTACTGCTTCCATTTGGCTGTTCTTGAGTCATATCCATTATAACCAAACTAATTCTAATCACTGTACTTTCCTGAGTTCTGTGAATTGTTCCAATAAACTATCACATTCTGAAGGGGGGTTGTGGGAATCCCTGAATTCAAAGCTAGTCAAACAAAGTACTTGTAGCTGGTATCTAAAGTGAGGACAGTCTTGTGGAAATGAGACCTTAAGCCTTTGGAGTCTGATGCTAACTTTGGGTAGTGTCAGAAATTTGTTAGATTCCCCAACTGGTGTCAGACAATTGCTGAAATGACCTGCTCTCCTCCTAGCTCTCTCATCAACCCCTGTTCCTATAAACTAGCCCCTTCCTATAAATGAATACTGAATGTTCTGATAAAGAACTGATTGAAAAAAAAAATAAAAGAACTGATTGCACTCTCACCAAATACTTAATGTTGCAAAGATAGTAATTGCCTTCTTCCATATCTTTAATTTTATTATCTTTAGGGACACTCATTTCTGAACACATCAGATGAGAACTTGGTGGTGCCACTCAAATTACAGGGGCACTAGAAACACCTTTCATAGACTATATTAAACATTTATTTTACTGAACCCTCCAAAATATCAACTGCTTCAGTAGAACAATTTCTATAGTTACTGGACCTTGTAAAAAATATGAGACTTTGAGGTCAAAACCATGGAGTAAGCATACATGGTTGCCTCCTTCCTTCCCAAGAGCACAACAAAATAGCAGTGAGGATTTTTTTTTTTAAACAAGAATGAATCCATGATGGTACTGACAACAAAAGGAGCACTATCAATGAATAAGTCATTTGAAGGTTCACTCACTTAAAGAGTTGAGACTGTATTGAAAAATCAACCAAAACTAGGGGGAGCAGGGGTGAGGGGTACAAACTGAAATACATGAAGCTCCAGAGAGGAGCCCTTTCTCCCGATAGAGCACTGGAGAGGCGCCAAGCTTGTAGTCAATGGCTACTAGCAGCCACAGAATGGCCTACAAAGAAGTCGCTGTAAGGCAAATGTCAGGGCCTCTGAGTAGACAGTTGTCTACTAAACAGCTGAGCCCAGCTGCCCTAGCCCTTCCCTGTGGGGCTGCAGTCTGCAAGGTTTGCTCCCAGCTGGAATCCTTGAACAGCTCTCTTGGGAAACAGTGCCTATGCTTTTGGTGTCCAGGCTACGAAATGAGTCCAAGAAGAGACTGAGGGATAGACACAGGAGTGAAATAAATAAAATACATAATATCACCCCAAGGTTAAAGTCCTCCTTACTTTACTAATTTTGTGGTGTGAGTTATAGCAAAGGCTCATGAGTTGGCTGCCACCCTCTCCCACCTAACCACGTACCTGAAGGGAAACTCACCTATAGGTGCACACTGTCCACTTACAGAGCACACAGCCCATCCTCGCAATCAGGAAAGCAGATTATTAGGTAAATAAACCTGCTCCAATACAAAGAGGGCCTATTCCAGCTCCCTTCCTACTCAACAAAAATGGCCCTTCACTC
The DNA here is from genome assembly GCA_028644305.1 of Xerus rutilus. Lineage (NCBI taxonomy): Eukaryota > Metazoa > Chordata > Mammalia > Rodentia > Sciuridae > Xerus > Xerus rutilus. The sequence goes on from CM053402.1 coordinate 48,482,927, forward strand.
AAAAACATCAAGAGTCAATAAAGAATTAGCAGATATGTAAGGCAAAGTCCATGATATGTCTATTAGTTTGCAAAGGGGCTACCATAACAAAGTACTACAGACTGGGTGGCTTCAACAATCTTTATTCTCTCCTAATTCTTTAGAGTCTAGAAGTCCAAGATGCCAGCAGGGATGGTTTCCTTTGAAGGCTTTCTCTCTGGCTTGTCTTCTCTGTTTTCACACATCATTCCCTCTATGTATCTAAGTTATAATCTCTTCTTTTAAAAGATAAAGATACTAGTCATACCGGTGCCCACCCTAATGGCCTCATTTCAGCTTCCTTAAAGACCCTCTTTCCAAATGTAGTCACATTCTGAAGAACTTCAACATATGAATTTTGAAGAGAAGCATAAGTTAGCCCATAACAGCATGAAAGAGAAAGACTGGGATTAACAAACCAAAATTCAGGAAAACAGAGATAACGTACATAGATTGGTTCTAACTAGTACCAAAGTTTTACAAGAGTTTGCCACCTTAAAAACATATTTCCTGGAAAAAAGAAATCATAAGTATTAAAGCTTCTTGGTATTTAAAACATTATATTTCCTCCAAATTAAAAAAAAAAATCCAGCCACATGTGGTGGCACATGTCTATAATCTCAGCAACTCAGGAAGCTAAGGCAACAGGATTGCAAATTCAAAGCCAGTCTGGGCAACTTAATGAGATCATGTCTTAAAATAAAAAGGGCTAGGGATATAACTCAGTGGTATGGTACCTTTGGGTTCAATTCCTAGTACTACAAAAAAAAAAAAATCCATTAGAAGAGTTGAGGAATAGAAGGGATACAGCAATTATAACAGAAGTCAGTAAAATGTCAGTAAATCTAAATAAAATACCGCTACAGAAAAAAAAGGGGAGGGCTTTGGTTTAAAACAACATGAAAGATGAGGAGTCTAAAGGAAGGTTTAAGAATTCTAAACTTGATTTATTCAGAGATATTTGCTTTAGACTTTGTTAGAAAAATATAAACTTAGGTATGCATGTTAAAAACGTTGTGGCCCAAGGTGGGTGGCCGGAGTATCCCATTCTTGGGTGGGGAAGGGAGAAATTAGTTTTCCCATAAAACTGCCATTTCCCACTTCCAGCTGCTTGCAAGGCATAGGAACTATAACCTCAATCTCATCCCTATATTGGTGAGGTCCACGTTGGGCTCTATTACCTCTGAGGGCCACAAGGCTCCCATCTAGCCACCAGCATGGATTAGCGGTTTCATTTCCGGTGCTTGGAGAGCTTCTTTTGTTGCTTTCAAGCTCAATTAGGAATTTGAAAACAGTTTTTTAAAATGTCTTATCTAACATTTTTATGTTAAATAAAATTTTTAAGAGGCCATTGATTTGGGCTAGGCTCCTGTACTGGGCCCAACAGACCAAACCAACATGGAACTATTCTTGCTCAATGAAACTTAGCTAGGAGTTACTCATGTAACAAATGTGGGTTAGTTATAGCAGCTGAACTTTAGTCACTTGTAGGCAGGCAATCGATTCAAATAAGGCAAACCAACTATGCTCACTCCCGTTTTTCTATCCATAAATGCTACCTAACTACATTGTAGGTCCAGAGTTCTTTCAATTTATTCTGGTTAGGAGGGCTGCCCGATTCTAGAATCATTAATTACAGTCAATTAAGACCTTTACACTAAATTGATTACAAGTTTTCCCTCTTTATCCATGTTTAGAAAAAGGAGTGGGGAGGCTCACTGACTAGCTCAGTCTACCATTTTAACCAAAAATCCATACCACAAACTGAGTTAGTAATAAGAAAAAATACCTTCAGCCAGACGCAGTGGCACATGCCTGTAATCCTAGCACTTTGGGAGGCTAAGACAGGAGAATCATAAGTTCAAAGCCAGCCTCAGCAACAGCGAGACACTAAGCAACTCAGCGAGACCCTGTCTCTAAATAAAACACAAAATAGGGCTAGGGGTGTGGCTCAGTGGTCACGTGCCCCCGAGTTCAATCCCCGAGTTCAATCCCCGGTATCAAAAAAACCCCATAAAACAAAAAACAACCTTCAGAGTGCTTACAATGTGGGCATCACACATATTAACTAACCTCTTTCATATTCATATCAGTATAAAATAGATTCTATGTATCCCCACTTTACAGAGGAGAAAGTTAGGGTTATAGAAACACCGAAGAGGTACATGGTTAGTAAATATCAGAGGCAGTTTAGATCTCAACTCAAAAATATTACCACCGTGATATTTGTTCATGCCATTCAACAAGTATTTTCAGTTCCTCTTCCCTCATCCAAACATTACGTAGGATTATACCTCCTAGTGGTTGGATGGGGCTCCTGATTAGTTGTGGGCACTGAGGTGGGAATTAAATTGACTTGTCACTTTTAGGCCTAAGTGTTTAACGCAGGGACAAGACCCCTAATGGTCTCCTAATTTCTGGTACAAGTGCTCAGCAATGTTTGAAATGGTACTTGTTCTATCTGAGATCTTAAGTAATTATGTCCACCGCTGAACTATAATGGAAATATACTTGGAGATTTTTTTTTTAATTCTGTTGATTTAAGCCATTTATATTTGGGAGCTAGCTATTTGTTATGACAGCATAACCTAACTCATCCCAACAAAGTCTCTCAACTTACTTTTCTAGATGAAAAAGTGTCAGGGGGTGCAGGAGGGAATACTCATTAAAACAAGAGAAAGAGAATATATAACTTTCAAACCCATATAGCTAGCTATTCGGGGAAACAACAATAACAAAGAATTAGTTGTCATGGCCAGTGCTCTATGAAGCTAAGAAATCAAATTCTCATCAAAGCCAAGAAATTAATATTAAAACTTATCTATTAAACTGATCTGCAACAAATGGTCCCCATAAGGTGCTAGCAGTAGCAGCCACAAAACAATACCATAGAGATGATTCTATGACCCAAGAACCACTGTGCAATGTTCTACAGAAAATAATACAGGAGATACAATATAAAAAATACAGAAAGATAAATTCACACACGGAAAAACTACAAACATACAAAAATCACCATAAGAGATGTGAAGTAAAAGCAATTAAGAGAATGTCAATCTCAAAGAACTTTATAAGACAACCAGAAAGAGTTTTAAATGTTTGAAATTCTCAGTAAGATCAAAAAGGGAACAGAATCTGTAATGCAAGACAGGGCGCTATGATAGAAGAACAAACGATCTGGATAATACACTGCTGGTTAGAGATGTGAGGCTAAATAAATTCCTTCACTGGCTTCTGCCCTTTCCAGAAACCCCATGAAAATGATGAAATAGTGATTTTTATTTTTAAGACACAGCAGACAAAAAAGATGGAAGAGAAGACATCAGCAACAACATTTGGAAAGTTAAAAAGCTTAGTTATTGGCAGGCATTTTCTTGAAAATGAGTGAAGTGAGCATGTCACTTCAAAGGAAAATGACCAATAGTGTTGGTTGGTGCTAATAAAATTTGAATTTTCAAGTGGAAATTAGAATCTTGGAAAACTTGTATCTGCCACCACAAGCTTGAAAGCTTCTCAATACTTAAAGACTTTCCTGATGAGATCAAACTTTGAGAATTGGTTACTAATATATTAAATGTGATTTTAAAAATATCATATAATGAAATGTGTCACCATTCGGAAGATCTGTTTAAATCAGTGAACCAATATTTTCCAAATGATCGATGAATGATGTTACAAAATCATGCGTAGGTAAAACACACATTCAAAGTGAGACAGACCAACAGAATGTAATGGAACACAGCACAAAAAAATTAAATTGGTATGGTTTCAGATTCCACACTGCAACTAACCTTTAAGAAACTACTACATGTTAAATTTTGGTATAGTATCAAAGAAGAAAAATTATAATATCTGGAAAGGTTATTAAAATATTCCTTTTTTCAACTATGTATCTGTGTGATATGTTATTTTGTCTACATCATCCAAAATGACATATTGCAATAGATTGAATACAGAAACAGATACAAGAATCCAGCTGTTTTTTATTAAACCAGATATAAGAGATGTCTGAAAAAATATTAAAAAAATGTGACTCCTCTAATTTTTTGTTTTGGAAAATATAACTATTTTTTGTGAAACTATTTATATTAACACATAATGGCCTATTATTTAAAACCTAATTAATAAATACTTTTACATTTCTTTAAACTTCAAATGCAATACATATCAACAGATATAATCCACACCAACAAAAGCTCTTAGGAATTCTTAATAATTTTTAAGAACATAAAGGTCCTACACCGCAAACTTTGAGAATTGGTTACTAAGTACAAGTAACCAAAAGAAAGTCTATATAGTGATATCAGATGAACAGACCTAAAAATGGAATGTATTAAAGATATTTTTAAAGACATGTAAAATGTAAGCATAATTAATAACCCTGATCTAATGTAAACATAATTAATAACCTTGATCTAATAAATGTTATAAAACCCTACCTCCCTCAGACTAGAGATACACATTGTTTTCAACCACACAGGGAGCAGTTATAAACTTAGAGTTGTTACTAAGTCTCAAATGAAATCTTAACAAATTCAAAAGAAATGGTATCATACAGAACATAATTCCCTGATCCCTTTGCAACTCCACGAGACAATTAACAATAAAAAGATGATGTTATGATTTGGATCTTGACTGTCCCTCAGGGTTGCAGTACGTGGAGGTGATAGAGCCTTTAAAAGGGGGAGCCTAGTGGAAGTACTTAGGTCATTCAGGGAATGTCCCCCAAAAAGATTATGGGACCCCAGTCCTTTCCTTTTTCTCTTTTTGCTCCCTAGATTGTGAGGTAAGTGCATTTGTTCCACCATATACTCCCACCATGATGTGCTGCCTCGCTATAGGTCTAAGCAAAAGGACTGGAACCTCCAAAACTAAGTCAAAATAAACCCTTTCTCTATATAAGTTGATCATCTCAGGCATCTTGTTATACTCACAGAAAGCTGATTAACAGATGGTTTTAAAATGAATATATTTAGAAATTTAGAAACAATGAGATAAAAAAGAAAATCAGTTGCAATTATAAAATATAGTGGACTTAATAAAATCACTAAATAAAAATATTTATAGGGGATAGAAGTGCTATTTGCAGGAGGATTTACAGTCCTTGGTATATGTGAAAAGGAGAAATAGTATAAATTAGTACGGAGCCCTAGTTCTGTTTAAAATTACTATTTCATAACTAAGCTGTTGATTGTAGCTAAAACACCCAGAATCCTCCCTAGGAAAATATAACCTCTCTACAACTTCATCTTGTTAGATTTTATTCATTACACACTATTTTCCAGACACAAAAGCCTTTGATGTCTGAAACTTACAAGTTCCCTTCAGCCTCCAAGACTTCATGTGAGATGTCCCATCTCCCTGGAATGCACCAGATATGTCTTTACTGGCTACCTTTTGATCCATTCTCAAAGCCAAAACCTCCCTAACATTCAAAATCAGACTTTCTGGGTCATCCCTCCCCACAACCACCTAGTCTTTTCCTGGATAGCATTTCTCACAATTTGATAAACTACCTTTATTTTGAGGTGTATTTGCTTAATATCTATTTCCCCTAGATAGATTGTACGAATAGCAAAAGACATGGCCTTGTTTTAAATTTTGTTGCCATTTTCTACTATATCAAGAGCCAGCCACATATATAGCGGGTACCTGGTAAATATTTGTTGAATGGACACATATCCCATTGCCAGTGTGGTTACTTTTGCTCTCAAAAGGTGGCTAAACTGCTTAGCAGTACCAACTACTGTGGAACAATGAAAAAAAATGCTATTTACATATAGCATTTTAAAATGTTAAAATAAATTTATTTAGCGTTTAAATATTTAGATGGAGATGTGCAGATTAAATTATGCAGGCATATTATATGCTAATATACACAATATATAATTATATATTAAAATGCATAATACATAAATGTATATTGGAGAATTACATGTCTCCCTTATTTTAAGTAACTTATACAAACGAAAATCACAGAATTGAAAAGTAGCAAATTGAGTAATTTTACATAACTGAAATCACTGGCCTTATTATGTGACACAGGTCGATGGTCATGCCTACACCCTGAGCCCTGACTCCCCTCTGGGCAGACAAGCCTTTCTCATCTCCTACCCCTGCTCTCTGCATTCTGGTACACTGGCTGGCATTCTCCCAACTTTCTTGACCATGCATGCTCCAGACAAGAGCCTTTGCATATGCTGTTCCCTCTGTTTGAAATGGACTGCCCTTTGCTTTTCATACAGATAACTCCTGTTTATCATTTATTTATTTATGTTGGGGTGCTGGGGATCAAACCTGTGCCTTGTACATACTAATAAGCGTAAGCTCTACCTCCAGCCCTTTTGTTTATATTTCTAAATCTCCACTCAAATATCATTTCCCCAAGGAAGGCTTTCCTCACCCTCAAGCCATGCCAGGTTCTCCTGTCACATGCTCTAGTTGCACCCTGTTACTTACCACAGTCCAACCACCAAGGCATATCTATGTAGTATCTGTCTCAATTGCCTCCCTCATGAGAGCAAAAATTCCATGAGGGATGGAGCCATGTTTTTGCCACAGCTGACAATGTGGGTTCTAGTCCAGTGCTTAGCTCTTAAAAGGCATTCAGTATCTGCTTAATGAACATACAGTTTGGAGAATGTGCTAAGAAAGAAAGAAAAAAAAACATTACTTTGAATCTAGGAAAAAGAGCTTACTAAAATAAGGCCTTTCCTTATCAGCAGGGGAACAAGTTTATTAAATCTAGACAAAGGACAGCTATGGAGCTATTTGGCAAAATGTTCAAACATATGGACAAATGCAAACAGAAGAAAGGTGAGCTGCCACTGCTGTTGCTGATTTCACACATCAAGAGAATTTATGATCTTCTGGGACGATCTTAGAAGAAAGCACAGATGAGAGGTCAGAGATGAGTAGGTAGAAGTTCTTCCAGAAAAGGTGGCAGTGAGTAGGGCAATGGAATGACCTCATAAACTTCTTTCCAGCCCAAGATTTTGAGACTAAGCAACTGGCAAATTCATTTATGAATGAAAAGCAGACCCATTAATCCCGGGAGCACTGAATGAATCTCATTAAAGGAAACTTGAAATCAGATCAGCATAGCCACTCAGAGAAAACCATTTCCCCACCTGACAATGATATTTTTCCATATCCCAAATTTAAGAAGGGGTAGGTTGGGTTCCTGAACCAGGACAATGCATAAAGGCCCGCTTGACTCATAATGTGTCTAGGGCAATGAGAACTTGTCATCATGGCTATCTTAGGCTAAAACTCTGAGCAGTGGATCAGGGTAGAAGGTTTCCCTCCTCACACCCGACCTGGCAAGCAGAAACAGGAGCTCCCTCCACTTCAAATTCATTTAGTTTTAATTTAAAGAAAACAGTTCCTGGGGCTGGGATTGTGGCTCAGTGGTAGAGCGCTTGCCTCGCATGCATGAGGCACTGGGTTCGATCCTCAGCACCACATAAAAATAAATCAATAAAGATACTGTGTCCACCTACAACTAAAAATATTTAAAAAAAAAAAAAAAAAAAAAAGAAAACAGTTCCTAATGGTCTTGCTTTCTTCAGAAGGTAAACATATCCAAGTTCTGGGCAAGCAGCATTAGATAACATCGCTCTCGCCACAATCACCTCTTTACACACATATATTTTTTCTAATTCAATTCAGCAAATACATAGTAAACAACCAGGGCTAAGAAGGCAGATCCTCTAACACTCCATTCATCTAATGTGATCACAGTGGCAGGGGGGCCAAGTGGATAGCTGTATGAATTAAATCACAAGTCACTGTACCAGGACAGGGCCAAAACAGAAGTAAGGGCTCTATAGCAACCTAGAATTTGACAAAAAAGAATCTTCCAATATAGTCATGTTTCCCAAACTTCAGCACTTGAAACACCACCTGCAGAATTTTTTGCCATGTTGATATTTCATCTGTACTATATATGCTTAATGTTTTTCTTTATATCAATTCACTATTGTTTTTCTGGCTTATACAAGTTACCTGAATAAGGATATTTTATAATACTGGTGAAATCACAGGTTTTAAATGCTAGTCATTTTTATTTCTCACACATAATAAAATATACAACGATTAAAATGTTAGATGTTTCTCTCCATATGACCTAAAATACACTTGCCTAGCATGCTTTGGGAGATTCTGATATTGGATAATACACTAAGATGATCCTTCACCAAACTGCCCACATAAAATTTTCCCATGCAAGACTAATTGTGTCATCAAAGAGCTAAGCAAACAGCTTGAGAGGCTTGGGATAGAGGCTGACTTGGGTACTAGCAATGTAAGCCTCCTCTTGTGAAGCCAACTTTAAAGAAATCGCCTCAAGAGCTAAGAGAGCTAGAGACACATGGTAACTCCAAATACATTTTTTTTTTAGCATAAGGGTGGTTAATCTGAATTCACTGACAACTGACAAAAACAAATTGGGATTACTACCATAAATTTCCTGTTCCTGCTGTAACAAAATATCGCAAATTTAGCAATTCAAAGCAACACACACTTATTTCCCTATAATTCTAGAAAAACATCTGAAGGTGTCCCTCCAGAGGCTTAGGGGAAATCTACTTCCTGGTCTTTTCTGGCTTCTAGAACTTTTTTTCCTTTTATCTTGGCTTGTGGCTCCTTCCTCTATCTTCAAATCTAGGAGGGTAGTGTCCTGCTTCAGTTATTCCATTGTTTTATTATTCTATGTCAAATCTTCAATTCTCCCTGTTTTTTTTCCCCCCTTCCTGTTTTTTGCAGGTGCTAGGGATCAAATACAGGGCTTTGCATACGCTAGGCAAGCACCCTACAACACAGCAACATCTTTTATATGGACATCTGTGATTGCATTTAGGGCTCACCTGGATAATCTGGGATAATCTCCCCATCTCGGTAGCCTTAACTTTACACAACTGCGAAGTCCCTCTTGCCATAGAAGGTAACATTCACAGATTCCAGAGATCAAGATGTGTATATCTTTGGGGAGGCTCATTATACAGTCTATCACATTATTTTTCTCCATTTTCAACATGAAAATTCAACTAATCAATGAATGGCATTCAGTGATGTATATGAAATTGGATCATTTTGTGTTAATGAGAAGAGTCTTTCAAAGGACACACTGGTCTCCTCAATCCTAGTATTGGTGATATATATTTTTATGTATATATATATGTATGTATATATGTACGAATATATGAGAATGTTATCATTTGGGTCTGGAATGTCCCCTAAGTCGCATGTGTTGAAAGCTTTGTCCTCAAGTTACCAATGTCCAGAGTGGGGCTTTAAGGACATGATTGGATCATGAGGGCTATAACCTCATCAGCATATTAATCCACTTGATGGATTAATAATTTTAATGGACTGCTAAGAGGTCGTGAAAACTATAAGCAGATGGGGCATGGTTGGAGGATGTAGGTCACTGGGGCATGGTCTTGGAGAACACAACCTGGCACTGGCCCCTTCCTCTCTCTTCTTTTTTGAATTGTGGCTGTCATGAGCTGTGCAGCTTTCCTCTACTATGCTCTTCTGCCATGATCTTTGTGCCTAGGAGCCAGCCAACCATGGACTAAAACCTCTGAAACCATGAGCCAAAATAATCTTTCTTCCTTTAAGTTTTTTCCTCAGGTATTTGTCATAGTAACAAAAAAAATGACTAACACAAAGGAAGAGAGGCCCACCCTAGACCATTATGCCTCACAATGTTTCTTGCCTTTAGGAAAATAGTAAAATTTCAATAATCCAGGGTGTTGTGAACAAGCAGAACCAGGATGTTAAATTCTTTTAGGCAAAAATAAGAGACTGACCCCCCTGTACTAAGGCATCTCTAGGCAGGCAGAAAGGCCCATACCTGTAATCACAACTTGGGAGGCTGAAGCAGGAGGATTACAAGTTTAAGACCAGCCTCAGCAATTTAGTGAGATCCTGTCTCAAAGTAAAAGATAAAAAGGAGCTGGGTGCAATGGCACATGCCTGTAATCCCAGCAGCCTGGGAGGCTGAGACAGGAGGATCATGAGTTCAAAGCCAGCCTCAGCAAAAGCGAGGTGCTAAGCAACTCAGTGAGACCCTGTCTCTAAATAAAATATAAAATAGAGCTGGGGATGTGGCTTAGTGGGGAGTGCCCCTGACTGAGTTCAATCCCCAGTACCAAAAGAAAAATAAAAAAGACATCTCCATACATCTCCCAGCTTCCACAATGGAGCTGAATTGCTTCCTCATAAGCAGTAGTTCCTTTTTTAAAATAAATGCCTAACAAATTAGTCTAATTCAACTCAGCAAATATGTAAATACTTTCATGTTCACTGCAGTTATACCCTGATATCCACAAAAACATGTAAAACTCAGTTCCTGAAGTCTTATTCATGTTCACTAATTTAACAAGTATAATCAAGCACTAATTATCTTTCATGTGAGTTGGGCACTAGGAATACAACTGAGAATAAAATGGAGAGTCTGGCCTCAAGGAGCTTGCAGCACAGTGAAGGACAAGTAACTCAGTGCATGACAAAAGTTCTAACTATGGAAAAACAAAGTACTAGGGGAGCTTGTGGGAGGGGAAGAGTTCCCAAAGAAAACAATGCCCTAACCTAAACTGAACTAAAAAGAATGAGTCAGTTCTAGCCAAGGCAAGGTACGGTTGGCTGGGGCAGAGAAGAAAGGAAAGCAGCAGAGAGCGGATAACAGTAATTAGTAGGAGCGTCCCAGTCAACGGGAGAAACTTCCACACAGTAAAGGGGCCAAGCCTACCACACTGATGCCCCTGAAAGACTTGAAGCAGGTCAGTGTGGTTGGGGTGTATAATTCCTGTGATGGGGAATGCAATGACTAAGCCCTGGTGAACAAGTTTGGACTTTTTCAGAGACAGAGGGGAGCCACTCAAAATTGATAACATGAGTGCGATGCAGTGGCACAAGCTTGTAATCCTAGCAGCTTGGGAGGCTGAGGCAGGAGGATTGTGAGTTCAAAGTCAGCTTTAGCAACTTAGTGGGGCCCTAAGCAACTCAGGGAAACCCTGTCTCTCAATAAAATACAAAAAAGAGTTAGGGATGTGGCTCAGCAATTACATACTTCTGGATTCAATACCTGTTATCCAAAAAAAGAAAAAAAGAAGAAAAAATGATAACATGAGTTTGTGTTCCAAAATGAATTCTCTGAGACAAGGTATAGGAAAGTTAAAAAGAAAATAAAGACAAGAGGCAAGGTATCAGGCTGTTGCAATAATCCAAGCAAAAGGTGTCATTGGCCCAGGTGTCATTGTGCACAGAAATTCTGGTTTCTACACACCATATCCCAGTAAAGGGAGCCAGGGATTCTTGAAGGACAGCAGCAGAGAAATTCTAGTGATAGGACTTGGTGACTCACCAAGGCTGAATAAGGAAGAAGTAACTGAGCAGCTAGTGGGGCCATTTCATGGATAGGGGAATACAGGGCCTGGTCTACACTCTATGTATGTGTACACACATTCCATTTCCTAAATAAAAACTTTACTACAGGGTGGAGGTGTACCCCAGTGGTAGAGCACTTACTAGCATACGTGAAGCCCCAAGTTCAATTCCCAGCACTAGGGGTAGGGTGGGGTGTATGTGTATTGTTTTTTGCTGTTAAAATCAGAAAGTAAACCAATAAGTAAATGGACAGCAAGAGAGAAAAAATAAGAGAATTAATCCAGGAGGTCTCAATCTGACCAATAAGAGAAAATAGAGAAAAAAGAAAAAAAAAGAGAGAAAGGAAACAAGAGAATTTTCCAGAATGGAACTTCTGGACTATAAGGGGACCCCAGGCACCCAACACAATAGATGAAAATATAACTACATCAAGGCATGTTGACAAAATTTCAAGACATCAGTGGTAAATAAAAGATCCTAAAAGGTTCCACAGAGAAGGGGAAACAGGCCACCTGAATGCCTATAGTCTCAGGCTGAGGTAGGATTGCTTGGGCCCAGGAGTTTAAGGTTAGCCTAGGCAACACAGTGAGACCCAGTGTCTGAGTGTGTTTGTGTGTGTGTGTGTGTGTGTGTGTGTGTGTGTGTGTGTGTGTCTGTCTGTCTGTCTGTCTCTCTCTCTCTCTCTCTCTCTCTCTCACACACACACACACACACAGCTGGGTATGGTGGTACATGTCTGTAATCCCAGGGACTTAGAAAGCTGAGGCAGGAAGAGGCAAGTTTAAGGCCAGCCTGAGCAATTTAGCAATTTACCCTGTCTCAAAATTTTTTTAAAAGGGGGGTAGGGGTATCCCTCAGTGGTAAAGCACCCTTGGGTTCAATTCCCAGTACTGAAAAAAAATAATAATATAATGACAAAGGGTTTAAAAAGCAAGGACACCTTTGTGCACAGAAATTCTGGTTTCTACACACCATATCCCAGTAAAGGGAGCCAGGGATTCTTGAAGAAAGCTGATTCTAAGATTAGGACATGTCTAAAAACGGTGAGCCTGGGACATCTTGTTCTTACAGAAAGCAAGGACGTGCTCACAGACTAACAGACAAACATCAAAAGGACTGGCCAACTGGGGATATCTGCGCAGCTGAGAGAATAATGACGACCCTATGTATGCTGGGAGAGATTTGCTCTCTGCCATTTCACCCTCAGAATCGTGCCTCTACAGTTCTGTGTGGTGCTGCTGTTGAGGTTGGGCCAATGCCAAAATTAGGTCTCAGAGCATCGACTTTGGTCAAGTCAACCCCATTCATTTTCTTGCTTTCATGTTTTTGAAAAACATGTCTTCTTGAGCATGAACCATAAAGAATTTCTCAATAAACCAGTACCATAGCTCTTGGTTTTGGAACAGCCTCTGGGTGGTCTGTCACTCACCCATTCTCACAGTTCACCTTGAGCTGAAGATCACAAACTTGATGGTTCCATGAAGGGGATCTCACTGGCTCAGCGCCCTTCCCTCCTGCCATCCCCCACAACCAGTGTACATTCGGGCATCCCTGCACTGGGATTTTCACTTCACTGCCAATCCTTTTCTTCATTAGGCCGGGTCACTGCCATATGACTGGTGTGGGTCAGGCCCTCTTCAACTCTCTTGAGAAGACTGAAAACTGAATTTCTAAATTGAAGATAATTCGACCCTTCGGTTTTGTGGTTATGTTCTAAGTACAATGATTTTGTTAGTAAGGTTTTGATACTTGATTCCGAAATGGCCTGGCTGGCCATCATCCCAGCCTATTGTTTCTCTCATTTAATGAAAACCAAAAGAATAATTCAGTAGTTCAGTAAATCATATGGAGATATTTACAACAAAAGTGGTATCCTTTTCCAGTGCCCTTGACTTATGACACACTCAGATCACAATAGAGATCCAGATGGGGCTGCAATTCTACACTTACCACCTATGAATATAACGGCCTTTGTTCACTTTAACAAAATGAATAGAGGCTGACTGTTGTGCTAGCAGGGATATAATTTTTTTATCCTCAGAGAGTCTCTCTCTCAGTTCCTGTGAGAGAAAGTGGCTGACTCTGCCCTATCTCTGAGGAGAAAATGTGCACATTAGAAAACCACCAGCTTAACTGTCGTCTTGCTGGGAGGCCACCACAAAAAAACCCAGCTTATGTTGGCAGCTAAGGAAAAAATACCTCGTGTTTGTCTATGTACACATGTATCCACTCAGGTCTCAAATGGAGATGCAGATTGGGAGCAGACTGAAATCAATCTGAGGAGCTTTAAAAAGTACTGATGCTTGGGCCTCAGTCCTGAAGATTTTAATATATTTGGTATAAAGCACTATGGGTACTTTATACCAGAATAATGGCTCCCCAAAGATGTGCACATCTTTGTCCCTGAAACCTGTGAATATGTAAGGTCACACAGCAAGGGGCATCCGGACTGCAGGTGGAATTAAGGTCACTGCAGGTGACATGTGGGTAGAGAGATTACACTGGATTATCTGGGTGGGCCCACCATAATCAGAAGGGTCCTTAAAAGTGTAACGGGGGGGGGGGGGGCTGGGGTTATGGCTCAGTGGTAGAGGCACTGGGTTCGATCCTCAGCACCACATACAAAATACATAAATAAATAAAATAAAGGTTTAAAAAAATCTTAAAAAAAAAAGTGCAACAGGGAGGCAGCATTAGTAGTAGAAGTGATGCAATATGAGAAGAACTCAAGCTACAATTGTTGGCTTTGAAGATGGAAGAAGGGGTCACGAGCCAAAGAATGTGGGTAGCCTCTAGAAGCTGGAAAAGGCAAGAAATGAATTCTCTCCTAGAGCCTCCAGAAAGGAATGTGGCCTTGCCAACATCTTGGTTTTAACCGAGTGAGGCCTCTGACAGACTTGTGACCTATGGAGCAGTAAGCTAAACTGGTGTTATCTTAAGCCACTAACTTTGTTATGCAGCAACAGAAAGCTAACAAAGCTATAACTCGGGCTTTGCAAGTTTTAAAAAGCTCCCTGGGGGATTCTACTTTTCAGCAAAGTATGATAACCACTAAACTACAAACAAGATAAAGATGTGTTGGTGTGATTGCTTATGCTGGAAAAATATGTGATTTCACCTGGGAAGTTAGTAAGTCCCCCACCAAATTATACACCTTCTTTTCTGAACTACCTATCCATATAGATTGTGGCCTATCCACACATATCATGGGATGCGCATGCTGCACCAGTTTGGGATCAGAGTCTTTTGGAGTCAGATCCATTGAACAAGCTAAATTTCTCTGGGATAAAGAACAATTTTATACCAAATAGGCAAATCTTCCTTCCTTACAGTTTTTTTTTGTTGTTGTTGTTATTGTTTTATTTTAATGGTTCTGGGAATCAAACCCAAGTCCTCACAATTGCCAGGCAAGAGCTCTTACCACTGAGCTACATCTTCACCCTGGGAGACTTTTCTATAAAGTTTATTTTCTTGCCAATACTATTTCAACTAAGGAGCTCACCAACAACTGAATTATATGCAAATACATAAACTGCATATACCATGTTAGCACCGTCAGGAAAAGGACCAAATTGTTTTCCTTTCTGTGTTGAAACTATGAAAAATGACCATCAGGGTTACACAGTGTTTCTCCATTTGCTTTAATAATCTACATGTGATAGATAATAAATGGATGTGATAGACAAACAGTATAATACTCTGGGAAAAAATGAACTCATTCTTCTCAGAAACAAGAAAGAAGTGCCCATTATACAATTTTGACAAGCATAGCCCTCCCTTCACAGTGAGACTTTGTCCATTACCTGGACTTCAATGCTGGCTCATACATGATGGTAGCTTTCCTTAGAAGCCATTCCATCATGGTACCATCGCCAAAAGCTAAGTCCTCAGAACCCTTTCCTTGGTATTTTTTCCCCCGTTTCATCTTCCTTGAAAGGAGGCTGGTGTAACAGAAAAGTCAGTCACAATAGAATTGGAAAGGTGAGTTAGTATTTCAATCCTGTCACTTATAAATGATGTGGTATTATGAGATCTCTGAGCTGCTCTAAGTTTTGTCTCTAAGAAAGATGATATTCCTTTATGATGTTGTGTAGGTTAAATGAAATGACATTGATGACAGTGCTTAGCACACAGCAGGGGGGCTTCTATAAATGCTAGCCTCACTAGAATCTCATCCACTATTATATTTTCATGTACCACCTCTATGCCAAGTGTCTCCTACCTTTTCTTTTTCCTGTCCTTTCCCTGAGCTCCGGTACCATACTTCTAATTATCAACTCGACATTTCAATTTGGACCCCTCACTGGCATCTCTGATTGGACATGTTCAAACTAGTTTTATGTTCTTCACTCAGTGACTCCTCTCAATTTCCCTTTGTCAGTCACAGTAAAAGCACTGTCAGTCCCTCACATCCATCCTTTCTCCATTCCTACTGCTACGACTCTCAGGCTCTCTTCCCATTTTAGTCAGCTTTGTGACACTGTGATCAAAATATCTGACAAGAATAACTTAAAGGAGGAAAAGTTTATTTTTGGCTCACAGTTTTAGAGGTTCAGTCCATGGCAGGCCAAGTCCACTGCTCTGAGCCCAAGGTGACGCAGGACATCATGGCAGAAGGGCGTGGTAGAAAAACACTGCTCATCTCATGGTGGCCATGAAAGTGGGGGATGGAGGACACAACCACAGGGAAGATGAACCCTTCCAAGACATGCCTCCAGTGACCCATGTGCCCCAGCCACATCACACCACCTAGTCCATTCAAACTAGGATGGACTGAGTAGGTTACAGGTCTAATAATCCAATCATTTCACCTCTAAACATTCCTGCATAAACACAGGAGCTTTTGAGGGACACCTTATATCCAAATGATAGAGCTCAAGCAAGAATCTTTCAAGTACCATCCATGTCTCAAGCTGTCTCTCCCATTCTAGTCTGATGTGGTTTTCAAGTTAATCTTTCTGAAAGCACATGTGTCAAATCAACTCCTGCACAAAGATCCTTAGAGGTTTTTTTTTTTTGCCCTGCAACCTGGTATTTATGGTCACAGAAGCCCCAAACTTCACCAGGTGTATAGACAATATGAGGCTCACACAGCCTAATTAAGTCTTGAATCAATGTACCAAGCACTGAGCAATTTCATATTGCCACATGAAAGAAAAACTCTTGGGACAAATGGATCATAAAACAATTTTCTGCTGAGCATGGTGGTGCAGCCTATAATCCCAGCACTTAGGGAGGCTGAGACAGGAGAATCACGAGTTCAAAGCCAGCCTCAGCAACAGTGAGGTGCTAAGCAACTCAGTGAGACCCTGTCTCTAAATAAAATACAAAACAGGGCTGGGGTGTGGCTCAGTGGTACAGTGCCCCTGAGTTCAATCCCTGATGCCAAAAAACAAAACAAAAAACAAGTTGTTTTTTTTGCTGGGGATCCAACCCAGGGCATGTGCATGATAGGCAAGCATCCTACCAACCAAGCTATACTCCCAGCCCCCATAAAACAAGTATTTTTAAAAGCAGCTACTAAGCTGGGTGCATTGTGTATGCGTATAATCTCAGTAGTTCGGGAGGTTGAGATGGGAGGACCACAAGTTCAAGGCCAGCCTCAGCAACTTAGTGACGTCCTAAGCAACTTAGTAAGATCCTGTCTCAAAATAAAAAAGGGCTGGGGGGCTGGGATTGTAGCTCAGTGGTAGAGCGCTTGCCTCGCATGCATGAGGCCCTGGGTTCGATCCTCAGCACCACATACAAAGCAATAAAATAAAGACATTGTGTCCATCTACAAAAAAATTTTTTTTTAAAAAAAAGGGCTGGGGATGCAGCTCAATAGTAAATTGACCCTGAATTAAATCCCCAGAAAATTCCCCTCACAAAAATAATAATAATTTGTAAAATAAAATAAACAATTACTGAGAAATGGAAATTTTTGACATCAAATTTCCTTATATAGGATTTTATAACTACAGTCAAAATCAGCGACAAACCACCCTGAATTGCATTGACTTAATAATGCATTGAGATTAAACCATTTTGCATATTATATATTTTAAAAACTCTCACCAAATACCAAGCCTATAGTATTTATAACAAATGGCAAATATGGGCTGGCATTGTGGCTCAGTGGTAGAGCACTTGCCTACCATGCATGAGGAACTGGGATTGATTGCCAGCACCACATAAAAAAACTAATAAACAAATGACAAAAACAATCAATTTCAAACTAGTTCTTACCATTTTGTTCATCTAATTCATTCCCAATTTCCTGTCCCATTTGTTTTTGGCGACTTATGATAGAGGAAAGGGCATCAAGGCCTGCATCCTGTTCTGAAAGAAAGAAAAACAAATATTCAAAAATCAAAGAAAAGCAATTGAAAGTCCATAAATACACTCAAGCATGTAACACAACTCAATATATGATACAAGGGATAGAATAATTTAACACAGAAACAAAAATAAGTATGTCACATCTTATACTAAAATGATTCTCAGAAGAATTAAAATTTTATATATGAAAAATAAGATTTGACTACACAAACACTTAAATTTTCTGGTACTTAATAAAGAGCATCTAAAAATCAATAATAAAAAGACTATGTTCCAATTTTTTAAAAAGCAAAGGATATAGATAGAAAATACACAAAAGAATTTCAGAAGGGAAAAATAACACAAAAAAAGGCTTGATACCACCAATTCTTTAAAAAATACAAAAAAAAAGAAAAAATTTTCATTTATCACATTTGTAAGGATTAAAAAGAACAATTATACCTAAGGCTAACTGAATTGTGAAGAACTAGAAGCTCTGACGTACTATGTAATAGAAAGAAAGTTCAATTTACTTCTTGAGAGTAGATTGTGCCCCTTTATCAATCCTAAGTCTATGTAACATATATAAGAAATATACATAAGAAAACGTTTGGATAATATGCAATGACGTATTTACAAAGATCTTCCTTGAAGTATTTCTCTTATGATATCTAAACAGCCCAGCCGAACAAATAAGCGGCTGTCCTGGCCTACTTCCATCTAGAGACAACAGCCAGGACCAGGAAAGATCATCCTTGAGGTTCCTACAAGCCCAGATACACCACAGGTGACGTAATCATAACTTAAAGGGACACTATAAAATCATAGGGTAGAAACTGTAATACCTAATACCTCAGATAAACACTGCTAGAAAGGAAGACACATGAACAACATGAAAAAACAACAGAAGAAAATGCTCCAATCAAACCAAGATGCTACAGTAATAGAATCCACTGACAGCACAGAAGATAAAATCTCAGAGGAGTTGTTCAGAATGTATGTAATTAAAATAATCTGTGAAGCACAGAATAATATGAGTGTACTTACAGGCAACAATTGATCAACTCAACAAAGAGATTAGAGAGCAAATACAGGCAATAATTTATCACTCCAACAAAGAGATAAGAGAGCAAATACAAAAAGCAAAGGATTTCAGAGTCTCTCAAGAGAGACTCTGAAAAAAAAGAAAAAACAAGCAGAAATACTTGAAATGAAAAAAACAACCAAATAAAAATTTCAATAGAAAGCATCACCAACAGACTAGATAACAGGGAAGATAGAACCTCAGACAATGAAGACAAAACATATAATATTGAAAATAAAGTTGACCACAATGAAGATGGTAAGAAACCATGAAAAAACATCCAAGAATTATGGGATAACATAAAAAGATCAAATCTAAGAATTACCAGGATAGAAGAAGACACACAGATACAAACCAAGGAATACACACTCTCTTCAATGAAATAATATCAGAAAATTTCCCAAACATGAAGAATGAATTGGAAAATCAAATACAAGAGGCTTACAGGACACCAAATATACAACACTACAACAGATCCATACCAAGGCACATTATAATGAAAATGCCTAATATACACAACAAGGATAGAATTTTAAAAGCTGCAAGAGAAATATTTCAGATTACATACAGAGGGAAACCAATTTAGATTTCAGCAGATTTCTCAACACAGACCCTCAAAGCCAGGAGACCCTGGAACAACATATACCAAGCTCTGAAAGAAAATGGGTGCCAGACAAGAATCTTATATCCAGCAAAATTCAGCTTCAGATTTGATGATGAAATAAAAACCTTGAACAGAAAACAAAAGTTAAAATAATTTACAATGAGAAAGCCTGCAGTAGAGAACATTCTCGGCAAAATATTTCACGAGGAGGAAATGAAAAACAACAAATGAAAATCAATGAAGAGAGGAACTATACTAAAGGAAAAGCCAATCAAAGGAGAAAACAAGTCAAATTCAAAACCAAAAACTAAACCAAAATGAACGAGAATACAAACCATATTTCAATAATAACCCTGAATGTTAATGGCCTAAACTCATCAATCAAAAGACAAAGACTGGCAGGTTAGATTTTTTAAAAAGACTCAACAATATGCTGCCTTCAAGAGACTCATCTCATGGAAAAAGACATTCACAACTGAAGGTGAAAGGATGGGAAAAAACATACAACTCAAAAGAACTGCATAAACAACCAGGGGTTTCCATCCTCATATTAGATAAAGTGGACTTCAAACCAAAGATAGTCAGAAGGGATAAAGAAGGTCATTTCATACTGCTTAAGGGAACCATACATCAACAAGACATAACAATCATAAATATCTATGCCCCAAACAATGGAGCATCTACCTATATCAAACAAACCCTTCTCAATTTCCAGAATCAAATAGACCACAGCACAATAATACTGGGTGACTATAACATACCTCTCTCACCATTGGACAGATCTTCCAAACAAAAAATAAACAAAGAAACCACAGAACTCAATGATACAATCAATAATTTAGAATTAACAGACATATACAGAATATTTCATCTATCAACAAGTGAATACACGTTTTTCTCAGCAGCACATGGATCCTTCTCTAAAACAGACCATGTTATGCCACAAAGCAACTCTTAGCAAGTACAAAAAAACAAAGATACTACCCTGCATTCTATCAGACCATAATGGAATGAAATCAGAAATCAATGATAAAATTAAAAATAGAAGTTACTCCATCACCTGGAGACTAAATAATATGCTACTGAATGAGGCATGGGTAACAGAAGACATCAGGGAGGAGATAAAAAAAATATTTAGAGGTGAACAAGAACTCTGATACAATATATCAAAATCTCTGGGATACTATGAAGGCTGTATTAAGAGGAAAGTTCATTGCATTGAGCTCATTCATTAAAAGAAGAAAAAGTCAACAAATAAATGACCTGACATTACATCCCAAAGCTCTAGAAAAAGAACAAAAGATCAACACCAAAAGAAGCAGAAGATAGGAAATAATTAAAATCAGGGCTGAAATCAATGAAATTGAAACAAAACAATTTGAAAAAATGAGCAAAACAAAAAGTTGGTTCTTTGAAAAAAATAAATAAAATTGATTAACCCTTAGCCACCCTAATGAAAAGGAGAGAGAAAATTTAAATTACTAAAATTCAAGATGAAAAAGGAAATATCGGGACACTACTGAAATACAGAAGATAATTAAAAACTATTTTGAAAATCTATACTCCAGTAAAACACAAAGTCCCGAAGACACCAACAAATTTCTAGAGGCATGTAATCTGCTCAAACCGAACCAGGAGGACATACACAACTTAAACAGATCAATATCAAGCAAGGAAATGGAAGGTGCCATCAAAAGCTTACCAACCAAGAAAAGCCTGGAACCAAATGGATTCTCAGCCAAGTTCTACAAGACCTTCAAAGAATTAATACCAATACTTCTCAAATTATTCCATGAAATACAAATGGAGGAAACCCTTCCACAATCATTCTATGAGGTTAGTATCACCCTCCTCCCAAAACCAGAAAAAGGTACATAAAAGAAAGAAAACTTCAGACCAATATCTCTGATGAACATTGATGCAAAAATTCTCAATAAAATTCTGGCAGATCATATACAAAACATAGTAAAAATATAGTGCAGGGGCTGGGATTGTAGCTCAGTGGTAGAGAGCTTGCCTCATATACATGACGCCCTGGGTTCGATCCTCAGCACCACATACAAAGGAATAAAATTAAGACATTGTGTCCATCTACAAAAAAAAAAAAAAAATAGTGCGCCATGATCAAGTGGGTTTCATCCCAGATATACAAGGTAGGTTCAACATATGGAAATCAATAAACATAATTCATCACATCAAAAGACTTGAAGATCAGATCAGGGGCTGGGATAGTAGCTCAGCGGTACAGCATTAGCCTTGCATGCATGAGGCCCTGGGTTGGATCCTCAGTACCACATATAAAGCAATAAAATAAAGACATTGTGTCCATCTACAACTAAAAAAAAAATTTTAAAAAAAGATAAGATCATATGACTATATCTATAGACGCTGAGAAAGCACTTGACAAAATACAGCACCTTTTCTGTTCAAAACACTAGAAAAACTAGGAATAGTAGGAACATCTCTCAACATTGTAAAAGCTATCTATGCAAAACCAAAGGCCAACATCATCCTAAATGGAGAAAAATTGGAGGCACTCCCTCTAAAAACAGAAACAAGACAGGGATGCCCTCTTTCACCACTTCTATTCAACATAGTCCTTGAAACTCTATCCAGAGCAATAAGACAGATGAAAGAAATTAAAGGGATATGAGTAGGAAAAGAAGAACTCAAACTATCATTATTTGCCAACAACACGATTCTTTAGAGGATCCAAAAAATTCCACTAGAAAACATCTAGAATTAGGAAATGAATTCAGCAAAGTAGCAGGATATAAAAGCAATACCCATAAATCAAATGCATTTCTATACATCAGTGATGAATCCTCTGAAAGAAAAATTAGGAAAACTACCCCATTCACAATAGCCTCAAAAAAAAAAAAATGAAATACTTCAGAATCAATTTAACAAGAGGTGAAGTTTTCACCTCTACAGTGAAAACTACAGGACACTAAAGAAAGAAATTGAAGAAGACCTTAAAAGATGGAAAGATCTCCCATGCTCTTGGATAGGCAGAATCAATATTGTCAAAATGGCCTTACTACCCAAAGCACTATACAGATTCAACACAATTCCAATTGAAATCCCAACATCATTCCATATAGAAATAGAAAAAGCAATCATGAAATTCATTTGGAAAAATAAGAGACCCAAAATAGCCAAAGCAATCCTTAGCAAGAAAAGTGAAGCAGGAGGCATCACAATACCAGACCTTAAACTATATTATAAAGTTGTAATAACAAAAATGGCATGGTATTGGCACCAAAATAGACACGTAGACCAATGGTACAGAACAGAAGACACAGAGACAAACCCACATAAATATAGTTATCTCATTCTAGACAAAGGTGCCAAAAACATACATTGGAGAAAAGATAGCCTCTTCAACAAATGGTGCTGGGAAAACTGGAAATCCATATGCAGCAAAATGAAACTAAACCCCTATCTCTCACCATGCACAAAACTCAACTCAAAGTGGATCAAGGACCTAAGAATTAGACCAGAGACCCGGCGCCTAATTGAGGAAAAAATAGGCCCCAACCTTCATCATGTCGGATTAGGCCCTGACTTCCTTAACAAGACTCCTAAAGCTCAAGAAATAAAAGCAAGAATCAATAAACGGGATGGATTCAAGCTAAAAACTTCTTCTAAGCAAAAGTAAAAATGAGGTGAACAGAGAGCCCACATTCTGGGAGCAAATTTTGCCGTGTGCACATCAGACAGAGCACTGATCTCCAGGATAAATAAAGAACTCAAAAAACTTAACACCAAAAAAATAACCCAATCAATAAATAGGCTAATGAGCTGAACACTTCTCAGAAGAAGCTATACAATCAATCAACAAATATATGAAAAAATGTTCAACATCTCTAGCCATTACAGAAATGCAAATCAAAACTACTCTAATATTCCATCTCACACCAGTCAGAATGGAAGTTATCAAGAATATAGACAACAATAAGTGTTGGTGAGTATGTGGAGGAAAAGGCACACTCATACTTTGCTGGTCAGACTGCAAATTGATGCAACCAATCTGGAAAGTAGTATGGAGATTCCTTAGAAAACTTGGAATGGAACCACCATTTGACCCAGCTATTGCAATCCTTGGTCTATACCCAAAGGACTTAAAAACAACATACTACAGTGACACAGCCACTTCAATGTTACAGCAGCTCAATTCACAATAGCTAAACTGTGGAACCAACCTAAATACCCTTCCTAAATGAATGGATAAAGATACTGTGGTATATATACACAATGAAATGGTACTCCACATTAAAAGAGAACAAAATTATAGCATTTGCAGGTAAATAGATGGAGTTGGAGAACATTATGCTAAGCAAAGTAAGCCAATCCCAAAAAACCAAAGGCTGAATGTTCTCTCTGATAAATGGATGCTGATCCATAATGAGGGAGGGGGCATGGGAAGAATGGAGAAACTTTGTCCAAAGGGGAGGGAAGGAAGGAGATGGGACATGGGACAGGAAAGATGGTAGAATGAGAGAGAACAGTGCCCTAGGTACATGTATGACTGCACATATAGTATAACTCTATATTGTGTACAACCAGAGAAATGAAAAAACAATTTAAAAAAAGATACCTAAACATGACACTGGATATCAATTCATTGTCTCTCAGCTCCAAAATTACATTTTCTGAGTTCTCTGAATGCTTATGTGGACCCCTTAAATACATTTTTCCTTTGCCAGGTTTTTTGCTTCCTTGCCCGTGTGTGTGTGGCTATCTGTCTCCTACCACCATCACCACTTTCTGCTCTCTCTCTCTGAGGAGGTGGTTTCTAGGGCTAAAACCCAAAGGTAAGTATGTGCTCTACCACTGAGCTACACTCTAGCCCCTGAGCCTTTTCTCTTGACAGGATCTATCAGTGCTTGCAGCTTCTATGTTTAGCTTCATCACTGCACAGTAGCTAGCGGACAGCAGCACACATGCCCTACTTGGGTGTTTCCTAATAAGAACCTCCACTGAAGTCCTTCACAATGAACGGTTTTCCTTGACACCCTAGCTAGAGGGCAGCACCACTTCAACTCTTCTGAAATCCAGTGACCCTCAGCTGAGCCTCTGCTCAGCCAGGAGGGCTTGGCACTCTTCCCTGACACTCAGTCTCAGCCTGAGATTAGTGATTTCACCTCATAACTGGTATTTCTGCATTCTTTAAGAGTTGCCTTAATTTCTTGCTAGCTAATCTCTCATAACTGGAATCCCCTGTTGTAGTTAAAATTCTTTTATATTAAACCTTCTGTGTCAAATTTCTCTCTCCTGATTGGACCCAGTAATACATTTCTTTATTTATTTATTTTTTTTTTTTGGTGCCAGGGATTGAATTCAGGGGTATGCAACCGCTGAGCCACATCCCCAGCCCTATTTTTTTTTTAGTTGTAGATGGATGCAATATCTTTATTAATTTTTATGTGGTGCTGAGGATCAAACCCAGTGACTCACACATGTGAGGCAAGCGCTCTACCACTGAGCTACAGCTACAGCCCCAGCACCCCCAGACCTATTTTGTGTTTTATTTAGAGACAGCATCTCACTGAGTTGCTCAGTGCCACGCCATTGCTGAGGCTGGCTTTGAACTCTGTCTCAGCCTCCCAAAGTGCTGGGATCACAGGCATGTGCCACCACACCCAGCCCAGTAAAACATTTCTAATAGTAAAAAATTAGAAACTATCTAAGTGTCCAAACTACAGGATTTGTTTAAAATTTTTTAGCATATCCAGAAAATAAAATTGTATAGTATATCCTGATAGCAAAATACCACACAGCCATTAAAAATCATATTGTTTGTGCTTATTTTGATACTGAAGTTCATGTTAAGTATAAAAGTAGGGTATAAAAAAAGGTATAGTAGAAAAGCACTTGTTTTAAAAAAGAAAAATGCATTACTTTTCTAGTTTTTAAATATTTAAAGAAAAAAGGTAAACTCAAGTTATTCAGGATAATTTATTTAAATTTTGATTTTTTTATTTTAAATAAACGAGGCAGTCACCACAATCTTTTTTCCTTTGTTTTCATGTGCATTGGAAAGAGCCCTTTGAAGCTGAGTTTACTCACTCTTTTCACTCAGACAATATGCCAGATGAAGGCAGATTATGCCAGTTGTGGTTTCATTTGTTTATGGGCTTTTTAAATGAATGTTTCACATAAAGATGCATCTATGAAAGCAGAAATCACAAAAGTCTTCCTACTCAAGATCACATTAACATTTACTTATATTTTTTTCAAAGGCTTTTTATGGAATTGAACCATTACACTTAGCTCTTTGATTCATCTGGAACTTATTTTAACTAAAGGTGTGAGGTAAGGACCACTTAGTGACATTTTTTGACACTGTGTATTTTTTTTAAACTATAAATGACCTGCTATCTCTAGGGACCATTCATTCCAAGGGACCATTTTATAGGAAAATCACTTTATAATGAGATTCTTTTGGTCTTTAGTAACAACCTCTTGGATGGCCTCCAAAAGAAATCTATCATCAACCAAATACTGTTATAGGATGTCTGATGCTACAGAAAAGTTCTAAATGCATCCATAGGATAGTCTATACATAGGGCTGACGTAAAGTGTCATTATGAATTAAAAGGTAAAACAATTTAATAAGAGGAGATTCCTCTAGTGCTTTCAATTAGGTTAAAAGTCTTGAGTTGTTTTATCTAGTAGAGACATACATTATGAATGAAAAATAGCTGCATTATTCTTTTCTCTTATTGTCTAACAACTACCTAAGAGCCATCTCTCTAAGGTACAATAGAAAGAAGACTAAAAATGCTGCTCCAATCAAATAATTTCTCTAGGACCTCTGCATCTCCTCAACATGTTTAAATGGTGTTATAAAATTTCCAAAGACCCTGAAGATCTTTATCATGGAGAATCTGTGTGGGTCACTGTGAAGCTCAACAACCTGAGCTTCTCCAAGTTGTAAAGAAGCATTTCTAAGGGTAAGTGGTATGGCCACATAGGGATAATCATCAAAATTCTGCCACCTACAAAAGTAAAAATCACCATGAATCATGCAGTCTATTGCAACCAGCAAAGCTATGATGTCGTCATAATTACAGTTCACTTCTATAACCTACTCTACTCTATCACATAACCCAAGACATTACGGTATCACAATAGATCATTGATAACAGATCACAAAACCTTCAGGTTTACAATGGTGTGAATTTTAAAAGATGTATGATCATTGTGGTAGGAAGAATAATGGCTCCTGCTCAAAGATGTCCATGTCCTAATCCCTGGAAACTGTGAATATGTATTACCTTCCCTGGCAAAAGGAACTTTGCAGATGTGATTAAGGTCAACAGAGATGAAAAAGGAGACTAGTGTCAATTAACTAGGTGGACCCAGTATAATCATGACTACTGAAAAGCAGAGAATCTTTCCAGCTGCTGTCACAGAGAGATAAGAAGAAGGGTGAGAGAGTGAGTTGCTGGCTTTAAAGAAGGAAGAAGGGTACCTTGGGCCAAAGGATGTGGGTGGCCTCTAAAAGCAGAAATAGACAAGGGAATGGATTCTCCCCTGGAGCCTCCAGAAAGGAATGCAGATCTTTTGAACTTCTGACCTACAGAACTGTACAATATTAAATATGTGTTTTAAGTCACTAAGCGGGTACTAATTTATTACAGCAGCAACAGAAAACCAATACAATAATTTTCTGAAAATCCCTTTGGAGCAATTGTGTATGTGGATACTTCCTATCTTTAGACACTCAGGAAAACCATTCTCTAAGTGAATGTCATGTAATTGTGGGAGAACAATCTGGTGACTGTAGATTAAAAACAAAAGGACAATCATCGGAATGTATTCTTGCCAAAAATAACAAACCTGATTCTGATCAACTCATTAAATCTAACCACCAATTTATAGAAAATATCTGAGACAGAAGAATATGCTAAACAATATAGGATTCAAACAGTGAGATCTAGATAGTGGGAACTATAGGGCAAATAACCTTGTTTAGAACTTTGCGGGGAAAGAAAGGAGAGTTGGAAAAGAAACCTTTTTATTAAAGAAACTTAAGGAACATATCAACTGATTTCAATGTATGGACCACACTGAACAGTCTAAAAGCAGTTTGATTAAAGAATCATCACAGGAGAATCAAGGAAATTTGAACACTGACTGGATATTTGATTATATTAAGAAATTAATACAACTCAGTGAGACCCTGTCTCTACATAAAACACAAAATAGGGCTGGGGATGTGGCTCAGTGGTCGAGTGCCCCTGAGTTCAATCCCTGGTACCAAAAAAAAAAAAAAAAAAGAAATTAATAATTTGGTATGGATGATAATTACATAGGAACTATACTTTTTTAACAAAAAGACTCCTTATTTTATAAACAGAAATATTTTGAAATACTCGCCAATAAAATAATACAACTTCTGAGATTTCTTTCAAAAATACTCCAGGGGATGGGTAGGTGGGTATACATATAAAAGAAGCCAGATTATTTACAGGGTATAATTGCTAAAGCAGCATGAGAGGGGACATGGAGTCATTATCTAACTCTACTTTCATGTTTGAAATTTTCCACAGCAAAAAAATTATCAACATTTTAACATGAAAAATTTTTCTATGTTTTTATTCGTATTTTCCCATGTTATTCATTGATGCATTATCATTATACATAATAGTGGAATTCATCATTACGTATGGGTACATACACATGATATTACAATAGATTTTGGTCAATACCATTCCCCAGTACTTCCTCTTTCCCTCCCCTCTTTCTTCTCCCTGATCCCTCTCCTCTACACTTCTGGTCTCCCTTCTATTTTCATGAAGTCTGCATCTCCACCTTTCTTTTCCTTTTTCCTATCTTCCATATATGAGAGAAAAACATGTGACCCTTGACTTTCTAAGTTTGGTTTTATTTTGTTTACCATAATGTTCTAGAATTTCATCCACTTTCGTGCAAACGACATAATTTCATTCTTCTTTATGGTTGTAAAACTCCATTGTGTACACATAGGCACATGTCCTTTATACATTCATACACTGACACACCTGAGCTGGTTCCATAGTTTCACTATTATGAACTGTACTGATATAAACATGCGTATACATGTTTCACTGTAGTATGACGACTTTAATTCTTTAGGATAAATACCAAGAAACGGTATAGCTAGGTCATATGGTGGTTTCATGTTTATTTTTTTGATAAACTTCTATACTGATTTCCACAGTGATTGTACTAATTTACAATCCCACCAACAGTGTTTAAGTGTTCTTTTTTCTCCACATCCTCTCCAGCATTCATTATTGTTTTTATTCTTAATGGCTGCCATTTTAACTGGAGTTAAAGTAACTGGAGTTAAAGTAAAAATCACCATGAACCATGCAGTCTATTGCAACCAGCAAAACTATGATGTCATCATAATTACAGTTCACTTCTATAACCTGCTCTACTCTATCACATAACCCAAGACATTACGGTATCACAATAGATCATTGATAACAGACCACAAAACCTTCAGGTTTACAATGGTGTGAATTTTAAAAGATGGATGATCATTGTGGTAGATTTCAGTGTAGTTTTGATTTGCATTTCCCTAATTGCTAATTAAACATTTTTTCATATATTTGTTGGCCATTTGTATTTCTTCTTTTGAGAAGTACCTATTTAGTCCACTCACCCATTTATTAATAGGGTTTTTTGATATTAAGTTTTTTTGAGTTTATATATTGTAGATATTAATCTTTTGTCAGAGAGTAGCTAACAGATTTTCTCCCATTCTGTAGGTTTTCCCTTCACATTCTTAATTGTTTCCTTTGCTGTGCAGAAGCCTTTAATTTGATGCAGTCCATTTATTAATTATTGGTATTATGTCCTGAGCTTTAAGTGTCTTGTTTTTTTAAAATATTTTTTTAGTTGTAGATGGATACCTTTATTTTATTTTTATGTGGTGCTGAGGATCAAATCCAGTGCCTCACACATGCTAGGTAGATGCTCTACCACTGAGCTACAGCCCCAGCCCTTACATATCCTATTGAGGAAGTCCTTGCCCGTGCCTGTATACTGGAGTGTTGACCCTACCTTTTCTTCAAGGAGTTGGAAAGTCACAAAGGGACATTTCTAAGAGCTATAACCTCATTCCCCTATCTGAGCACATGACAAGGACCCCAAGGACTGAGAATATATCTTTTCCTGTCCTTGCCACCAAATGCAAGCCCAGCTGGTATCACTACTAGGTTTACCTAAGGACTTATACAGGCAGCACTTGCTGTTTCAATCAACCAATGACCACAGAGGACTCTCCAGGTTTATAGAAGAAAAAAAAAATATGGTCTCTGCTAGATGGAAAGGTTCTGGTCAACACTAGATAGCCCTGAAAGTAATTAAGCAGAAAAAGCAATTGATATTATATTATCCAGTGTCCAGAGTGACACAATGGAACTTCTCACATTTAACATATGTAAGCAGCTCTCCCTAGATGAAAAAAAAGTAGGAGCAAATAAGGAAAGATTGAATCAAGCTAGATAAAGGAGTCAATCACAATTTTAGGAAGACCCTTAGAGCAAGTCCCAAGAATAGAGGATTTTATTATTGTTTTAGTTTTAAGATTTTAGGCAATCTTCTAATCTATGTGACAGCTATAAGAAAGGACATCTTCCAAGGAAATTGTGAAATTGTGACTGCAAGGGTTCAAAGATTAACAACTAAGATTCCTCAGTGTAAAATGGAGTCTGGCTATCCATCTTCCCCACCCCCATTTCACATGAAAACATTTAGAGACCTAATAACACAGAAATCTAGAATAAATACACAACTTTCTGCTCAAATCTAGAAAGAATATCTATAGAATAAGACTTGACTGTGCTAATTAAGTGACTCAATCAACAAAGATCTCCTGAGCAAAGGTGGGGCACCTCTTCCAAACTCTGCCATCCAATTCAGGGACAAGAGTCTAGGCTATACCCAGTTTCCTTCCTTTGTTCCATCTCAAGGATGTTTGAGGTGACAAAGTTATTGTCACCAACACAGCCACCTTTCCCTAATACCCATTTATGCCTCAAGTTTCAGCTTAAAAAAAAAAAAAAAAAAAACCAGAAGCCAGGATAAGCCAACTGGTTATGAGGAGGCCTACCTTCCAGATTAGGCAAGGAAGGCATTCATTGCCCTGAAGTCTAAGCTCTGCCAATAAATTGTCATTCTGGATGGTTTTCAAAGTGTTTCTAAGGATCAAGAGAAGCACAGAAAGGCTAACTGACTGGGCATGGTGGAACTTGCCTGTAATCCTGGCTCCTTGAGAAGCTGAGGCAGAAGGATTTCAAGTTCAAGGCCAGCCTCAGCAATTTAGTCAGACTCTAAATAAAAATAAAAAGGGCTGAGGATATAACTCAGTGGTAGAAGTGCTTGCCTAGCATGGATGAAACCTGGGCTTGAACACCAGCACCACACCCACATCCCACCCACCCACACAAGACAAAGAAGGGCTAATGGATTCCATGGACAAAAGAAGTGAGAAATCACCTTTCTTGGCTTTTATTTTTATCTAATGCAGGACCACAGCAACTCAGCACATCATGAAGACTCCTGAGGCAAAGAAAAGGCTAATAAGCATTTTATATAAATTATTTCCATGTTTGTGTTTATCCCTGAAAAACAACTTGTTAGCAAAGCAACAAGGGACACAGCATCTCAAAACACGAATGTAAGAAAAGGAAAAAAAACCTGATTTAAAATATGCCACACCCCTCCGCTCTACTTCATCCTCCTATTCCCAAACCCCATAGGCCAGCAAGCCTTCAAAGAGTGAGAAACTCTACATGGATGAGCTCTGTTCTGGAGACTCCATGGCTAAAACTCAATGGGAACATTCTCTCACATCCAACTGGCAGCAGTCCCTGAATGCAGTCCCTTCTCAGTGACACAGATACTTTCCCTAACAGAAAACTGTTTTTCTTAGCCAAAGCAATAATGCCAGAAAAATTCATTAGAGCACACACACCTGTAATCCCAGCAACTCAGGAGGCTGAGGCAGAGGCAGGAGGATCTCAAGTTAGAGGTCAGGCCCAGAAATTTAAGGAGACCCTGTCTCAAACTAAAAAATAAAAGGACTGGGACTGAGGCTATTGCTCAGTGGTAGAGCGCTTGCCTAGCACTTGTGAGGCACTGGGTTCAATTCTCAGCACCACATTAAAAAGTAAAGATTGTGTCCAGTTCCATCTACAATTAAAAATATTAACAAACAAGCCAGGCGCGGTGGCGCAAGCCTGTAATCCCAGCACTTAGGGAGGCTGAGACAGGAGAATCGCGAGTTCAAAGCCAGCCTCAGCAACGGCGAGGCACTAAGCAACTCAGTGAGACCCTGTCTCTACATAAAACACTAAATAGGGCTGGGGATGTGGCTCAGTTGTCGAGTGCCCCTGGGTTCAATCTCCAGTACCAAAAAAATATATATTAATAAACAAATAAATTAAAGGACCTGGGGATGTAGCTTAGCGGTAAAGTGCCCTTAGGTTCAATCCCCAGTACCAAAAAAAAAAAAAAAGATGGATCAATCTGTAAAAATCAGCAAGAGGGCAGTCCTTTCAAGAACTATAAATCCTGAAGAAAAAGGATGTATAAGAATCATTGTGCTAGGTATAAAGCATGTTGCTTTTCATTTTTTCACTTTCCTTCAAATACAGTAATGGTGAAGACCCAAGAGAGTTGCTGTGTTTCATTTACTAGACAATTTCACTGCAAAAGGAGAGTTCAAAATAGAATTAGACTTCTGTTTCTGGCTAAGATGAACTGACAGGGACCAGATTTCCTTTTGGCATTAAGTAACTGGTGGGGAGTGGGGGCAGGCAAAATATACAAGTTTCAAAATGCATGTCAGGAAACAAAGAGCAGAGGTCCTCAAGCAATGGGAAACAAATAAGATGAACTCTAAGATTGCCCCTGATTACTGCCTTGTGAGAGCTCCCAGCCATGTTGGGGGTGTTGGGGAAGCCCAGGTAGAAGCTGGCAGACTTAAGTTGAAAGAGTCCAAATAGGTCAAGGTGGTTCAAGTATGCAGGGTACTGCCACAGAGGACAGATCTGCATGAGGAGAGCTCTAGGCCTATACGGCATCAACAGTGAGTCTTTAGCTGAGTGTTGCATGAGCAGTGAGGGAACGACCCAAAGCTGGGGGAAGAATCACTCCAAACAGTAAATGGAACAAACCTCTGGGCTCAACCAGATCAGACATAGTACATATTCTCACCAACCAAGTTACTTCATTATTCATGGAGTATTACAAAGAATACTCAGAATGATTTTGGCTCATTAGTAGGATAAACTAACTCTAGACTAGAATTGGTAGATAGTATTTTAGGCTTTGTGGTTAATACGATTCTTAGAGCAATTACTCAACTCTGCCACTGTAAGCAGGAAAGCATCCTATAGATAATGAACAAATGAATGAGCCTCGTTGTGCTCCCATAAAACTACTTATGGGGCTGGGCTGTGGCTCAGTGGTAGAGTGCTTGGATGGCACATGTAAGGCACTGGGTTTTATCCTCAGCACTACATAAAAGTAAATAATAAAATAAAGGTATTATGTCCAAATACAACTAAAAAAAAAAAAAAAGCCCTATGTTTATGAGCACCAAACTTTGAATTCCATATACTTTTTGCAAATCACAAAATACTCTTCTTTTGATTATTTTTCACCATTTCAAAAATGTAAAAGCCATTTTCAACTTGCAGAACATATTAAAACAGACAATAGGCCACATTTGGTCCATAGGTCATGGTTTGTTGACTCCTGCTCTATAAATAACACCTCATTGGCCTGTTTTATAAAGCAAGACCCAAATAACTCAATAACATCCCACAGAAATCAAGAATATTTCTACAAATTCAAAAATATCCAGTACTGAACAAAGAAAAATGTCACAATAGATGGCATACAAGTGAATGTTTGACCCAATAAGATCAAAAAGTAAGGATGTCTGCTCTCACTATTTCTATTCTGCATTATACCAGAGGTTGTCGCAAGTGCAATAAGGCAAGAAAAGTAAATAAAAGGCAACCAGATTGAAAGAAACAAAACTGTCTTTATTAACATACACAATCATTTGTGTAGAATCCTACAATCTCAACAAGTAAACTGAGAACAAACTAGCAATTTTTGTAAGGTTGTGTGATGCAAAAACAGTATTTTAAAAAGTCAACTGTATTTTTTTATATGAGCAACAGGCACTGAAAAAAATTTTAACTGCTATTTATAATAGAATAAAAATATGAAATACTTAGGGATAAATCTGATAAAAGATGTACAAGATATGTATAGTGAAAACTAGATAGCACTTTTGGATAAAATTAATGAAATAAACACATTTATTTAGAATTAAATCTATACTTATGGATTGGGAGATTCATGGTTAAGATGTCAGTTCCCATGCTTAAAGAAGCATTACTTCCAATAGTCAAAATGTAAAAAAAAAAAAAAAAAAAAAAAAATCAATTTAAGTGCTCACCAGCGGATGAATGGATTAAAAAAAAAAAAAAGTGGTATATGTAAGCAATGGAATACTATTCAGCCATAAAAAGGAAATCCTGTAATTTGTGACAACATGGATGAACCTAGAGGACATTATGTTAAGTGAAACAAGATAGGCACAGAAAGGCAAATACTGAATGATCTCATTAATATGCAGAATCTAAAAAAATTAAACTCATAGGAGCAAAGTGAGGAATATGCTTACCAGGAGCTAGGTGATGGAGGAAGGTTGGGAAGATTAGAGAGATATTGGTCAAAAGACACAAAATTTCAGTTAGTTTCCAATAAGTTTAAAAGCTCTATTGTGCCAGGGTTAGAGGCTTAGGCAGAAGGACTGCAGGTTCAAGGCCAATATGAAGTTCAAGGCCAATACAGCAAGACTCTGTCTCAAAATAAAATAAAAAGGGGCTGGGGTGTAGTTTAGTGTGCAAGGCCCTGGGTTCAATCCCCAACAGCTAAAAAACAAAAACAAAAACAAAAACAAAAAACAAAAAAAGAAACCTTTATTGTACACCATAGTGACTAATTAAAAACTGCTTAAAGAGTAGACTTGAAGTGTTCTCACTACAAATAAATATGTAAGATAATGTTTATGTTAGCTTGATTTAGTCATTCCACAATGTATTCATATTTTCAAATCATATATGATGTTGTCTATTAAAAATTTTTTAAAATTAAAAAAAAAGGTCAAAGGGCTGGAGTATTACTCAGTGATAAAGCACTTGCCCAGCATGTGTGAGGCCCTGAGTTCAATCCTCAGCACCACATGTACAAGTAAAAGGTAAACATACTTCTACTACATGACTCATTCATTCCACTTATAGGTGTTTACTTAAGAAAAGTTAAAATGTAGCCAGGTGAGGTAGCATATAATCCCAGCAACTTGGGGATGCTGAGGTTGGGTGCAAGTTTGAGGCGAACTAAGCAACTTACAGAGAACTTGTCTCAAATAAAAAATAAAAAAGGCTGTGGTAGAGTGCCCCTGGGTTCATTTTCCCTGTACCACAAAAAAAAAAAAAAAAAGTATATCCAAATAAAGACAGATACATGAATGAACATAGCAGCTGTACTTCTAACAGCCCCAAACTGAAAACCACCCAAATATCCATCAGTAAGTGAATAGCTACACAGACTGTGGTAAATTTGAATAATGGAATACCATTTTACAATATAAAAAAATGAACTACTGATATACACAACATAGATGAATTTTAAAATAACTATGCTTAGTAGGAGCCAGATCCCCTTCCCTCCCCAAAGAGCACATACTGTATCATTCTACTTATGTAAAATTATAGAAAACAGAAAATAATGTATAGTGACAGAAAGCAGATCAGCAGCTGTCTAGGGATGGGGGAAGAGTAATAGGAAAAATTTTAAAGAGACATGAAGAAAACTTCAGGAAGTAATGATTATGGTCATTATTTTGATTGCAGTGATGGATTCATATGAGTATACATATGCCAAAGCTTATCAAATCATATGCTTCAAATATGTGCTAGTTATGATAACATCAAATATTCCTCAATAAAGTTGTTCTTTAAAAAGTAGAATTATATCTGTACATGCTGACATGAAAAAAATTGTCCATAACACACAGCAGTAAGAAAAATAAACTACAGAATAATACCTAAGAGACAACTATGTAGCTCATGACACCATTTATGTATATGTGTTTATACTAAATATATGTATGTATATACAAAGTCTGAGGAAATACATATTGATCCATTTATGGTTAGAGACTGAAGAAGAAACAGCTGTTCATCTTATCTGTCCCTATAGTGCTTAAACTTTGTAAACCAAATATATATTACTTCTGAAATTTAAAAAATAGAAGTTACAAAACAATTGGCAGGTTTAATAGGTAATGAGCAAGATGAGCTTGAAGAGGAAAGTCAACTGATTTATTTTACAGATGTAAAAAGGTGGAGTCCTGGGCTGGGGTTGTGGCTCAGTGGTAGAGCACTTGCCTAGCATGTGTGAAGCACTGGGTTTGATTCTCAGCACCACATATAAATAAATAAAATAAAGGACCATCAACAGCTTTAAAAAAAATGGGGAAAAAAAGGGGTGGAGCCTTGTGTTAGGAGAAAAGAGCACATGCACCAAGGTCCCCTGGACTTATCAGATTCAAACCTGTTCTTACCCAGCGAAAAATCACTGCTTCCATCAGCTAGGTGACAGCAGCTGTCCACTCCTCAGATATCCTGAGGCACAGAAATGCTGAGAACTTTAGAGGACCAACAGTTTTCACTCGAATTTTCAATGGGGATAAGGAACATTCAAGGCCACAGTCAAAACTCTGGCAAGGTTTCTGAGCCCACAATCCTTGGGTATTTTAGTACCTTGGATGATTTTCTGCTGCTGTTGCCGGATTTCATCAAAACCCAAGCCTCTGGTCTCCTCTGGCTCCTCAAAGAGCCAAGGGTTGGGTGCTCCTCGCTTAGCCTCTTCACTCATCAGGCTGGACCTAAGAACCACATTAAATGCATTACACATATCGAAAATACAGCTTGGATGCAAACTCCTCTCACTCACAAGTGCAGAGGTGGCCAGCCTCGTATGCTTTGAAAATTTAATTTGTACGATTTATTGCATCCTTAGTTTATTCCAGGAACTGTGTTTAGTGCTATAAGAGTTATGAGGAAGAATAAGACTCAAACCTGGTCCCCAGGGAATTACAGCCTGTTAAACAGATGATGAGAGAACATAATACTCATATAATCCTCCAAGATACATTTGACTCGATAATCACAGAAGAGGCTGATAAATGAGGCTCTTAAATTTCAACAACATAAGGCCAATTGGAAGTAGTCTTCATACCAGGACAAAGTTTCTCACAGGCTATGTGACACCAAAGGTACAAATACTGTTTCTCAAGCAGATACAATGCTGTGATTACAGATTATAGCATAAAAAAGATAATTTCCCATTAAAGGGTACTTAGTTGCTTACAGACAATAATACATGCAGTTCCAAATCCAATTTTCTGATTATAATGTAACATTCATAACATAATCAACAGTCTGACTTATTATCTTAATCTTTACTCCCTCTAGTAACCCACACGCCCCATTTGCACCAGACACATCGGTCCTATGCAGGAACAGGAAATGCCCAATCTCTGTCTCAGTCCTAGTTTATTGGATTCTTTTCATCTCAAGTCCTTCCTCTTCTGCCCCAATTTGTCCACATTCTGTCTGAGCTGTGAGGATCACTTTGTCCAGGAAACCATGTCTGACCGCTTCAACACAAATGAACATTAACTTTAGAGCTCTTATTAAATTCAAAAAAATAACCACCACAGCAATGTTACAGTAGGGGGAGTAACAACAACAGTTAACACAACTGAGCATTTGCTACATGCAGGCACTGCTCCAGTGATTTGTGTGTATTCCCTCACTTCTTTATCATTGCTTGTTCTTCTAACCCTTATGGCATCTCCTGTATTGTCTAGAAATAACTAATACCCTACTGCTTAACCTTTTATATAGATAAGCCTTGGCAGAACAGAAAAATCACCTTTCACTCTTCCGTACCGTTTCTCATTATGGAGCAACCAGCTAACAGTACATCACTTATCAGCAATGTATGGACAATTATATCCACCTCCAGGGGTGCTGGGAGGATTAAATAATTTGTTTATTCAAAAAACATTTGTGGTGGGAGCAGTGGCACAGGCCTGTAATCCCAGCAGCTTGGGAGGCTGAGGCAAGAGAATAGCAAGTTCAAAGCCAGCCTCAGCAACTTAGCAAGGCCCTAAGCAATTTAGTGAGATCCTATCTGTAAATAAAATTTTTAAAAATAGAGGGGGTGGGGGGGAGAGGCTGGTGATGTGGCTCAGTGGTTAAGTGCCTCTGGGTTCAATCGCTGGTACCAAAAAAAAATTTTTTTTTTTGGTTCAGTACTTATGTGGTAGATACTATTCTAAACAAGAAGGATAAAGAAAAAACAACTACAGGCAAACCAGACCAAAGTCTCTGCCTTACAAGGTGCAGATTCTCATTATAGGTGCCATTTTCGATCTAGCTTGTGTGTGTGGCTGGGGGTTGGGGAACAATGTGTAGAATGTGTGCAATGCTTAATGTAGTGCTTGGAAAACAACATTCAAGAAACTAACTTATCATTATACCAATTACTGCATTATAAACACAGGAGGCACTAAAATTTTTAAACCCAAAAAGCCATATTAATTTAACTTTTAGTCTAGCACTTTAACACCAACCAAAGAACATGATATATATCAAGAAAAAAATCCAAGCCAAATGGGGAACATTTTTAGAATCCTTAGACTAAGATTTTAAGCACATAGCCGGTCTCTCTTATTCAAATGTACTATAATTAGCATGCCAAACACTTTCACTTTATCCAAAAGACAGATGTGTTCTTTAAAACCTTACTTCACATGATTGGTCCCCAAGAATCCAAGATGTCAAGATTTCAGATTTATTCTATATTATAATTATTCAATCTCACCTAGCTTTGAAGAAAAAGCAAGGAAATAAGTAAATTTGCAATCAAAGCATACCCCTAAACCATTAAACCATCTTGCAAGTGCCAGCCTTTGTCAAAACAGGAATCACATGGGTTTCTGTATATAGCTCACTCCAGTGCATGGATCACAGCCATGTAAAGTAACCTCAGAAGTGCATCAGTGACCAGCTATGAGCATCTATTCAAATGAATATATTGCAACTGGTTGATATTGCTTCTCTAAAGTTACTGCTGGAATGTCCCACTGTTGATCCTTGTGATAATACATACTTTTAAAAATTAATACAAAAGGACTGGACATTTAGCCCACTGGTACAGTATACACTTAGCATGAGTGAGACTGCCCAGTTTAATCCCCAGAGCACACATGCACATGCACACGTGCACACACAGACGAATTAATATTAAAAGGGAAAAAATGTACAATTTCTTTTAGCAACCTCATAAAATGACAAATTGGGACTTCAGCAGTGTGTGTGTATATTTTAAGCAACTTTTTGAGAGTAAAAGTGACAACATAGGCCCAATTTAATATTATTATTAAATACACACACCAACAGACATACAGGAAAGATTTTCTGGAGTTATCTAATTCCCAAAGCTGATTTCCCGTCTCCTCCTTTCTTCCTTCCTCTTTATTTTGGTGTTTCAGTTTTACTGATGTCCCAAACTGCCAGGAAATCCAGCAATGCATGTGCCTTTACTAATAAGAGTGGGTACAATATTAAGATTAGAGGTATTCTTATATACAAAACACTTTATTTTCTTTATATTACCTTTTAGTCTCAACATTTGGGATGAAGCCTATCATTCAGTACAGTTCTACATACAGTGGCCCCAAGCGGGCTGCATCAGAATCTGAGGGTAAGGGAAAAAATGGCACATGAGTAGTTAAAAAGAAGCCCCACACATACAAATTCAGGCAAGGCATTTCAATCCCTTACTCTGATTGAAAATCACTGTGTTGAAGACTTACTTACCAACTTACCTCTGCCCATGATATTTTCCTATAGGTACTCTATCTGTATTTGTGCCTTTTCATTTAAAAATCTCCAACTGGTATCCCTCTCCAAACTTCACATATGCAAGGTCAAATTCATTACTTTCACCCTGTAAACTTTACTTCTCCTGTGCTCTCTATTTTGGTTAGCAAGTCATGCAAGCCATGATTTTTGTCTCCTGTGTCCTGCATCTCATCAAAGGCCAAGGCCTCCCTCAGAGGTGGTTGTCAAGTCTATGTCCTCATCTCCATCCCCAATAAAGTAACCTCAGAAGTGCATCAGTGACCAGTGGATAGAGATGAGGACAGACTCTCATCATCTCTCACGTGGACTATGGTGAGATGGTCTTCTGATTGATCTCCATGTTCCCAGTAACACTCAAATCATCTTACACTCTGCTGCCAGAATTATCTTTCTAAAAACTAAGATCTCACCATATCATTTCTATATTGCAAAACTTCTGTTACTCCCCAGAAGCTATAGGTCAAGGGTGAGCTTAACAAGATGGCCCTGGTGATCCCTGCATCATCATCTTCCAACATCCCCCCTTCCGTACCCTGTTTCTCCTTTAGCCCTAACACTGCTCAACCACTCAGACAAAGGCACAAACTTTCACACTCTCATGTTTTTGTATGAGTCTGAAGTGTCCCCACCCCCATCTCTTTGTCCATCTGGCAAAATTCTATTCATCCCCTAAGGCTCAACTCAAATGTCACTTCTGCTGCTTAGTCCTTCCTGATCCCTATCCCATCCCCCTTCCCGAGAATCAATCACTTGCTGGTGCTCCCATGGCATTTTGCTCACAACCTCTAATGTGGCATTTATCAAGCAGGATTGTAGTTAGTTATTTACTCATCTGTCTCCCTTCCTAAATTATGAGCTCTGTGAGGAAAGAGGCCACATGACAGTCATGTTTATATCCCCTGTACAAAAAAAAAAACACCCAGCCTCAGAATATGCCAGAGAAGCAGCATTCAGCAAATGTTTACAAAACAGAACTGGGGAAACCACTGAGGGCACTGAGGGCTTCAAGCCAAAGGAAGACAAAATGCAAAAAGTATTTAACATTTTCATTTGGAGAGATTTTTTAAAATCCCACTAATCAACTGCTACCTGCCATCAAGATTTTATCAGCAAAGACTGATATTATTCAAGCAAATGGAGAGAATTTCTTTGAAAGAGAATTCTGTCAGTTAAACACCTTATATCTCAACCTCACTTTTGGAGTAACAAGCAAGGAGTATTTCTCCTTTACAAAGGAAATTAAAGAAAGGAAATGCTAATTCATATGTTGCTGAGTTTAGAACGGACTTGATTTTTTTTTTTTTCCTTGCTGGAGACGTAACCCAAGACTTCACACATGCTAGGCAAGAACTCTACCACTGAACCATACCTCTAGTCCTTTGCCTTAAACTTCTGTGCTTAAGGGAGCCTCCTGTCTCAGCTTCCCCAAGTGGCTGTGGAACCACTGTGCCTGGCTCCCATCTTTTTAAAATATATCAATAATTTTTATCCAAGTTCTTTCAAGGTGGAATTTACCTAATAAAAGCAATTTATCAGATAAATGCTGTATTAATGTTAGTATCTGTCGTACACAGATCTTACCACATGGTTTCACAGTTACTTTCTTTCTTTTTTAGTCATAAACACAATACTTTCATTTATTTATTTTTATGTGGTGTTGAAGTTCGAACCCAGTGCCTCACACATGCTAGGCAAGCACTCTACCACTGAGCCAGAACTCCAGTCCCACAGTAACTTTCTAAAGACTCAAAATGATTTGATTTTCATCCCCCAAAGAAAACAGCATATATTATTAAATTATAATAATATGGGGCACAGATAATCCATCTTTCTGTTGACAAATGAAGTTGAAGCTTGTTAGAGTTCATAGGGAGGGCGCTCTTATCAAGTGAATACAGAATTGAAAAGGCAGTGAATTCCAAGAAGTAGCTTTTCAAAAAGATGTCACAGTGACTATACAAAATGTTTGTTTTGTCTGGAAAAACTATCAGTGAGTATTCACAGACCACAAGGAACGTTTGTAGTTAGGACTAGCAAACCTATTTCTAGGGTGTCAGTGAATTGAATTCAGTCTGCAAAGTTTCATAACTAGACTTGCCTATAGATATGAAAATGCTACTATAGTATGAAAGGGCAATTCCTTTTTCAAAACTTTTTGTGTAGTTTTGTTCTATGAATATAAAGATGCACAGAGGCTCAAATTTCAATCAGAAATAGATTCTTTGACATAAATTCTTTAGAGAAAAAGTCTGGCAACAAGATGCAAACTGGATTACACTCAAGAAAGGCTGCAGTGGGGAGGCAGGCTGAAGGCTGTGCAGTGATGTAGGTGGGCAGCAATGGGGTCTGAACAA
The DNA here is from genome assembly GCA_028644305.1 of Xerus rutilus. NCBI lineage: Eukaryota > Metazoa > Chordata > Mammalia > Rodentia > Sciuridae > Xerus > Xerus rutilus. The sequence continues at coordinate 48,524,705 of CM053402.1, forward strand.
AGGAAAGGACAACAGGGTACACAGAGAAAGGGACAATTACCATACTGATTCAAAGGGAAACTCCACAAGTACTGGTGAGTAGACTGGATATTGGAATAAAGATTTCCAGACCTGATTTGGTTGAAGGGAATGGAAACAACTCAGGAAGGGAAAGTTCTCATTACCTTTCAAGCATCAGCACAGTTCCTAATAACAACCCCAAAGTAACACTCCTCCTTGAAGCTCATGCTGTATGGGTATAGGAATATTAGTAGCCCTATTTATAGACTGTTAACTTCTTTCAGTCCAATAATCCATCCATCTCTCCAACCATCCAACAAATACAGAGCACCCTCTATGTATTAGGCACTCATCGCAGGGGCTTGGAAGTGAATAAGAGTGACAAATACCTGACCTCATGAAGCTGACACTCTAGGAACAAAAAATACCCAACATTGTGCCTAATGCAAAAGAAATTCTCAAAATATATTTGTGGTTAGTTTAAGTAAATAATCTTATTGTTAAGCAAATAATCTTCACTTAAATTAATCCAGAGTATTAATCTAGAGCAAATAAGAACTCAAACAAGAAAAATACTTGCCTTATCATCCAAGAAAATTGCATCACAAGACCTTGAAAACCTAATGCAAATATTTTTCTAATTTTAAACCAGTCTTTTTTGGGGGAGGGGGAGTGGCTATGAACTGCTAGCCAAATTTACCTGAGTGACTCAGGAGTTAACACAAATTAGAAAAAGGAAGTTTTTCATTATCTTTCAAATGTCACTATAGAAACTAATAACAACTGCAAAGAAAGAACGTTCCCTCAAGATCATGACCTGTGGATGTATGGATGTTTGTATCCATATCTACTAGACTGTTAAACTTCTTTCAGTCCAATACTCCATCCTATTTTTTCTTGTATCCTATCTTTTTAATGTTAATAAAAACCTTAATAAAACAGTTCACAGAAAAATAGAAATGTGGGGTGGAAAAGGCCATCAGAAGTCATTATTTTGGCCCCCAATCCAAATTGCAGAAATCTGAAAATACTGTTCCTCAAGGTCATCCAGGAAATATAAAACCAAAAGGACATTTTCCTTACTTTAAGTGTTTGATTGCCATGGGTACATAAAAGGTAGAAGGGGGGAAAGGAGGCCTGATGTACAAAACACCTAAGAATTTCAAGAGCTGGTGACTGTTCTGCTAAACTTTATGGTGACAGAGAGCCATCTGCTGGCTGATGGTTCAACTTCAACTACAACAATCCAATGGTCAACTTTTATTGGAAGCAGCTCTGTACTTTATTATTACCCAAGGCACCCCTGAAAACAGGCTTAGAAACAGACTGCAAAAGTCAATAATCTCATACAATATAAGGGAACTTCTGTTCTTGAAGCCAGGCCTTCTGGACCCTGTCCTCAATAACAGCTCTGCTCTTCCTTCACTTGGCTCTTCACAAACACTGTGAAATGACAAATCCAATACGTGTCCAATCGAGGTACACAATTTGTAATTTGCATGTAGCCATTTGGCATGTCTAATGAGTTCCAACTTTGTCTTGACACTGTTTTTCCCCTTACTTAGCATATGTTTTCATTCTAACTTATTTTATAAAGAAAAATGCAATAAAATGTTCAAGTATGCAAAGTAACACTGTTCTATGGACTGAGATATGAGGGTAGCAAAACAAAGTCACTGGCTGGCAGATAGTGCCATCAATAGTAGAATTTTGGGTTCAACTAATATACAAAAATCTAAATTTGGCATTAAAAGACTGTTTAAGGGTATCAATGAATAATGAATATATATTCAAGATGCATAAAAGCCAAGAATTGCCTAGACAGACATCATTTCCACCTCAATAACCTTGGTTTCATTGTATCAATTCATCTAAATCATACTGAAAAATGCAAATGATTGCGATGGACACCCATACTATTAACCACAGCATCTTTTCCTCTGGGGACAGAACCCAGGAAATCTATAAGCTTTCAGATGACTTTTATGCAACCAGCAGGACACCAAAGTGTAAATTTGGTATGGAATCTATTGCTCTAGAAATTGTAGGATTCAAGAAAAGTACACAAGAGCCAGGTGCAGTGGCGCACGCCTGTAATCCCAGCACTTTGGGAGGCTGAGACAGGAGAATCGCGAGTTCAAAGCCAGCCTCAGCAATGGCAAGGTGCTAAGCAACTCAGTGAGACCCTGTCTCTACATAAAACACAAAATAGAGCTGGGGATGTGGCTCAGTGGTCGAGTGCCCCTGAGTTCAATCTCTGGTACCTCCCCCCCAAAAAAGAAAAGTACACAAGAGAAAAAAAATACATGTGTACAAATAAGAACTCAAACAAGAAAAATATTTGCCTTATCATCCAAGAAAACTGCATCACAGGACCTTGAAAATCTATCTAATGCAAATATTTTTCTAATTTTAAACCAATCTTTACCAGGGCTATCTCAAGTCTTGTTTCTTCCATCTTCTTCTCAACCTCCCCTTAAACTGATTTCTCTCTTTTCTAATCTAGACCATGTATGGCCCATACACCAAATTTTGCACTTCAATATTCACTATTCATATTAACCTCTAGATGTTCTGTGCCAGAGAGAAAGACTTCTCCCAGATGGCATGCCATCTATGTATTTCCTGTTGCTAAGATCAGTGACAGCAACTATTCATGCATACTTGTATGGAAAGCACTGGAAAAGCACTTTGTAAACTGGAAAGCACTTTCCAGCTTAGAAAGAGCTGCCTTCACATACATTCTTCTCACTTGAACTACATAATATTTGGAAGAGTTATGATTATCTTCATCTTACATAAAATGAAATGGAGTCAAAATTTAAACCCAGGCTTTCTCATACTGAATCTTTTGTTCCTTCCACTGAATCAAATGATGCAAAGCTAGCAATATGCGGCTTGAACATCTAGTGAAGGAGAATGCTGTCTGTAGGTAAAATGAACAGGAAAAAAGAGAAAGTACTCAAAGTCAGTAAGAAATAGACAAGTGAGGACCCCTAAAAAGGAACTGCGGTAGGAAACCAAAAGCAAAAGAGAAAAGGATTGAGAGAGAAAACCTAAGGCAAAGGATGAGAAGACTTGAGCTCTAGTTCTCTCTCTGCCATTGAGTCAACCTAAACACAGTGACTTAGCTGTAAGAATTGGCCTCCTCTTCTATCAGACTGCTTATCTCTGAAGATTACTATGAAGGTCAAATGAAATAATACATATGAAAGCGCTCGTTAAATAGAGAAGAGAGCAAGGGAAAAGTAGAAAACTCTTTTTGTGAACAAACAAGAATAGAAATTTACATATCTTAATTTTTTTAGTTACAAAAAGCACAAGTTAAATCCAGGCAAGTGGTGCATGCCTGTAATTCCAGCAACTCTGGAGGCTGAGGCAAGAGGATCACAGATTAGATGTCAGCCTCAACAACTTAGCAAGACCTTCTCTCAAAATTAAAAAAAAGGGATGGGACCTACATTCTGGGAGCAAATTTTTGCGACACACACATCAGCACTGATCTCTGGGATATATAAAGAATTAAAAACACTTAACACCAAAAAAACCCCAAACAACTCAATCAATAAATGGGCTAAGGAGCTGAACAGATATTTCTCAGAACATATACAATCGATCAACAAATATATGAAAAAAATGTCCAACACCTCTAGTCATTAGAGAAATGCAAATCAAAACTAAGATTTCATCTCACTCCAGTCAGAATGGCAGTTATCAACAATACAAACAACAATAAGTATTGGCGAGGATGTGGGGAAAAAGGTTCATACATTGCTGGTGGGACTGCAAATTGGTGCAATCAACCTGGAAAGCAGTATGGAGATTCCTTGGAAAACTTAGAATGGAACCACCATTTGACCCAGCTATCCCACTCCTTGGTCTATACCTAAAGGACTTAAAAACAGCATACTACAGTGACACAGCCACTTCAATTTTTATAGCACCTCAATTCACAATAGCTAAACTGTGGAACCAACCTAGATGCCCTTCAATAGATGAATGGATAAAGATACTGTGGTATATATACACAATGGGATAGTACTCAGCATTAAAGGAGAATAAAATTATGGCATTTCCAGGTAAATGGAGTTGGAGAATATCACGCTAAGCCAAATAAGCCAATCTCAAAAAACCAAAGACTGGATGTTCTCTCTGGTAAGTGGATACTGATCCATAATGGGGAAGAGAGCATGAAAAGAATGGAGAAATTTTGTTCAAAGGGGAAGGAAAGGAGGGGATGAAACATGGAGGCAGGAAAGATGGTGGAATGAGATGAACAACAATGCCCTAGGTACATGTATGACTGCACATGTGGTATAACTCTATATTGTGTACAACCACAGAAATGAAAAATTGTGCTCCATTTGTGTACAATGAATTAAAATGCATTCTGCTGTCATGTATACCCAATTAGAATAAATAAACTAAAAAGAAAACTATTAGAAAACATTAAAAGCATCCCTTTTTAAGGAAAAATTAATTTCATGCAGTTTGATGAAACTGGAGAGAAGCACCTAGGATGCTTTCTCCCCCAGTCCCACAGAAGCAGTTATAACTTATAGAAACAAAAACCAGGTGATATACATATGTGGATTCAGCTAGGCTGTGCTAACCAGGGAATGTGTCAGCAACAGCCCCCCAGGGGGGCGGGGGTAGTTTTATTCTCAGCATGAGGAATTTCAGTAGCTCTCAGTTTCAATCTCCCCTCCCCTGTTTATTTTGTCCCACAGTCCTGAGGGAATTAGGGCTCCATGACATCTGGCGGGCAAGTTATTACTGGATCTCAATCCTTTTAAAATCAAGAATAGAAACAAACAAAAACCCCACAAACTAAAAAATCAAGAAATGCAAAAAATTAAGCAAATTTTTCAGGGAGAAAGAGTAATGAGGGCTGGGGTTGTGGCTCTGTGGTAGAGTACCTGCCTTGCATGCATGGGGCACTGGGTTTGATCCTCAGCACCATATAAATAAATAAAATAAAAGTATTGTGTCCATCTACAACTAAAATTTAAAAGAAAAAAAAGAGCAATGGAAGAAAAAGATATGAAAGTAAAAGGTAAGACAGACAAAAGAAAGGAATACAGAGATTAGGGATGAGGCAGAGTCCAGATAGTGATAAATGAGGATTATAAAAATGGCAAACAGGCTTACAGTTATGCGGACAAGGGGGGAAAAAGGTCAAAGAGGTAAAAGACAATTCCTTTCCTAAAGTTAGGAAGAACAAGCAATTGTAACATTATCTCTTTACTCTCAAGGGAAAAAAATCTAGCAACTAGGAAGTTGTTCCGTTTCTATTGACTTATAGCTCCATCTTGTGGTCTGTTCAGGACATAGCTCTCAGAGTGCATATATAACGGGTATGTGTGCATATGAGTGCACTGTCACAAAGTATATTTAATATATACATACAAATATACACATACAGAACAAATGTATATGTAGAATATAAATGTATGTATGTATATATTTGTACTTAAATGCATATTTTTAAATTCAAGTAGAACATATAAAAAGAAAAGTCATAAGCATAAATCTCAAAGATAACTTACCCAGTGAATGCCTCCAGTTAACCACTACCCAGGGAAAGAAACAGCATTATTAGAACCCGAGAAGCCCCCTGAACCCCCTTCCATGCACTATTCCCCTCAAAGGGAACCACTTTCATGATTCGTAACATCATAAATAAATTTTGCTTTTATTGAAATGGCATCCATACAGTTTGTATTCATGTCTGGCTTATTTCACTCAATGTGATGTTTGTGAGAGCCATCCATGGTGTGGTGTATAGTTGTAAACTGTTCATTCTCATTTACTGTGCAGCATCATTGTATGCACATGCCCTAACGTATTTAGCCATTATGCTGTAGAGGTCATTGGGTGGTTTCCAGGGGGGACTATTAAGAATAGCACTGCTATAAATGTTCTTGTATGTCTTTTGTACAGTTCTGTTTTAGTGAATATAAAGTTTTCCAAAGAGTATACCAGTAGTATAGGAGAATTCCAGACCATATCCTAGAAATATTTGTTACATCTGTCATTTTATTTTAGCCATTCTTACAGGTATAATGGTATGATATCATGGTTTTAGCTTGCAATTTCCTGATGACGAGTGAAGTTGAAAACCTTTTCTCTGTTCATCAGCTATTGAATATTGATGCTTAAGTCCTCTGTCAATTTCCCCTTTTAGTAGGGTGCTTGTTTTTTTCTCAGTTCATGGAGTTCTTCACATATCCTGGATACATTTCCTGTGTCAGATATATGCCCTACTTATAAAGCTTTCCATTCTGTGGCTTGTCTTTGCTCTTCATAGTATGGTTTGGTAAACAGAATTTCTCATTTGAATGAAGTCCAGGTCATTATTTCCTTTGTGTTTAGTGCTTTTGGTGACCTGTTGAAGAAATCTTTGCCTATTCCAGGGTCATAAACACAGTCTCTTATGTTTTCTTCTAAAAAGCTCTCTTCTTTAACCTTTCCCATTCAGAACAATACTTTTGTAATTTTTTTATATATAGGGTGAGAGCAGGGAACAAGACACTTTTCCATGTGGACATCCCATTGACCTAATACCATTTATTGAAAAGACTACATTCTCCATTGCATTCACTGTCACTTTTGTTATAAGTCAGGTGTCAATATGTGTGGGGGACAGAATCTGAACTATTTTGTTCTACTGGATTATCTGTCTATCCTTGTACCAACACTGCACTATAGCTTTATGATTTCTAAACAGAACATGTGAATCTTCCAATCTTTTTGTTCAAAACTGCCTTGGCTCTCTTTGCATTGCCATGTAAGCTGTAGATGTAATCAACTTCTCAAATGACAAACTAAAAACCAACTGGGGACTGCAAATGGGTTTGCACTGTGTCAACAATCCAACTCAAAGAGAACTGACATCTTTACAATATCGAGTCTTCTCATCTCTGAACATGGTATAATCGTCAATTAGGTTTACTTTAGTTTCTCTATATAATGCTTCATGGTTTTCAGTCTAGAAATCTCCTTTAACTTATTCCTAAATATTCTATGTAATTTTAAATACAATTAATAGAATTTCAAAATTTTTTTCAATGATCTCTTTGTTGCCTGGCTCTTTTTTTTTTATATTTATTTTTTAGTTGTAGGTGGACACAATATCTTTATTTTATTTTTATGTGGTGCTGAGGATCGAACCCAGTGCCTCCCACGTGCTAGGCAAGCACACTACCACTGCGCCATAACCCCAGCCCCTGTTGCCTGGCTCTTAATGCCTTCTTAGGAAAGAAGCTTCCAGGTTGCTTCTGCTCACCACCTGCAGATAGTCTGTTTTCTTCTATTTCCCATAGTAATAGCTAGGTATCTCTGTTGCCTTGATCAATGACATGCATTTATAATGACTAATATTTGTTCAAATCTCAAGCTCTTTGGTTTCATTTGATTTATCAACCATCCAAATGTGATCTCCTCATAGCTAGTCTCCATCTGGAAGACATTCTGCTAATAAAGCTCCCTTCTATCCTATGGAGAAAAAAAAAAAAAAAACGATCCAGACTAAAAGCCTACAGAGATGCCTTCAAGTGATAACCAGTCGCATAAGTACATACATACCCCCAAAACTTCAATTACTACTTTGCCAAGTTCTCAGTGAAAGATATTTAACTAGTTGAAACATTCTATTTTCATTATCTCCAAGATATATTTTTAAGCAAAAAAAAAAAAAGTACAATAGTGTATCACATTATAGTTGATGTTAAAATTTTAAAAGGTGAGACAGACTGAAGATGGGTGTGTATACCCAAGTATGCATAGAGAATCTCTTTGGCAGGATACATGACTATTAAAAGTGGCTGCCTCTGGGAAGGAAATGCATGTTAGAACAGGGAGGGAGACTCAATGTTCACTGATTCTCATTTGTAGGTCTATTTCTAAAAACATAATATGTTACTTTAAAAATAAATCTATATTTTAAGGTACTCTTTAAAAACAAATATTATATTCTATTAGTTCCCATAAACCACTGGAATATTCATCCCAGTGTCAACATTTTGGCCAAATAATCTTTTCTACCAAGAAGAATCAGACAACTAGGGTAACTCTTCCCACCATGCCCAAGGCTCTCCCTCCAGTACTGCGAGGGAGGGAGAAAGGAAGGAAGAGTAAAGGATAGAGAAAGGGAAGGACACAGGAAGAGAAAAAGGAAGGAAAGAAAGAGCCAGGTGTAGTGCTGCACACCTGTACTCCCAGCAGCTTGGGAGGCTGAAACAGGAGGACTGCAAGTTTGAGACTAGCCTCCACAACTTAGTGAGACCCTATCTCTAAAGGGGGGGGGCAAGGATGTGGCTCAATGATTAAGCACCCCTGGGTTCAATCCCCAGCACCAAAAACAAAAAAATAAAACTTTGTCATATGATATAACCATAACTATAAGGTACAGCTAATAAAAGACCACTAGCTAATATCAGGGGGAAAATGTGCTAGGGCAAGATGTATGTCAAATTTTTTCAGGTCAGTCCCTATTTCAAATGCTACTCTTGTTGTCATACTATCAGTTCATATACCAACTTAACCTGTCACATTTCTCCACAATGTAGAGACAAGATCAGAAGCTATTACTTCTCAAATGGAATTAAATAGGAATTAACAACAATACACAAGATTATCTGCAGAAGAAACCACATTGCTCAAACTACAAATCAGGCATGTCATAACTGGTTATATTTCAACAGCACTTCTCTACCTATTTTGGAAGACAGTGAGAGGTCTAACTACCTCAGCTTCTTAAAAAAGTGAACTGGAGAGGAAAAGCTACAATCCACTTTCTATATGAGCTTACATATATTATTCAAAAGGCCAGCGAGCTGCTACTTTTCTGGGATTTCAGGAACAGGTAAAGTAGCAGGATATGAAGGTTTTTATTAAGTTTAAATAATCGAAGAACTTTTGAGTCACTGATTCTTCAAAAAATTTTGAGATGAAGAGCTATTGCTAGACCAACTCTGGCCCAACACGCAGAGGAGACACGGGAGACCAAACCTAGCCCACGCGCAGAGGAGGAGACCAACTTCCCTGCAGCCCCTCATCTACCAATGGGCAGCTGTCCCGACCTACTTCCATCTAGAGACAACAGCCAGGACCAAGAAGATCATCCCCAAGATCCCTGCAGGCCTGGTTATACCAGAGGGGATGTATTGGTAACCTAAAGGGACACTACAAGATTATAGTGCAGAAACGAATACCTCAGATCGGCACTGCTAGAGAGGAAGACACATGAACAACATGAAAAATCAAAGGAAGAAAATGCCCCAAACAAACCAAGATGCTACAATAATAGAATCCTTTGACAGCAGGGTAGATGAAATCTCAGAGGAGTTCAAAATGTACATAATTAAACTAATCTGTGAAGCACAAAATAATATAAGAGAGCACTTACAAGCAACAACTGACCAATTCAACAAAGAGATTAGAGAGTAAATACAGGCAACAATTGACATCTCCAACTAAGAGATAAGAGAGCAAATACAAGGAGCAAAAGATTACTTCAAGAAAGAGAGAGAGACTCTGAAAAAAAAACAAGCAGAAATCCTTGAAATGAAGGAAAGAATAAAACAAATAAAGAATTAAATAGAGGGCTGGAATTGTGGCTCAGTGTAAAGCGCTTGCCCTATATGTGTGGTGGGGCACTGGGTTGAATCCTCAGCACCACATAAATAAATAAAGGTATCATGTCCCTCTACAACCAAAGAAAAATTAAAATTAAAAAATTCAATAGAAAGAATCACCAGCAGACTAGATAACTTGGAAGACAGAATCTCACACAATGAGGACAAAATATATAATATTGAAAATAAAGTTGACCACACAATGAAGATGGTAAGAAACCATAAACAAAATATCCAAGAATTATGGGATAACATGAAAAGATCAAATCTAAGAATTATGGGGATAGAGGAAGACACACAGATACAAACCAAAGAAATGAACACTCTCTTCAATGAAATAATATCAGAAAATTTCCCAAACTTAAAGACTGAATTGGAAAATCGAATACAAGAAACTTACAGGACACCAAATGTACAAAACCACGACAGATCCACATCAAGGCAAATTATAATGAAAATGCCTAACATATACAATAAGGACAGAATTGTAAAAGCTGCAAAGGAAATATTTCAGATTACATACAGGGGGAAAACAATTTTCAGCAGATTTCTCAACTCAGACTCTCAAAGCCAGGAGATCCTGGAACAACATATACAAAGCTCTGAAAGAAAATGGGTGCCAGACAAGAATCTTATATCCAGCAAAAATCAGCTTCAGATTTGATGACGAAATAAAAACCTTGCACGGAAAACAAAAGTTAAAAGAAATTTACAATGAGAAAGCCTGCAGTAGAGAACATTCTCGGCAAAATATTTCACGAAAAAGAAATGAAAAACAACAATGAAAATCAGCAAGGGAGGAACTACACTAAAGGAAAAGCCAATCAAAGGAGAAAACAAGTCAAATTCAAAACCAAAAATTAAACCAAAATGAACGAGAACACAAACCATATTTCAATAATAACCCTGAATGTTAATGGCCTAAACTCCTCAATCAGAAGACATAAACTGGCAGATTGGATTTTTAAAAAAAGACCCAACAATATGCTGCCTTCAACAGACTCATCTCAGAAAAAATATCCACAACTGAAGGTGAAAGGATGGGAAAAAACATACTACTCAAAAGAACCACATAAACAACCAGGGGTTTCCATCCTAATATCAGATAAAGCGGACTTCAAACCAAAGATAGTCAGAAGGGATAAAGAAGCAGTCATACTGCTTAAGAGAACCATACATCAACAAGACATAATAATCATAAATATCTATGCCCCAAACAATGGAGCATCCACCTATATCAAACAAACCCTTCTCAATTTCCAGAATCAAATAGACCACAACACAATAATACTGGGTGACTTTAACACACCTCTCTCACCACTGGACAGATCTTCCAAACAAAAACTAAACAAACAAACCATAGAACTCAATAATACAATCACTATTTTAGAATTAACAGACATATACAGATATTTCATCCATCAACAAGTGAATACACTTTTTTTCTCAGCAGCACACGGATCCTTCTCTAAAATAGACCATGTTATACCACAAAGCAACTCTTAGCAAGTACAAAAAAAACAAAGATACTACTCTGCATTCTATCAGACCATAATGGAATAAAATCAGAAATCAATGATAAAATTAAAAATAGAGGCAACTCCATTACCTGGAGGCTAAATAATACGCTACTGAAGACATGGACAACAGAAGACATAAAGAGATAAAAAAAAAAAAATGCTCAGAGAGGAGATAAAAAAATTCTCAGAGATAAATGAGAACTCTGATACAAGATATCAAAATCTCTGGAACACTATGAAGGCTGTGTTAAGAGGAAAGTTCATTGCATTGAGCTCATTCATTAAAAGAAAAGTCAACAAATAAACGACTTGACATTACATCTCAAAGCTCTAGAAAAAGAAGAACAAATCAACAGCAAAAGAAGTAGAAGACAGGAAATAATTAAAATCAGGGCTGAAACCAATGAAATTGAAACAAAGGAAACAATTCAAAAAATTGACAAAACAAAAAGCTGTTTCTTTGAAAAAATAAATAAAATTGATAAACCTTTAGCCACCCTAATGAAAAGAAGAGAAAAAATTCAAATTACTAAAATTCAAGATGAAAAGGGAAATATCACAACAGACACTATGGAAAAACAGAAGATAATTAGAAACTATTTGGAAAATCTATACTCCAGTAAAATAGAAAGTTCTGAAGACATCAACAAATTTCTAGAGGCATGTAATCTGCCCAAACTAAACCAGGAGGACATACACAACTTAAACAGATAAATTTCAAGCAAGGAAATAGAAGGCGCCATCAAAAGCTTACCAACCAAGAAGAGCCCAGAATCAGACAGACTCTCAGCTGAATTCTACAAGACCTTCAAAGAATTAATACCAATGTTCCTCAAATTATTCTATGAAATAGAAATGGAAGGAACCCTTCCACACTCTATGAGGCTAGTATCACCCTGATTCCAAAATCAGACAAAGACATATCAAAGAAAGAAAACTTCAGACCAATATCCTTGATGAATTTAGATGCAAAAACTCTAAGTAAAATTCTAGCAACTTGCATACAAAATTATACTAAAAAGATAGTGCATCTCAATCAAGGGTGTTTCATCCCAGGTATGCAAGGTTGATTCAACAGACAGAAATTAATAAATATAATTCATCACATCAATAGACTTAAAGAATCATATGATTATCTCTATAGATGCTGAGAAGGCATTTGACAAAATATAGCACCTTTTCTGTTCAAAACACTAGAAAAACTAGGAATAGTAGGAACATCTCTCAACATTGTAAAAGCTATCTATGCAAAACCAAAGGCCAACATCATCCTAAATGGAGAAAAATTGGAAGCATTCCCTCTAAAAACAGGAACAAGACAGAGAGGCCCTCTTTGACCACTTCTATTCAACATAGTCCTTGAAACTCTAGCCAGAGCAATAAGACAGATGAAAGAAATTAAAGGGATATGAATAGAAAAGACGAACTCAAACTATCATTATTTGCCAACAACATGATTCTTTAGTTAGAGGTCCCAAAAAATTCCACCAGAAAACTTCTAGAAATAATAAATGAATTCAGCAAAGTAGCAGGATATAAAATCAATACCCATAAATCAAATGCATTTCTATACATCAGTGATGAATCCTCTGAAAGAAAAATTAGGAAAACTACCCCATTCACAATAGCCTCAAAAAAAAAAAAAAAAAAACTTGGCAATCAATTTAACAAAAGAGGTGAAAGACCGGGCTGGGATTGTGGCTCAGTGGTAGAGCGCTTGCCTTGCATGCGTGAGGCACTGGGTTCGATTCTCAGCACCACATAAAAATAAATAAAATAAAGATATTGTGTCCATCTACAACTAAAAAAAATTAAAAAAAAAAAAAAAAGAGGTGAAAGACCTCTACAGTGAAAACTACAGGACACTAAAGAAAGAAATTGAAGAAGAACTTAGAAGATGGAAAGATCTCCCATGCTATTGGATAAGCAGAATCAATATTGTCCAAATGGCCATACTACCCAAAGCACTATACAGATTCAACGTGATTCCAATTGAAATCCCATCATTCCTTATAGAAATAGAAAAAGCAATCATGAAATTCATTTGGAAAAATAAGAGACCCCAAAATAGCCAAAGCAATCCTTAGCAAGAAAAGTGAAGCAGGAGGCATCACAATACCAGACCTTAAACTATATTATAAAGCTGTAATAACAAAAATGTCATGGTATTGGCACCAAAATAGACATGTAGACCAATGGTACAGAATAGAAGACACAGAGACAAACTCACATAAATATAGTTATCTCATTCTAGACAAAGGTGCCAAAAACATACATTGGAGAAAAGATAGCCTCTTCAACAAATGGTGCTGGGAAAACTGGAAATCCATATGCAGCAAAATGAAACTAAACCCCTATCTCTCACCATGCACAAAACTCAACTCAAAGTGGATCAAGGACCTAAGAATTAGACCAGAGACCCGGTGCCTAATTGAGGAAAAAGTAGACCCCCAACCTTCATCATGTCGGATTAGGCCCTGACTTCCTTAACAAGACTCCTAAAGCGCAAGAATCAATAAATGGGATGAATTCAAACTAAAAAGCTTCTTCTAAGCAAAAGAAACAGTCAGTGTGGTGAACAGAGAGCCCATATTTTGGGAGCAAATTTTTGCCACACACACATCAGAGCACTGATCTTCAGGATATATAAAGAATTCAAAAAACTTAACACCAAAAATACAAACAACTGAATCAAAAAATGGGTTAAGGAGCTGAACAGACACTTCTCAGAAGAAGCTATACAATTGATCAACAAATGTATGAAAAACGTTCAACACCTCTAGCCATTACAGAAATGCAAATCAAAACTAAGATTTCATCTCACACCAGTCAGAATGGCAGTTATCAAAAATACAAACAAATGTTGGCCAGGATGTGGTGGAAAAGGCACACTCATACACTGCTAGTCAGACTACAAATTGGTGCAACCAATCTGGAAAGCAGTATGGGGATTCCTTAGAAAACTTGGAATGGAACCACCATTTGACCCAGCTATCCCACTCCTTGGTCTATACTCAAAGGACTAAAAAATAGCATACTACAGTGACACAGCCACTTCAACGTTACAGCAGTTCAATTCACAATAGCTAAACTGTGGAACCAACCTAGATGCCCTTCAATAGATGAATGGATAAAGATACTGTGGTATATACACAAAATGGAATAGTATTCAGCATTAAAAGAGAATAAAAGTATGGCATTTCCAGGTAAATGAATGGAGTTGGAGAACATCATGCTAAGTGAAATAAGCCAATCCCAAAAAACCAAAGGCCAGATGTTCTCTCTGATAAGTGGATACTGATCCATAATGGAGAAGACAGCATGGAAAAATGGAGAAATTTTGGTCAAAGGGGAGGGAAGAGGGGGGATGAGACATGGGAACAGGAAAGATAGTGGAATGAGATGGACAACAATGTCCTAGGTACATGTATGACTGCAAATATGGTATAACTCTATATTGTATACAACCAGAGAAATGAAAATTGTGTCCATCTGTGTACAATAAAAGAAGCCGGGCACAGTCACTCAAGCCTGTAATCCCAGCACTTAGGGAGGCTGAGACAGGAGAATCGTGAGTTCAAAGCCAGCCTCAGCAACGGCGAGGTGCTAAGCAACTCAGTGAGACCCTGTCTCTACATAAAACACAAAATAGGGCTGGGGATATGGCTCAGTGGTTGTGTGCCCCTGAGTTCAATCCCTGGTACCAAAAAAAAAAAAAAAAAAAAAAAAAACAATGAAAGAAAAAGAGAGAGAGAGAGCTATCGATAAGGGAGCTGTGGAGCATAGCTGACATGGCCACTGCAGCTCACCCACCCAACATCTTTATGTCTCTTCTCTCCTGCTATCAGAGCCTTAACCCCAGTGAAGATTCCTCCACTCAGAGAATATGACCCCATCCTAGTTTCAGTTCAGGAAGACATCTATCCAGAATAAATCAAACTACTCACAGCAACCCCACATCCTCAGGGTTTCTAGTATAACACGGTCATGAGATACAACCTAGTCTACTTCTGTTTTGAGCCAAAGTCAACTGGGAAGCTTCTGGGAAGTGCTTCATTTCTCTTAAAAAAATGACTTGAAAATACAACACAATCAACAGAAAAGATTACTTTAAACATTCAAAGAATTTAAAAATTAATAACAGCCACCAGGTAGCAAAAGTTTTCACACAAACAATAATCAGAAAGCATGAAAGATAGCATGAACAAAGGGTGTGGGGGATTCCATGTTCATGGAAAAGAAAATAACATCAAAAAGAATTTTAAGATTTGATATAATTCCAATTTTTTAAAAAATGAATTATTTTTCCTAGTTTGGAATTGAATCAGCTGACCTTAGAGTTCATTTTAAAAAAAAAAAAAACTGAAACTCTTAAAATGATGGTTGACGACAGAAGACTAGCTTTATCATGTATTGAAACTAAAAATCTTGATTTTTTTTTTAAAAAAATGAGGTATTAACAGGTAAGAATCAACACATCAAAGTCCAGAAACAATCTATAGGAATGTTATTATATAATAAAACCAGAATTTCATATTTGAAAATTAGGAGATGACCTATGTGATAAAAAAATAATAATAATCGGGGGCTGTTGTTATAGCTAGAGTGTTTGCCTAGCACACGTGAGGGGCACTGGGTTCAATCCTCAGCACCACATAAAAATAAAAAGATATTCTGTCCACCTACAACAACAAAAATAATAATTAATAATAATCGGACACAAAAATAGGGTAGCAAGGTGGGGGAAAAAGTGGGATTTATATTCCTCATCACTTAAATTCTAAATGGATCAAATATTAAAACTATAAAACAAAAGTACTACGAAAAACAGGATAATTACTTTGCCACCTTAGTTCACCGTAATTAAATGTAGTAATTACATAAAACTCTAAGATATTACTATAATGAAACTATCATTATGTATTAGTTTGGAGTAGGATACAAAAGTTTAATAACTACCCTTGGGGAAAACCACAGGAAAATAGGCACTCACAAAAACTGTTGGTACAAATCTAAACTGGTTCTAGCCCTCTGGAAGGCAACTTGCCAGATGCTATCCAAATTATAAATGCACATACTTCTAATCCAATCAGCCTACTTCTAAGGACATATCTAGAGATAGGTGCAAAATCTCTTACATATCAAGTTATTCACTACTATGATTCTATAATAGAAAAAGATCAAGAACAAGCCAGGGGCGGTGGCTCAAGCCTGTAATCCCAGCACTTAGGGAGGCTGAGACAGGAGAATACTGAGCTCAAAGCCAGCCTCAGCAAGGGCGAGGCACTAAGCAACTCAGTGAGACCCTGTCTCTACCTAAAACACAAAATAGGGCTGGGGATGTGGCTCAGTGGTTGAGTGCCCCTGAGTTCAATCCCTGGTACCAAAAAGAAAAAAGAAAAAAAGATCAAGAACATACCTATTCATTAATAGACTAGTTAATTATGGTATGTTTACACAATGAAATATTCTAAGCCTATAAAAACTAATAACAGAACTTTATGTCCTGAATGGGAAAATATCCCAAGACATTTGATCAGGTGACAAAGCTGTAGAATGGTACATACAATATGTTACCACTTGCGTGAAAGATGGAGGAAATAAGGAAATATATTTTGTATTTGTTGGTAAATGCTTAAGAGGACCCTGGAAGAAGGTTATGCCAAAAATTAATAGTAACAACTTTGTTGAGGAATGAGCGACAGTGTTAGGATCTTCAGTGAATCCTGTTAAGTGCTTTTTAGATTTCTTAGCCACATGAATATCTTGCTTATACAAAATATCCCCTTCCTCTGCTATTGTTAGACTTGGAGTGTGCCTTCCAGCTGCTACAGCTATTCTGAGATCAGAAAAGTCAGTCTGAATAGAAAGCCAGCTCTCTCAGGAAAGCAAAATGAAGAGTATCAAGAACCAGGATCCTGGGCTGGTGCAATGGCACATACTTGTAATCCCATCTACTCCACAGGCTGAGGCAGGAGGATTGCAGGTTCAAGGCTAGTCTTGACAACTTAGCAAGACCTTCAGTAATTTAGCAAGACCCTGCCTCAAAATGAAAAAATAACAGGGGTTGGGGAGGTAGTTCCATAGTAAAGTGCCCCTGGATTCGATACCAAAGAAACAAGAAAAAAAGAACCCAGATCCTGGATGGCATCAGTGGGCTGGGAAATTCATCAACCCCTTTCCTGCTTTAACTTATTACAAAGGACATTTCCAATTAATCCACTCTGAACAGCACTGCACATTCCCTGAGGTTGAGGGTAGTGTATATTAGTGTAATGTCCTAAACCCAGGCACCCACTTAATTTTTGGTTGGAATGAGCAGAATAATAAGTAACATCTTCTTTATTCAGACCCTGTACTCAGTCCTCCAACTGCAACAGAAACAACACATTTACACACCTGTTCACACTATTTCGTTGTGGAATGATGTTTGTTTGTTTCCCTTACCTGACTGACCCCTTTGAAAATGGGCATTAGAAATGAACAAATCCCACCTCGTGTGTCTCTATTTACTTCCAATTCTAATCTTTGTTGGTTAAGAAAGCAGCAAGATTATACCAGAGTGATTTATCTTCCCATTAAATTACTCAAAATCATCAGTGAGGCAGAGACAAAGGTGCATGTCCCATTTCAGTTGCTTCTTGAGCACAGAGAGAGATCACAGTCTCCAGCCTCTCTTACTAGTTGGAGCCATGTAACTCGTCACAGTCAGTGGGTTGAACGTAAGAAACTTCCAGGCCACAGCATGTAAGAGGGTGAGTTCCCCAAACCCTCTCTCTGCTCCAATCAGGGGAAACATGTATCATGACCGCATAGCCTTAAGATAGAAACGTGAATCTGAGTCACACCATCCAAGAGAACCGCCACACTTAATATGAGGCAGGAAAGAAAGCTTTCATGTATTAAAAGCCTGACGTCCCCAGGTGTTTTGCTGTTTGGCTTTTTGCCACCATATTCCCAGCCCAATAGGCACCCAACAGACAACCATTTAAGGAAAGGAGGTTTTACTACTATTATTCTTGATTCATTCCCTTTCATTAAATTAGCAGACACTTTTAATATTCTTGACTCTCCTTAATATCTCCTTGGCCCAAGTATCCTTGGGCTTCTTTAAACAGAGGAAAGTAAAATGTTACTGATCTCAGCACATTTGTGTCAGAAAAACTAGGAGCATAAATAAAAGCAACAAATATTTATGCCTTATCCACTGTTTCACATGAGCTGACTAATAATGTGGGTATAATTCTTCAGCAACTTCCTACTTCTAGAAGATTATGTTGGTCATCGGTTAATAACATTAAATAACAAAGTATAAATCAACACTTCTTTAGGAAACTCAAATACTCTCAGATGCAATCCTTATGAACCAAGTTTTGAACTAAAATAAAACATTCAATGGTTTTAAATGAGGAAAGGGTATTTTTCATGTAAGATTTAATGTAAATATTTCTTTTGCCCATCAAGTCTACCTATATGGTGATAGGAAATGAACATTAGACATACTGTGTTTTTTTTCAGTAGCTCAAGAAAAAAAAGTATATATCTGAAACTAAAGATGCACTATAAGAAAATGTGAACATTTCACTGTCACCTCCTTTTGATTTTAGCAATTGGTCCTCTTAACACATTCTTCCTGACATATAACCATCTCAAACTCTAAGTAACTTCCTCTTCCCTATAATCCTCTACCTAGTCGGTGGTGTGAAGATTAAAGCTTAGTCAATTAGCCACCCACTGCAGTTGAGTTAATCACATAATCTTTGAGATGGTCACAGAGCAGTGGAGTATGCAATGATTTTTCTTTCTCTTTACAAAGATTTAACTAATTGTAAGACTTAGCAATGCTCTCAAATATAAAGGGCAGTGGGCTTTTAAATCAGAAGCTGTGTCACTGCTTTATGAGTCAGGGCTTATCTTCTTCTAAGAGACATTGTTGCACAGAGACTTGTTTAACGAGTTGCCAAATGCCCTAAATTAGTCAACCATTGCTTATTTGGATCAAGGCTTACTGCTCTAGAATAATGACCAGTAATCCCTAAGGTAAAATGAAGATTCCATCACATGACAGCTACACATTCAATTATGTGATTGGCACATTAATGTCTGTTTAAAGAAAATGCTAATCCAAACTGAAGTTTGACAATACTCTTCTTCCCTTAATAAGGCCACATCTGAAGAGAAAAAGTGAAAAGGAGAAAAGGGCGGGGTAGGAGGACTCTTGGGAAAGAAGGATGGGGAGGAAAAGAAAACCGCCCAAAGCAAACAGGAAAGAGGGAAACTGAGGCGGGGAGCTCTAGGAAGGCAGAGGGGTTCATGGGGTTCCAAGTGAGCTCTGGTAGAGCAAATGATTTTGAGGTATTGCTGGTAACTATTATGGGGTTCTGAAATATTGGATGGCAGATTAACCCCAGTTCTTTAATGGGACAATGTAGCACAACCCACAAAATGTATCAAAGGGCAAGCCAGTAACATTTTCAAGTTGTGACAAGGCATCCTGGCCCCTGCATTTCTGTAGTCATGGCCAAAGGGAAACAAATACATGTGCTCCTGGCCTCTCCCAAAGTGACAAAGTAACCACACTGATCTCCCTAATATCAAGACTTTTAGAAGTAAACAAAAATGTTGGAGGAGCCCAGAACTAGGAAAACTGTGAGAACTGAGGAAATCTTTGTGAGCCATTGGAGTCACCAGAGAAATCACTAGCATAAAAGGAAATGAAGTTTCTTTGGAGATTAAAAAGTCCTAACAGTTGGTTTTAGAAATGAGTAGGCAACCTGACAATTGGGAGGCCAAGCACACGGTCAAGTAGTGAGCCCAAACTCTTCATGTCTGTGTCTGAATTCAGACACTCAGAGCTGAGGCTAGAGCCAAGCAAAAAAGAATGATTAGGTATGAGAAGTTAGGGCTGGAAGGAGGCCTCAAGGATGAGGATTAGAAGGTGGCAAAAATAACACTTTGACACAAGCAGGTGAATGAAATCAAAGACCAGCAAACACTGAATCTAAGATGAACTATTTTGGCTTCATTCATGCAAATCATTACACTTATTGTTTGTCTGTAAGTCAATGATGGTGCTGTCCTCCCTGATCAACTGGATCAATGCAATCTGAGTGTACATTTTTGTAACCCTTCCACAGGGTTCCCTGGAACTTTTTCATGCAGTATTTCAGAGTGGTTTTACCTAGTATTCATTTCCTTGTTGAATTGACTCCCCTGGAATTGCACTTTTTGGATAAGCATCTGCAGGCATATTCCTGTCGGGGTAGATGCAGTACTCAAACAATTTTGGCCCAATAAGAATTCACCAATGGAGGTGAAGAGGAATTCACCTTCCAGGCCATTGCTATTCTCTTTCCCTTTTTAAACCTGCAATGATTTTGTTTCTTCTTGGTGGCTGATTATCTATTTGTCATATTGTTTTGTTTTACTTTTGGCCAGGCTCCATGCCATGTGGAATGGATCATCACCATCTGTCATGTCCATTTGCACCTTCTCTCCATCACTCCTCAGCAATCATTTCTCCTCCACAGTGCTTATATACTTTTTAAACAGAATCCTTCTGAAAGCTTATTCTGAATGATTCTAGACTTCTGTTCCTAAATGAAAAAGTATATATATATCTCTGTTTCATGTTGAGAGCATGTAAAGTAAGTCTGGCCAGTTACAATTACAATGCTCAAGACTTCATAATCTTTGCTTCACATTTTCTCATCAGTCTGATCTCTCTGCCCCTAAGTCACCCCAACCATTCACCAGCAAACCAATTAGTAACAACTTTAGGTCTCCATTAGTATCAGCTACATGCACAGAAGAGCAGGAGGCAGTCCTAGTGGTAGGATTTAAGAAGACTTCAGAAGGCTTCCATCTAAAAACACCAACCAACAAACAAAAACAAACCCATCTCTGCTACTAACCTGCCAACTTCCTCCAAATTCTCCCATCAATTAATTTACTTCAGTTTAAATCCTAGGATTCAAGTAGGTTTTGGTTAAAACACCTCCAGAAGACGAGTCACGCCAGACATTAATTCCACAGCCAGAATTAATGTGAGATTGGGTACTTATAAGACAATAGGCAGCAAGCTGAGCAATAGTCAGAGGACACAGAACAAACAAGATTTGGAAGGGGAGCATGGGAGGGCAGAGGACCAGGTGTAGCACGTGGAGCAAGACTGACAGAAGAGGTCAAGACCCTGTAGAGCACTTGGGGCTATAACAGGACTCCACAGCAAGGAAGCAACACGAGTGCCCTCCTAACCTGGTGGAGACAACGCTGCAGTAATATCACCTTGTATACATAAAAGTTTTAAGGTCTGCAGTCCTTAACATAGCAATCACCTCATATGGTCCTAAGAACCATGAAAAATGGACAGAACACACACCTCAGTTTAAGGTCAATGATTCTGAGGCCCAGAAGATCGAGGAACAAACTAAGCTACAGAGCTGAGTCCTTCTGAAGCCTAGTTCAGCTCTTTGCATGGTTCAATGAACTTTAGAATTAACCCTTCTGAGCCTCAGTTTCTCTTCTGTAAAATAGGATATTGTAAAGATCTCCTGAGCAAATACACAAGAAAAGCTAAGCATAATGTCTGGCACAGAAAACAAACAGCAGGTGTAGGCTATTAGTATCTTTATACTATGCCAAGACAGGAAGCAGTGGCTCTAACCCTGCTACCTATTAGACTCACCTGGAAAGTGTCCTCCAGGATTATTGCTATCCTGGACCTCCCTAAGATGACTAACCATAATTTCCAAGTATATGGTCCAGACACTGGTCATTTTTCTGTTTTTTGTTTTGTTTTGTTTTTGGTAAGCCCCTTGAGTAATTCTGATGCAAAGTGCTACAAACAATACAAAGAAGTCTTTCTCAAATTGTAGCATGCTTTCAAATCATCTAATGGTCTTGTTAAAATACAGATTTTGATTCAGTAGGTCTGGGTTGGAGTCTTAGTTTCTGAATGTCTAACAGGCTTACAGGTGATGCCGATGCTGCTTCTGTGCAGGCCCCACTTGGAATAGCAAGGACACAGTGATTATCATAAGAGAGATGAGGGGTGAGTGAAAAGACAGGCAAGAGGAGAACAAAACAAAAACTCAACAAAAACCATAAGGGCTGGGCTGGTGGTGCACACCTGTAATCTCTACCCCAGAGGCTAAGGCAGGAGGATTTATAAGTTTAAGAGCAGCCTTAACAATTTATTGAGACCCTGTCTCAAAATTTAAAACTGAGGATGTAGCTCAGTGGAAGAGTACTTGTCTAGCCTGTGTGAGGTCCTGGATTCTATCCCCAGGCCTGCAAACAAAGCCCAGGACTCCCCCTCCTCCCAAGTAGTGCAAGGCTAGGGTTAGCTAATTCTCAAGCTGGCCCCTTCAACATCATTAAATTACAGTTAATGAAGAGCAATAAATGGAGTCTGGTGCCTAACAGACTCCCCCCACCCCACCTAACAGACTCTTACCAAATGCTAACAATTTATCATGACCTCCTCTGCCACGACCAAGTACAATTATTTAAATGCTTTCTCCCCCTTCTTACCATCTTCTCTCCCCTTGACCTCCTCTCCCCTATGAAACATGTTCCCCCAGCATGCCTCTATTAATTTCTTAACTAAACAGACCTCTTCCTTCAATGTAATGGCCCCTCTTGGATTCCCTTGCTCACCTGTTCTATTTGTCAGCCAGGATCACCGTTGTCATCCACTTACTTCACCCCTGCATCCATGAGACTGAATGCTGCAGAGACTATATCACGAGCCACAGTAAATCAGCCCACCACAGGCTGGGGTCTACTAGGACACTGCCGAGAGAGTATCACAAACTCCTCCCTTGCTGACCTGAAGGTTCATTTCTCCACAGAAATAACTTAACATTTCATCTAACTTCTTGCATTTCATAATTTCTTTCTGAAAACCTTGGACTGCATGCTCCTAGGATGCCTAGGACCAGTGGAAAAGATTGTGTTGACTCCTCTTCTGTTTGTCCTAGGGCAAGGTTCACAATCCTGGCTGCTTATGAGAATCACCTGAGACCTCCACTGGGCCTGAACTGGGATGGAGCCTGGTATTGTGAGGCTAGGGTCAAAAAACATTGCCCTGAGCCAGGCACATAGGTGCATACCTGTAATTCCAAAGACTCAGGAGGCTGAGGCAGAAGGATCACAAGTTCAAGGCCAGCTTCACCAACTTAAGAGAGACCTTGTCTCAAAAAGGGTTGGGGATGTAGCTCAGTAATAAAGGGCCTCTGGGTTCAATCCCCAGTACCAAACGAAAAAATAAAATACAACACCACTGCCCTCAGGAAACTTATTATTCTTTACTAGGAACTAAGCAAAAACTAGCTGCCTCTCCACAATGAACACATCACCCCTTCTGGGATGGTTTCCACAATGAAGTTAAGAGAGTTCCAGAAGCAGAGGGAAGGCCAAATGAAAGATGTAACAATTTATGGTTCATTAACCACAGCCTTGAAAATCAGACCCCTTCTCCAGGTCTTCCAACAGGGCTCAGTTTTGAGCAGCTGTAAGCTCTGATAGAGTGTGAATCACTCAGCGACAAAGAGCCAGGAGAGGAATTCAAACAACGCACTCCCCTAACTCCATGAGCCCTAGACTTCAGTCTTATCGGGACACATTTTCTTCAACATGCCAATTTAAACACAAAAACTCATTTCCCTACACCGATAAGTAGTGACTTCAGGAGTTTATAATGAAGCTAACAATGCAGAAAACTCAACCAAAGCATGCAAATCAAATTTTCTGATGCTATATTCTACCTGAGTATGTTCTACCCAATATGGGATGCAGCTGAGCATACCAAGTTTACTCAATCTAGAAAATAAAAACTAAACTGAATAGAAAATTAGTCAAGTACTACAAATGAACCAAAAAGATTTTATAAAGATCTGAAACCATTTAGGAAACAGTTGTAATAATAGCAAGTAAATCTGCACCGCCAAGTAATCACTGTAAATGAAAATACCATACCTGATTAGGTCTGGCTCTGCACCCTCATTCTTAAAAGATGCCAGAAGTAGTCTCTCACGCGTTACAAGATCATCCAGTAGGTTCTGTCTTCGATCCCCTTCCAGTTGTGTTCTGCAGACACCTTGTTAAGGTCCAGTGGTGGATGGGTTACCTGATTTTACCTATTATGTTATTAAATGACCTCTTCAAGTAACCAGCAGTTCTTACATTCTAATCACTACTATCCAGAAGAGAACCTGTTTTTCAGCTTTTCCTGCTCTGATGTTCAACGCCACTGATCTTCCAGGTAAATGACCAGTACTATTGCAAAGGAATGTATCAACGCCTACATAGATCACTATCACTACATAAATTCTTGCACTGAGAAATATACAAGGTAAATATTTTCCTCGCAGTGACTAGTCAACAGGGCAGCCTGAATGATTCTTTAGGTTTTGAGTTTTCGGTGTCAGTGTTCAAGGGTGTTTCCTAAGATGGGGATGGGGATGGGGCTCAGTTGTAGAGCACTTACCTAGCATGTGTGAGGCCTGGGTTTGATCCCTAACTGGAATCAAACTGGGTTGGGGTGGTGCTCCAAGATACCATATTTTAAACTGCCTGCTTTTTAACATTTAGTAGACCTGGAAAATATATTTTAAAGTGCCACTTTATGGAATAATTTACTGTAAAAATTGTCACCATCAGTTCCTTGTTCATATATATTATATGATCTTTAAGGAAAATTACAAAGAAATTCTAGTAAAAGACTAGAGTTTTAATCCTATTTTGTCCACTATGTATGATCTTGAACCAGTTACTTCACTTTTGGGGGTCTCTCTATATGTAACACCAGATCATCTATTACATTTTTCAGCACAATTCTTATTTGTTTATTTATTTATTTATTTATTTTTATTGGTACAGGGAAATTGAACCCAGGGGTATTCTATCATTGAACTACATCCACAACCCTTTTTATTTGTTTATTTTGAGGCAAGGTCCTGCTAAGTTGCCCAGGCTGGCCTAGAACTTGTGATCCTCCTACCTCAGCCTCCAGAGTAGCTGGGATTACAGGAGTGGGCCACTATGCCCAGCTTTCCAGAACAATTTCTTAAGTGATAGTTAAAAAATAATGATAATAAATCAGAACCTAATCCAAAAGTTTTGTTTTTGGTGCTACAGATTGAATCCAGGACCTCATGTGTGATAAGCATGCACTCTACCACTGAGCTACACTCTCAGCCCCTAAATCTGAGGTTTTATTTACTATCTTTCTTGAAACAAATTACACAAGTTCTTCTAGGCTTAAGAGTGTGTGAGTATTTGTGGGAGTATGTGCTTACAAAACAATATAAAGGAAATGTTGAAGAAGAAAACTTCTGCCATGAAGAAAAAGAGTATAGAAAGCTAACACTTTTAAAAGGATATAGCTGGCACTGGACACAAAAGCAAACACACCTTAAGTATATGTTAACTGGCTTTTTTTATCAAGTGGCCTTTGAGTTTTTTATGTTTTGGCTTTTGAGTGTTTTTTGGGGGGTTGGGGGTACTGGGAATTGAACCCAGGGATGCTCTACCACTGAGCTATACCCTTAACCCTTTTAATTTTTTATGTTCACACAGGATCTCACTAAGTAGCCCAGGCTGGCCTCAAACCTGCTATCCTCCTGCCACAGCCACCGGAGTTGCTGGGATTGCAGGCAAGCATCACTATGCCTGGCTGTGGCCTTTCTTTTATTATTAGACCTGGAACGCTGGTGATTCAAAACAGCCCTGGCCACAAATACCTAGTCCTAGTAATAACAGCCAGACATTAGTGAGACTGCTGCATTAGATTTACAGACACTTTTCTTCTTAAAAAGGGTTAAAAACATTGCAATCTGGCCTAAAAGTTTCTGAGGAATTGACAGAATCAAGTAGTAGCATCACCATTGCCTGGATAGGAAAACTATAGCCCAGGGAATCTATAAATCTTGTTGCTCATTTTGTACATTAAAGAACTGACTAGCTGGTAAACAAACCCAGGCAAAAATTTCCCCGAAAACAGTTGTCTAAAAAATCATAAATTCCCCAAACCAACATAGTTTAGCACTGTTAATGGCTTTAGATATTTAAAAAAGAATAATAATAAATGAATTTTCTTAACATTCTAGAATGCCACTTTCCTGAGTCAAATTACTACCATTACTTTTTCATTTCCCACTTGATGACAGTCGCTAAGTACCCCATCTTGGAAACCATGAAGTAGGAATTGTAACTAAGAAAGAGATCTCACAACCAGGCACACTGGCACACACCTGTAATCCCAGTAACTCAGGAGGCTGAGGTAGGAGGATCACAAGTTCCAAGCTAGCCTGGGCAACTTAGCAAGACCTTGTCTCAAGATAAAAAATTAAAAGCAAAAACAGATGTGGCTCAGTGGTAGAGCACCCCTGGTTCAATCTCCAGTACCTCAAAAACAATGACCTTATTTTTTCTTTATTAATAAAAGGGCTAAATATTGTCCTTTTGATCAATGCAATATCAAGAATACCTATGTCTTTCAAATTAATGGCAAATTGTCAGTAAAGCAGAAGACTTTTCTGTCTAAACAAGCTCCACAGAAATTAAAGGAGAAACAGAAGCCATGAGAAGAATTATATGACAAAATGTGAATTTTAAATTGTGTAAACTATATACTATACTAGTATTGGTCAGCCTTGTCTTATATGTTATGTTCAAGAAAGTTTTGCAAAGGGCCAAGGAACCCGGAATTCTCCTAAATTCATGGTGGGGACGTAGATAGGTCCAACCAACTGGCCAAATGCCTTCTAGTATCTTACAAAATTTAAAATTTAAAGCCCCTCCCCCTTTTGGGGCAGTTTTAGAGATTGAACCTAGGGGCGCTCTACCACTGAACTACATCCTCAGCCTTTTGATTTTTTTTTTTTTTGGTACAGGGGATTGAACTCAGGGGCACTTGACCACTGAGCCACATCCCCAGCCCTATTTTGTATTTTATTTACAGACAGGGTCTCATTGAGTTGCTTAGTGCCTCACTGTTGCTGAGGCAGGCTTTGAACTCACAATCCTCCTGTCTCAGCCTCCTGAGCCGCTGGGATTACAGGTGTATGCAACAGCCCTTTTGATTTTTTATGTTGAGACAGGGTCTTGCTAAGTTGCTAAGGTTGACTTTGAACTTGTGATCCTCCTGCCTAAGGCTTCTGAGTTGATGAGATTGCAGACATGTGCCACCACAACAAGCAAAAAAAAAAAGGTACACTCTTTTAACAGGAATTTCTCCTGCAGATACGTTCACACTCCATACCAGGACTTTGGAGAAAAGATGTTCACTGCAGCATCATTTATAATAGCTCAAAACTAGCAGTATCCTAAAAGTTCACCAATAAGGAACTAGTGCATCTATACAAAAGAAGGTTTTACAGACTGAAAAAAGGAATAGGAAAACTGCTTATGTAATGATATAATGGCAATTAACATTTTGAGCACTTACAAGCATTCATATGCCCTATTTGCTATAGAATAAGCTCCAAAATACAGTATTAAACCAAAAAAGGGGGGCAGGTAACAGTAATAGCAACAAGAAGGTAAATGGAGAGTTGTATGCTCCCACTTTATTAATAAAAAAATCAGATAAATATATATGTTTGTACATACATCAAAAATTTCTGGAAGGGAGCTGGGATTGTAGCTTAGTGGTAGAGTGCTTGCCTCGCATGCGTGAGGCCCTGGGTTCGATCCTCAGCACCACATACAAAGCAATAAAATAAAGACATTGTGTCCATCTACAACTAAAAAATCTTTAAAAAAAAAAATTTCTGGAAGTATATACAAATAACTACCTCCAAGGAAGAGAAACTGACAATTCAGAGGTAAGGGAGACTGAATATTATTTTGTATTATGTGACTCTGCCATGGGCTAATTAACAAAAATAAAAGTTTCAGAACCAACTGTACAATATGATCCTTCTATCATCAAAAAAATTTTATATTTACATGTACATATTACATGCCTAGAAAAGTCTGAGATAAGAAGTACTAACCATCAATATCATTAACTATGAAGAATGAGATGGAGCAGGATATGGAAGTGGAAGAGAGAGAAGTCACTCACAAAATGTATAGCTATAGGTAGAAATACTTTGTATAATAAAAGCAATTCAAGGTAATCTTTAATATTTAATAGATACTAGTTACAGAATTATACTAATGTTAAGCCAGGTGCTGTGGTGCACACCTATAATCCCAGCTACTCGGGATGCTGAAGCAGGAGGATCACAAGTTCAAGGCCAGCCTGGGCAACTTAGCAAGACCTTGTCTCAAAATAAAAATGAAAAGGACTGTGGATGTAGTTCAGTGCTAGAGCACCCCTGGGTTTAATCCCCAGGATTGCATGTATAAACAAACTAAAGTTTAGAATGAACCAACAATTAAAGATCATTTTCAAAGGTATTAAACTTGTTAATCACTTTTGTAGGTTAGTAAGTGAAAAAGAGAATCACAGACATTTGATGCAGCAAGAGGCCTTTGAGATCCCTTAATCTAATTCATTTTCTGACAGGAAATTAAGGCCCAACATGGCTAAGTTGCTCTGATGGTTAATGGCAAAGCTGGGTTAGAGCCCAGCTCTTTTTGCCCTTGGTCAGGGATTTCTGCACCACATCATGCAGGTCACCACATCATGCTGAGCACCAAAAATCTAAAGGTTTCTCCAACCTGGGGCTGCCAGCCCTGCCCACTTCACTTTACCACTTCTTAGAATCCTGGAAAAACAACACTGGTACAAGTTGAGCACCCCTAATCCAAAAATTCAAAATCTGAGATGCTCCAAAATTCGTAATTTTTTGAACACCAATATGATACACGTGGAAAATTCCATACTAGAAAATTTTGTTTTTAATTAATAAAATTATTAAATTATATTATTTATAATTAATAAAATTATTAATAATATTGTATAAAATTACATTCAGACTATATACATAGGATGTATATAAAACATACATAAATTTTGTGCTTATACTTAGGTCCCATGCCAGCTATTTCATTATGTATATGTAAATATTCCACAATCTGAAAAAATTCGAGAAGTCCCATTTTGGATAAGGGACACTCAACTTGTAATACTAACTCAGAATATTCCCAGAGACTCTCTAAATCTGGGGAAACTATCCAATTAAGAGTATTCTGCTTCTTTGTTTTATTTTAATATATTGAGAGAACAGGCCATAAGGAGTTGGAGTGGGGGAGGTGGAAGGAGACTAGATTAACAGACCAGCTACACAAGACACTAAATAGAATGTTAATAAGAGATTAGAGAATCATCTGGACTGGAGACAGCTCAGTTGGTAGAGTGCTTGCCACATGTGCACAAGGCTCTGGGTTCAATCTCCAGCACCACATTAAAAAAAAAAATCATCCAGGCAACAACCTACACTGCATATATGTGGACACGGCTATGACAGTTCAGTAGAGTAGGGGAGTGGGGACAAGGGTGTGCCTGAGGAAATAAGGGGAAGTAGAAAATAAGACACACAGTCAGTGGCTGGTGCTGAAGACCTCCTCTCCCACAAACCTGGTGGATCAACAAGGAAGAAATTCAAAGAATAGACAAAGCAAGAAAAATAACTACATGGTACTTTGTCACTGGCTCAGCTGATTTTCAATGTAATTCTAGGCAATTCATGGAAATGTAAGCTGTAAAGGAAATTAGACACTGATTTCACATTACCAATAGCTACTCCCAGTGTGCTTATTAAGCTCAGCTTCTTGGCTACAGCCTGGTCAACACTCTGACTCACAGATGCAGTGGAGTAGACAGGTCTCTGAATCCCTGCCACATACCAACCCACTTCAGATCCTGGGTTTCCTTAAAACTCAGTGGCAGATTTAAGAATTTAGGTAAGCCTTACTTTGTAGATGAATTGCCCCGAGAAGGAAAACAGATACACATAATTACTTCGCCATGCCATAACGGAAGAGTTTCAAGGAGACAGTTTAAGGTTTGTAAGACCAGAAGACTTTAATGCCTCACTTTCTTTTTTCAAGTCAACAAACTTCACTAAATATCTATTATGTACCAGGCCAAATCCTCACCTTCCTCAAAGAACTGATCGCATTTTGCAAATACTACTTTAATACCATCATCATTTGTGTGCTTTAATAAAACCAACTTACCTGATTATAAATTCAATAAAGGAAGGACTATCTGCAATTTCTTATTGGTAGCAATAATCTTTACCACAATGATAAAATAATAAATAGAGGTAATCCTCAAGAAGGACTTACTATATGCAAAGCACCTCTTGTGCATATAGTCAAATCCTCACAACAATCCTACAAACATGGTAAACTTTTACCTTTCCTATTTCACACACGGGAAAAATGAGGCACAAGGCAGTTAAGGTTAACAATTACTAAGTGTTGGTGACTACCTTTTATTCAACTGCACAACAACAGGGGGCTACTCCTGTGAGGTCCTTTAAAAATACTTATTCCAACTTTCATAGCAACCTTGTAAAATAAAATTACTCCTACTTTACTGATGATGAAACTAAGGCTCAGAAAGCCTGAACTGTTGTGTGGCCTCAAGTAAGTGGTCTTCAGTCTCAGTTCTGTCTAGTTTCAAAGCCAGTGTTGTTACTGCTACACCTGTTTCAGATTCATGGGCCAGTAATATTTCCAGACAAATTGGAGACAGGGTAATTTAGAATTACCAATTAGACATTTTGCCAGGTATGAACAAGATGTTGCTACTCCTGCCCCCTCAAAAAAAAAATCAAACTATCTACTTTCACTATTAAGGAGAAAAAGCAAGGACATTTTAACATCAAAAACTAGAAAGAATCATGTGACTAACTATAAGCAGAAAATTTCTACATATATAAACACTATTTTCTTCTTATTTGTCTCAAGCTCCCAGGTAGCACTGAAAACTCTGTCCCAGATAGACACAGTATTCAAGAACCACCCTGCCTCCCCTATAGCCACCAGGGATACTTCTGTAATCAATGCAGTTAGCCTCTCTATGCCTACATTCATTCCCATTCATTACACAGTGATGGCCACTTTCTATCTACCTATCCTTTTCCCTAAACTACTGAGTTGAGAAAAGTTATTTATAAATTTTTAAAAAATTATTTCCCCAGACCTTCTCCTAAGGCACCAAAATACCTTCTGATATTGAGCCCCTTTGTAAAGAGATTATTTTTATTCTTTTTAAAGAGGCAAAAGGTGCTGCCTTTGAAAAGCTAACAAAAGGACAAGCTTCATGTAAAGCAAGTTCTAAGGATATTTTGGGTATACCTGAAATTTCACATGTAGCCTCCCACAGCATGCAACTTCTTTCAATGGTAAGGCCATTATAATTCCCATCTCAAAGCACCACTGTGAATAGAAGCCAATGTTTTCCAGCAATTTTAAACTCTCTGGCTGCAAGATTTTGGTTTACTAATTGCAAACTAACAGATTCAAAAGCACAGAACTTTTATTTTAATTTCACATTCATTCTTCCCAGGAGAAAAGTACTTCTTTGGGAAAGAGCGTAACATCTCATCCATAAACTTCATGAACTGTTTTGAAAGTATTTTCATAAGACTTATCTTTCTAGAAATTCTTAGTATTCTCTGAAAAACTCCATAATGCAAAAAGTCATTAATTTATTAAGCAAAGTACCATAAACTCTCAACTACCCAGTACAACAAAGAAATGTGGTATTCAAATATTCACATTTACAAAGTTACCCAACATTAATTATGCCTCAAAAAAGGATTAAAAAGTCACTCTATTGGTGATTTATAGCCAAAATTTTTTCCAGGAATTACAACATCATAAAGGATATACCTAATAAACCACAGTGAACACTGTTTAATCTTTCTGATGATTAACAAGGTTCTTGAGGGTTTGTATTATAAAAAGGATTTGTTTTGGCACTACAGCAACATGCCAATTAATAGAAAATTCTAGTTGAATACATGCCAGGTGACAGTTAACTGTATTACTTCTACTAAAGTAGAAGTCAGCTTTAAATGACTTATTTTGGGGCCAGACAGCCTTGTGTTTACATCTGGCTCTTCTATTTCCCAGCTGTGGAGTACTGAGGGAATTATTAAAAGTTCTTAAAGATACTTCTTCACAGTGTAAAAACTCCTCTGCTACACTCAGAGAGACCTTGTCTATACATAAAACACAAAATAGGGCTGAGAATGTGGCTCAGTGGTCAAGTACCCCTAAGTTCAATTCCCAGTATCCCAAAAAAAAAAAATCCTCTGCTAGAATTGCTGCTTTCCCTTTCCAACTGTATCAGTGACTGAAGGGGCAAAGTTTGACCCAGACTCATTACCCTTTTTGTAAAGAAGAGCAGGACTCCCCAAAACAAACCAATAATGTAAGGTTTTAGGAATGACAAGTTGCTATCTGATATATCTTAAACCTAAGGGATAACTGCTATAATATTTAAAATTTAAGAAGGAGGGGGTCAGCAAATGGAAAGCTTGGGGAGCAGAAGGAGAATTAAAAAGAGGCTGTCATAATACAGAAGCTACCTCTTTTCTCTTCTATCAAAAGAGAAATGGTTCAATCCTCAGCACCACATATAAAAATAATAAATGAATGAAGATCCATCAATAACTAAAAAAGAGAAATGGGCTCCCTGAAAAGACAGAGGTTTAGGAGCGCCCCCATGCGGTGGATTATTTGCATGCCATCACCCTCAATGCTGGCTAATCACAATAGAGAATAATTTGAAAACAACTGGATTCTTAAGAAAGCTATTATATTTCAGTTGAGCCTTTTATTTCTCCCAGGAAACTCTGGGTTATTCATGTTAAAGTCCCTAAATATTTTTGTAATGTTTTAAACAACTTTTTTCAGTGCTTTTAAAGCTCAGTTCTTAATTCAATAATTAGGGAAGTAATTCTGAGATTAGCACAAAACTAAAAATCCAAGAGATTTCAGTAGATGGTCAGACTGTAAGTATTTAGGAGAACAAAGTCAACTGTTACTGTGGCATGCTTAGTATCCTCTAATTAATAGCTAGTAGACATTTTTTTAAAATTTTTTTTAGTTGTAGATAGACACAATATCTTTATTTTGTTTTTTATGTGGTGCTGAGGATCTAACCCAGTGCCTCACGCATGCAAGGCAAGCGCTCCACCACTGAGCCACAATCCCAGCCATAGCTAGTAGACATTATTAACAGGAAAAAGTAAGATTTCTTAATTTACATAGTTCTCTTGCTCTGTAGGTTTAGCATATAAATAAGATGAATACTAACCAATTATCTTAATGGAGGCTAGCAAATACCTAAGTACTAATATTATACCATGAGACAATATTTAGTTGCCTTTCTCATGTATGTGCTTTTGATAACACTAAAATGAGTTTGCACATCTTGACTCCATGGGCAGACTTCCCAGTAATTAGTAAAGGAAATAACTCTGCTCATCTGAAACTAGTTGAGGTCTACATATTTAGACTTGTTGATTTGGGTAAAGTAAAAGCTCCTGGTATTATAGACTAACTGGGCAGTAACAAATGATACCAGATGGAGGGTACAATTACAAACTCAGTGTATCAGAATATTCCAATTATGTGAAAAAGAAGGTCCCAACTATTTACTGAAATCAAACTTTTATTTGAAACCTCAGTGGATTAATAATTGCATACATGGAAAACCATGCAACTAATCTAAATCAGCATTCCTGGTAATATAAAATGAGTTACGCTTGGGAGAATATTTTTTTAAAACACCTTCAATTGCTTTACCTAAAAAAATATATTTCTATATTTCCCCACACTTAAAGCTGGGACACATTTAAAGTCAATACTAAATGTTGGATCTTTGGTATAAACTACTCACAATTTAGAGAAATGAAAGAAGACCATTTGATGTTAGTTTCCATACTAATATAAACTTGGATTTAAAGGGTTCATTTAGGTAACAAGTCACTCTATTTTTCGACACTGATCAGATTATGAATTTCTAAAAAAGGGGTTTTTTTTAAACCTTTTATATAACTTTATTTGTTTATTTTTTTTTTTTTATGTGGTGCTAAGGATTGAACCCAGTGCCTCACACATGCTAGGCAAGCGCTCTACCACTAAGCCACAACCCCAGCCCTCTAAAAAAGGTTTTCAACTTGACAGTTGGTCAGAGATTAAGATGATGGCCCAACTTGCTTTAAAGTAAGTTCCCATTACTGTCCACTCCCAAAACTCCCAAACGAGGGACAGTATCTGTGCCCTTGGAAAAATAATATGGCAAACAAGTCACTTTTCAATAATCTATATGAACAGTTAAAAATAAAAAAGAGGTATGTTCTCTACTGGTATTGGCCTCTCGAGAAAGAAATGGATCATT
>CM053402.1:48559282-48604266 GCA_028644305.1 Xerus rutilus
CACAGAGAATTTCAAGAAAACCCGGTCAGGAAGGGGAGGGCTCGGGTACAGGAAGAGAAGGCCATAGTCCTTCCTGATGGGTCAGGAAAACTCGCTGATTGACAGGAGGCATGTCCACTAGTGACGTCACATCTGGCTTGCAGCTCCACTGACCAGCTTCCTTATTTGGGCATCTTGGACCCTGACCAAACCTGACATCTACAAACTCTGGAAATCCTAGAAACAGAATCACAGCTTAGTACTGTCATGGAAATTTTGCTGCTAAAGCAGGGGCTGGCCATCCTCAAAGCAGTGGACAGACAGCAATGCAGGGTTCTGTAAATATAACCCTCTGTAAATATAACCCTGACAGAAAGCATTCACTTTCTGCCCTATAAAGTTAACACCTAAACAAGTTAATTCTTTTACTTTGGTAGGTCTTGCCTTGCCAGTGTATTCACTGTAAAACATGTAACAGATACTTAAAACAGAAATCAAGATTATAGACAATGGTGTGGAAACCAGGTCCTCCTCAAGCTGTGGAAAAATCTGGGTAGCACAGACCCAGACTCCTTCCTTTCTTAAAATAAGACTACTTTTCCTCCCACTCTAGAAAAGAGGTGGAAATGTTTACATGGATACATCTGATGTGTTGACACAGCTCTGAGCAATAAGTCCTTCAAAAGGGCGATCTTTTCCTTCAGATTCTGCAACAAAGTTCTGATTGTCACTGTAAGCTGAAAAGAAAAGAACACATCCTAAGTATTCTAATCCAGAGGTGTAGAATCTACTAACTTAAATTATGTGAGCTTGGCTTTATAGATTACGATTCAATCAAGGAACGGCTAGAAGAGATCTTTAGCCTCTCAAAGACAAACTCAGGATGATAAAGAGCCTCAAAGTTCACCTGGTCTAGCCACCTCACCTGAAGTTCTTATCTGCCCTACAGCCTGCCCAAGTGGCTATGGGGTCCACACCTAAACATGGACATTTACTAGAAACTATCAGTTTGCCCTCACACTCAGCTGAATTCTGTCCCCTGAGCTTCTACCCATTAATCTTACTGATCTCCCCTGAAGCCATGCAGGAATCTGTTCCCAAATGTTTTCATTCAACAGCAAACACCCCACAGTTCCTCAACCACGCTTCAAATGACATGGCATAAAGTCCCACTACCATCGTGACCAGTCTGTGAACACACTGGTATATTTTCAAACCATTGGAACAGTCATAGCAGTGTGTTCTTTTCATACTAGAGAAATGTTAACAACACTTGACTCTTACTGTGTGAATTTTCTCCAATCATCCTAAAAACTCAGAGGAAATTTTTGTTTGTGACTGTAAAGCACTACATTAAAGGATGAAGCAGGGGTGGGGAGAGAGCTTTCTGGAGTTTGGAAAGGTGAAAAACAAACTTCATTTAAATGAAAATATATTCAACCTTGGATGAAATCAGCCATGCATTAAAAAGGTGGAATACCACAGGTTTCATTCACTACCTGTTAAAGCAGCAATTACACAATTTAGGGGAAAGCCAGTGCCCCTTCCTTAGAATAACAAGGACACAGCAGGAGGCTGGCTAAGGGACACACATCAAGCAGCCCTCCAAGATATCAGCAGCCAAGGAGAAGTGTAACCTTATTCTACAACCTCTACAAACCAAGGAAGAACCACCCACAATACTTAAGGGAAAATGCCAAGGAAAGCAGGGTTCTCAATTTACAGAGTAAAGAGCAACATAAACAAAAAAGCACAACAAACTGGGCACAATGGCTTATACCTGAGGGAAGCTGAGGCCAAAGGATCACTTGACCCAGGAATTTGAGACAACCCTGCACAACATAGTAAGAACCTGTCTCAAAATACACACGTACGTACACACACACACACACACACACACACACACACACACACACACACACAACCAGATCTCTGAAGAGTCTACAAATTAAAGATTAAAAGCATTCAAGAGATGAAAGAGTATATAGGCATATGTTTCTAAACTGGGTGCAGTGGCATGTGCCTATAATCCCAGCATCTCAAGATGCTGAGGCAGGAGTATCGTTGCCAGCCTCAGCAACTTAGTGAGGCCCTAAGCAAGTCAGTGAGATCGTGTCTCAAAATAAAATACAAAAAAGGGCTGGGGATGTGGCTTGTGGTTAAGTGTCCCCCTAAATTCAATCCCCAGTACCAAAAAAAAAAAAATTTCATTAACAATACCAACAAAATCTAAAAAAATAACACAGTGTCTGGCATATAAAAAAAGGAAACATTATTGTAAAAATGTAAATCTTCCTCAGTTTATCTATTAAATATGTTACATATCTATTCAAAATCCCATTTGGAATTATTTTATTGGAGAGGCAGTAGTAATTGAGGCAAAGCACAAAAATTTTTTAAATGATGTTTCACAAAATTACTCTGAGAGAAGGAGAAATGAAGGAGAATAAGAAAAAACATGACTATGTGTAATAAAGGAGACCATAAAAATGGATATGAAGACATTATTAAAAAAAAAATTTTGTACAATGCTGGCAGTTACCAACTGCATCAATAGTACAACAGAACAGAAGGCCCAGGAACACTGCAGGTGTGTAAAAATTCAGTGAGTGAAATATGAAACATTTCATATTTTGGAGAAGATTCATAATTAAGCTAATGGAGAAAAAAATCTACAACATAGTAAAAATAAATTTCAAAGATTTACACACACACATACACACAGCTCAAGATATAGGAAGGTTTTCAGATGTCAAAGCCCAGACAAATCAGTTGAATACTAATCTTCTCCTGGTGTTACCTTGGATGTCTTTTCACCTCTTCTTTCATACTGATTTCGTTGTTGAATTTTCTCAGCAATTTCTTGGGCAATTTGGCAGGTAGAATCATATGTGGAGAACCTGTATTAAAGTCATACAAAGAGAAAAATGCTTAAGGTTCTTTAAAAGAAACTTCTGCAATGTCCAGGTTGAATTTTTAATTCTAGTCACAAGTTCAAATAGGAAGGGAAGATAAAAAACAGGACCTGTAAGAGTACCATGTATCGAATGGTACTTACTATGCACCAGGCACCATTCGGAACACTTCATTTGTAAAAACTCACTTAATCCACACAGCCACATTGGGTACCATCTACACACGAGAAATAAGGCACAAAGAAGTAAAGGGACTTGCTCACGTGGGAATGCAAGCTGCAAACCAAGACTGTCTGGCCCCAAAGCCTAGGCTCTTAAACCACCTCCTTCTGCAGATGATACAGCATTTGTAAGCATTCATTTGTAAAACACAACAAACATTTCTGATACGTCCTGTGCTGTACTAAGCACTGTTCCACGTACTATGAATGAATAGAGCTTAGAACAAAATAGACAAAATCCCTGCTTTCAAGGCATGTACATTCCAGGGTGGGAGAATGGTAAAAAAATAAATAAATACATAGTATGTCAGATGTTGACATGTGCTAAGAAGAAAAAGGAAATAGAATGAAGGGACAGACGGGCAAGTGCTACTTAAGACCAGGTGACCCTGCGTAAGGTGAGAGGCCAGCCATGGAGATCTGCCTGAGGAAGAGGTTCACTGTCCAGGAACAGCAGGGGCTATGTATCCTGCAACAAAACACTCTGGGAACATAGGACACATGTCCACTTGACATCTCAGCCTGCCAGAATTCTCTCAAAACATTTACTGACCTACCTGCCATTTGACAGTGTTGGGAACTTTAAAGGATTTCCAGTGAACAGCCCCTGGTTTTCTCCTTCTATTACAGCACTTCTGTTTTCTATTTTGCAGAAAATACTTAAGCGTACATATACATTTCATTTTCTCTACTTCATTTTCTGTTCCTAAAAAGTGGATTGTGCTGTACTTATATGGCCCATGTTATTTTCCAGTACTGTCCATTACAAAATATTTAAAACTGCTGTTGGCCCTAATGTCCTGATTTTTGCTTAAGAATCAGTGTATTTCTTAAAAATCTCCCAACTCCCACATATCACTTATAAATGGCAGGAACCTGATACGTAGTTTTTCTGAATGAAGGAAGATGCTCCAATTGCATCCCTTAGGAATCTTACTATGGTAATTATAGCAATAGCTAATAGCTAAGTGCCTGATCTGAGCCAGGTCCTATGCTGAGAGCTTTATGTTATCAACTTCATAAAGATCCTAGGAGGCATGGGGCTGGGATTGTAGCTCAGTGGTGGAGCGCTTGCCTCCCATGAGTGAGGCCCTGGGTTCAATCCCTAGCACCACATAAAAAGAAATAAAATAAAGACATTGTGTCCATCCACAACTAAAAAAAATATTTAAAAAAAAGATTCTAGGAGGCAGGATCCTCAGCCATTAACCCTAGACTCTAAAGTACCATCATTCATATAAAATTTACATGTATTTGGGTATATATATATATATATATATATATATATATATATACACACACACACACACATATATATATACACACATATATAACACATAATTAATAGTAGGCTAATAAGGAAAATTGGGTCCTGGTCCCAGCTTTGACAAACATTTTACCTGTTTTCCTCCATATTATCATCTATGACAAGAGGAGCTTAGATCTGCTTCTGTGGTCCCAGACCAAACATGTCAGACTCCATAACAAAATCCTGCCAAATGTAAGGTTTAAATGAAGTATTTCAGGAGCTAGAAGATGGGAGAAATTACTCTTGACTGAGGCATTCAGATGGGCTGGGCCACAGGAGGGCACAATGGGCTGACTTCAAGGTTAACACAGGCCTCTTGTTCAGACAGGAGGGAGGAACACATTCTAGAAATGGTAAAAGGGACATGGAGCAAGCAAACATCAAAGGAAGAAAACATGCATATTTGGCCAAGTAGTGGCCCTGGAAGTAGAATACAATATAAAACAGTAGACATGAGAAATTAAGTTTCTGCAGCACTGGAACACCAATCGAATAAGTTTTGACTTACAAGGGGATTTTAGAGCCATAGGGGACACTTTTACACATAAAGAGAGCCCTTTAGATAAGTGAAATACTGAAGGTTACATAGCTAGGACAAACTCCCAGGTGTCTTGCTCCCAATCCACATGTTCTCCAGTTAGCCCCCCAAAAGTAGTGGTTCCTGAAACTTTGCTACACATTGGAATCCCTGGGGGATCTTTAAAAAACAAGCAAACAAACAAACAAAAAATGCCTGGCTCCCACCCCACCCAACAAGCACTAATTAAGTTAGTATGGGGTTTGACCTGGACATGGGGATTTCTGAAAAGCTCCCAGGGTGATTTCAATATATAGCAAAGTATGGGAGTCACTGGACTCTAGAGAGATAATGGGCAACTTCATCATGGTGTCAAGCACACCAGTGCCTAAAGTCTTGGTTTAGGAAAATTAATCTGAATTCCGTTTATATAAATAGTAATGTAAGAACATAAGAGTAGTATCAGGTAACCAGTAGATTTCTTGGGTTATTCAATCCACATCCAGTTACCAATACTTAAAATCTGCAGGGTATTGGGCTACATAGTGCTGGACTACAGGAGAAATTGCGGGGGTCGGGGGAGTCAGAGATTTTTTAAAAAAGAAATCAATGGAGACTTATGAGGAGTGAAGAAAAAGTAAATTATCAGTTTTCAGGCTAAGTGATTAAGAGGGTGGTGATACCACAACAAAAGCTAAGAATACTAGAAAAGAGAGCATAAAAGAAGTTTCCAGAATATGAACCAGTCCTTGTTTTTATCAAACACTGAATGTACAGTTAAAGTAATATATGTATAAGAATATCTAGAAAATAAAAAGTGATGTAGAAGCTAGAAAGAACAGAATATTGATATTTAGAAATTGGATGATGAGTAAGTATGAAGGGGCCCATTACAATATTCTACTTCATGTACCTTTTACCTTCCATGACAATTTTAAAAAATCCCACAACATACTACCAATTTAAAAAAAGTCCACCCAAAATATAAAACTACTAAGGTTAAAATAATTTTTCCATAGATAGTGCATTATCAACAAAGAAGCTGCTCTAACAGTAAAGCTAATTAACTTCAGCAAAGAACCAGTTCAGAGACAGTAATCATCTGCTACTTCTGTTAAACAGAGTGTATCACTTGCTTGCTTTGGTAGGGCGTTAAAACAGTACCTACTATGTTCCATTTCTAAATATTAGAACACAACTCAGGAAAAGGAAGTCATCAATGGTCAATGACATTCAGTAGTCAAAGGCAAAGTTGTAGTAGGATCTGGTTTTCTGGGGGTTTTCTGGGGTGGGAGCAAGGGTCTCCTTATCTCTGAGTTCTGAAAGTTGGCTTCCACTAGATGGAAAGTAACCTAACAAGATATATCAAGGACCTTAAAAGTGTTTGTAACTTGAATCCAATACTTCTACTTCTGTGAAGGGAGCCCCCAAAAAAGAGATGGAAAAAAAAAGGGCAGGCTTGCAATAGCAAACTACAAACAAAATCGAAACCTAAAATAAATAATTATCATTCATATCACTGATATGCACTATAAAAATCATGTTTTCAGGCCCTGCATTCATGGTGTATGCCTGTAATCCCAGACAGGCAACAGGCTGTGACAGAAGGATCACAAGGTCAAGGCCAAGTTAGGTGTTTAACAAGAGTCTATCTCAAAAAATTTTTTTTTGTTTTATCAGATAATATTTGGTAATGTAGCTCAGTGGCAGAGTGCTTGCCATGCACTTGTGAGGCACTGTGTTCTATCCTTAGCACCACAAAAAAATAAATTAAGGCATACTGTCTATCTACAACTACGAAAAAATTTTTAAAAATATTTGGTCACATGTAGAAATCTCCTTGTTTTGTAAAGCATGTGTGTTTGTATAAAAATTGGAATAATAAATTCAATGTAAAATAGCAATAACAGCTATTTTCAAATAAGAGTTAAAATGCCGTTTATTTTCTTCTCTGCAAATATTTAGTATTCTCTAAATTTTCTATCAGAGGTATACACAATTGTTAAAATTAGGTGGAAAAGGTAGTGTTTAATTCAGCAATTGATCCAGATAATCTACATTCTAGGTAACTCTGACTTTGACCTTGGAATCCATTCCCTACTACACACATTGCCTGAAACTTAATGATAAAACGTATTAGAAACACCAACATAAGACATACTCCAACAAGAACTTTATAGAGCTACAGTATGTTATAAATTGCCAAAGAGAAAGATCAAGTGTTAAGTTTATCAATTTGTTTCTTGGGATCAAAACTTGTATCTTTCATCATTCAATCCTTGGGACTTAGTTGCTGGAAAAAAAAAATCACCCTTATTAGCTGCTGTTTTTCTGCAGAAGCAGCTGCTGACGGAAGTCTTCATGATCAGGAAAGGATAGGATAAAATGCCTTATCACAAGTGCATAATTTCCCTCGCATATTCCTACAAGTTTTTGAAGGGCCCACAAGATCTATCTCTGGCTAGTTAATAGCTAGCTGGTGACCATGGATTCTAAACCTTAGTTTCTCCACTACGGAGTTCAGCGGATGGACTGACATTTCACAAAAAGATTATTTCTATCTCACTTTTACAGGAGTCCAGAGGAGTCTGCGCCAGTCAGCCCCACTACCAGGATGGGCGGGAAATCCCCGCGGCGAGATGCTGCCCAGAAGGGCTGGAGAAATACTCTAAGATTCGGCTCAAGTCCTTCAGCATCCCAGAAGTCTACCCCGTCTCCTTCCACGGCCACCCACGTTAAGGACCAAGGGTGGCAGGATGCAGCTAAGTCCCCCTCAGATGGGGAGGGGTCCTCGTTGCTACTCTCTTCACCCGGACAGGCCTCCAGCCTCAACGCTGAACAACTGCCTCGCTCGCTGGAAGCCGGGCCTCCTCCCAGGTCCCTCAGAGCACTGCTGCCCTCACCCGGGGCTCACCAGGGGTCCGGTGCCATCGTGCCGCCTTCGCCCGCAGCTCGGACACTTCCTGCTCGCAGCAGCTGACTACGGCGGCCCGCACGGCTCACTCTCCGCGGTTCGGCCGGCGTGCGACCGCCTGGAGTTTAC
Source organism: Xerus rutilus (assembly GCA_028644305.1). Classification (NCBI taxonomy): domain Eukaryota; kingdom Metazoa; phylum Chordata; class Mammalia; order Rodentia; family Sciuridae; genus Xerus; species Xerus rutilus. Next base: position 48,567,267 of record CM053402.1, read on the forward strand.
AAAGTGAATTCGTACACTAGAACTAGGAGGTGAAAAAAAAGAAGGAAGAGGAGGAGGAGAAGGAGAAATGCACTCCTTGTGAGGACAGTAGGTTGGAGCAATCTTTTCCACTAACAGACGCGAAGTACTTGACGCAATTTAAATTGTACCGAATCTAAGCATTTCCCTCAGGAAGGTGAAAGCGCTTCAAGCCTGCCCTCTCGCTGTTCCTTAAGTTTTTACCCTGCTTTAAAAACAAAACAAAACTGAGCCGGGTGCGGTGGCGCGAGCCTGTAATCCCAGCACTTATGGATTCTGAGACAGGAGAATCGTGAGTTCAAAGCCAGCCTCAGCAATGGTGAGGCGCTAAGCAACTCAGTGAGACCCTGTCTCTACATAAAACACAAAATAGGGCTGGGGATGTGGCTCAGTGATCAAGTTCCCCTGAGTTAAATCCCCAGTACCAAAAAAAAAAAAAACTGGATCGTGACGATAAAAGTACTCTGTACATTTACTGATACCCATTTTAAGTGATTTTATTATGTTAGTTATACCTTCAAATAAAAGTTTCAAGAAATCTTTTTAAGAATTGTTTTAACCTGCTTCAAACAAGGGACACAATGCAGGACACAATTGCATACTATTTTATAGCAGTCATCAGATGAAATACTCTATATTTAAGTATTTTTAAAATGCCACTAGGTGCTTAATTATAGTTACCCAAAAAGTCACAGTCTCTTTACAAAGGAAAGGGGGAAATTCGTTCGTGCACTTAGTGCTCATCCCAGTTCCCAGCCCCCAAATTTCCAGAGAATAGAAAGAAAAAGGAAGCCCTCCCTATATTTGCAAGCGAGCAAATAAAACTCGGAAGACTGAGTTTCTGCGCCGGCGTGGACCTGGTGCGCGTGCGCACGTCCGTTACCATAACGACCAGGAGACGCTGTACCTGCTGGGGCTGAAAAGAGAGTGAGCGCGATTTTTCAGTGATGGATAAGAAAATTTCGCCCGAGGCCGAAGTGGGAGAGCTGGAGCTTGATGCCGTAATTGGCTTCAATGGTGAGACTTCAAGCATCCACGAGCTAGGCAGGTTAGGAACCCCAAAGACGTGTAGAGCATACAGGGATGGCGAGACTCTGGGAGACACCTGAAATGCAGTCGGGACTGTAGCAAGAACCGGGGATCCAGCAGCCTTACTCGCCCAAGGGTTTTGGAGAGACTTCCTCGTCCCGAGCCTCAGAGAGTGGGCTGGTTTTTTAACTGCTCAGATAAGCGCCAGCACCTAAAAGGGACCAAATGTCTCCTCACCAGAACATGATGAACGATGAGTAAGTGTCGGTAATGAGATTCTCAGGCGTGAAGATTTCAAACCAAGATAGAAGGTGAATGGGACACAGGGTGGAGAGGCAGAGGAGAAGAAAGAGATGTTTTTGCTCAGGGGAGAGGCCTGGCCACTGGAATTACATTTTATTTGTGACTGCTTCTACTAGTGTATGTTAAAGAGGTGGCACAGGCCTGTAATGCCAGCAGCGCGAGAGGTTGAGATATGAGGATGGCAAGTTCAAGGTCAGCCTCAGCAAATTAACCAGGCCCTAAGCAACTTAGTGAGACCTTGTCTCAAAATTTAAAAAAAAAAAAAAAAAAAGAGCTGGAGATGTGGTGGTTAAGCACCCCTGGGTTCAATCCCCAGTACGCTCTCGCTCTGCCCCCCACCCACCCCAAAAAAGAGGAGAGATGCTGTTTTGTTTTGTTTTGTGGTTTGTTTGGAGGATGAGAAAAAAAGACTTCAGAAAAAGCAAACTTTTTAAAAAAGTGTTGTGATGCCTGAAAATTTTTAAATTATAATCGCTGACAAGTTGTAAGCATATTCTTTTTTTTTTTTTTTTTTTTTTTTTTTTTTTTGGTACTGGGGATTGATCTCAGGGGCATTCAACCACTGAGCCACATCCTCAGCCCCATTTTGTGTTTTATGTAGAGACAGGGTCTCACTGAGTTGCTTAGCGCCTTGCCATTGCTGAGGCTGGCTTTGAACTCGCGATTCTCCTGTCTCAGCCTCCCTAAGTGGTGGGATGTAAGCATATTCTAGGACATAGCCCTTGAGTGTTTTACTTTAACAGTCTCTGATAGAAAGCGACACTGCATATATCTAAGATGTTGACCATCTTTGAAGTGGTTATGAGATCACTGGTATAGGGATTGAGTGGCCTCCCATGAGTTGCAAAGGCTCCCTGGTGAGCGCCTTCAGCTGCACAGAGCTAAGCAAATGAATTCATGCTGTTTTGTACAGCTCTAGGAGCAGAGACATGGTAAATTACATCCAGTGTCTTTCGTAGTAGTTACTAATTCTGTCTGTCTTTTAGAATGGTCAGATTAATGGAATTGTTTTCATCTTGTTGAGTTTTCTGATCATTTATATTTTTCCATACAGTTGAATACACTTTTATTTAGAATCATAATATGCCCAATAGTACACTATTGGGCAATAGTACACAGAGAAATCTGTAGCCATGATTAAAGAAGAAGAGCTTAGAAACCTGGAAAAATATAGTGAAACTGAAAGAAAAATCAGTCATCATTACATTTCCCAAAGATATCACTGTTAATCTTTTGGTGTGATCCTTTAAAATACACACTTACATAGAAATATTTTTTAAGTGAAAGTGGAATCATATTGTGTATGTGTATATATGTATATATACATATATATATTCTCTTATAACCAGAATTTATTTCACTTAACAGTATGCCATGTAAATCTTTCCTTGGAAATAATAAAATGAAAAATAATATATTTTATGCTATAAATTTTAAAGTAATATTTAATATACTCTGTTGTATTGTTATGCCATAATTTATTTAAATAACACCCTGATATTAATAATTTAGCATAATTTTTATTTTGTGCATTTATTTTTAAATGCTGTAAAGAACATCTTCAGGGCTGGGGTTGTGGCTCAGTGGTAGAGCACTCACCTAGCATGTGTGAGGCACTGGGTTTGATTCTCAGTACCACGTATATAAATAAATAAAATAAAGGTCCATTGACAACTAAAGAATATTAAAAAAAAAAAAAGAACATCTTCATGCCTAAATCTTTTAGCTCCTTAACTTTTTTCCTTAAGTTATAAGTACATCCTAAAGACTTTGATGTGTCCTCCAAGTGTTATATCATATATGCCACAGAAATAACTACAAAATATAAACAGTGGTCCCCCTTATTCATGGGGGATAGGTTCCAAGACCTTCAATAAGTGCCTAAAATCAGGGATAGTACCAAATCCTATATGAACTATATGAAAAATTTTAATTTATACACTAGGCACAGTAGGAGTTTAACAACAATAATGATAACAACAGAATAATTATAAAAATATAGTGTAATAGGGGCTGGGGTTGTGGCTCAGCGGTTGAGCACTTGCCTCATATGTGTGAGGCACTGGGTTCAATCCTCAGCACCACATAAAATAAAATAAAGGTATTGTTTTCATCTACAACTAAAAAATTTAGAAAATATATATATAGTGTAATAAAAGTTGTTTAAAATATATGAATTATTTCTGAAATTTTTCATTTAATATTTTTAGACTTCAGACTTAAGTTGAAGCCTTGGAAAGTGAAACCAAAGATAAGTGTGCTAGTGTATAGGATTTTTTTTTTTTTTTGGTACTGGGGATTGAACTCAGGGGTACTCAACCACTGAGCCACATCCCCAGCCCTATTTTGTGTTTTATGTAGAGACAGGGTCTCACTGAGTTGCTTAGCGCCTTGCCGTTGCTGAGGCTGGCTTTGAACTCGCGATTCTCCTGCCTCAACCTCCCAAAGTGCTGAGATTACAGGCCTGGGCTACTGCGCCCAGCTCAGGAATATTTCTAATAGCATTATTTCTAGTAGCTAAAAGCTAGAAACAACCAAAATATCCATCGGAAGTAGAAAGGACAAATCAACTGTTGTACATCATTCAATAGACTACCCTGCAACAAGAAAAAAGTATGAACTACTGCTACCCATCACAAGAAGGATGGATCTCATGAACATAACGTAAAATCAAACAAACCAGACACAAAAGAAGACACATTATGTCCTTCCAATCATATAAAAGCCCAAAATGAAAGAAATGAACCTGTAGAGATAGAAGTCAGAATAGTGACTACCTTTCAAGATATAGAAACTGGGAGAAGTTACATGGAAGGGAAACAGCTTAAGTGTCTACCAACAGATGAACAGATAAAGAAAATGTGAAATACACACACACACACATTTTAATATCATTCAGTCTTTAAAAAGAAGAAATCATGCCACTTGCAAAAACATAGATGAACCTGGAAGATGTTATGCTAAGTGAAATCGACCGAATTTTTATCTTTGCCAAAAGCTTGTTTGAGGCATGGGATTCACCTGTGCTCTTACCCAAACAAACTGTCCTGCTCCATGCACTCCTGCTTCTGTCCAACATGAAGTTTCTTGACCAGCACCAGCATCCCTTGGGAGATTATATGAAGTGCAGCATCTCAACTGGGCACAGTGTCTCACGCCATAATCCCAGTGACTCTGGAAGCTGAGGCAGGAGGATTACAAGTTTGAGGGCAGCCTAAGCAATTTAGCAAGAACTTGCTTCAATATAAAAAATACAAAGGGCTGGGGATGTAGCTCCACGGTAGAGCACCTGTGGGTTCAATTTATTTCATTTGACTTATTTATTTACTTCAAAAATAAAAAATGCAGAATCTCAGTCCTACCTTGCAGCTGGATAATCTGCATTTTAGTAAGATCTCTTTGGGATTTTATGCATATCAAAGTTGAAGAAGGGATGTATTACACCAACCTTCTTGTTTATGGAATAAAATGACCTGTTGCCCCTTAGTTATTTTCACTGAACTAAAGTTTATTCTAAAAGTGTTGTCTTTGGTACGCTAGTTGAAAAAAATCAAGTACGTCTGCACTTGATTATAATAATTCTTAATCTCTGTCTTTTAGGACACGTTCCTACTGGTCTCAAATGCCATCCTGACCAGGAGCATCTGGTTTATCCCCTGGGTTGCACAATCCTCATTCAGGCAATGAATACTCAGGAGCAGAGATTCCTACATGGCCATGGAAACAATGTCTCCTGTTTGACCATCTCCAAGAATGGAGATTACATTGCCTCTGGACAAGTCACATTCATGGGGTTCAAGGTGAACAGATTGAAAATAATTCCTGTGAATGTACTTAGAGGCGCCTCCCTAGAAATGCCACTCCAGGTCCTCAGCTCTGTGCTGCCCTCGACTTTGCCCTTCCTTCTTCCTTTTGACCTCTCTTTTAACCCATTTCCCTTCCATCAAGCTGAGAGGGAAGGAATGATGTCTTCATACCACATGTCACTGCTTGTGACTGATAATGGTCAGAAACAAAAGACCCTACTTAAAATTGTTCCCATTCAGTTGCTCTCTGGCATGCCTATAAAACATAGTCTGGGTATAATTTCTAGAGAAGTGACATTCCTGATTATTTCTCACCAAGAGGGGTTGCTATCTTCCTTGGATTCTTTTAAAGCCTAATCTCTGACAGTGTATTCTTGCCCACAGGCAGATATCATTTTGTGGGATTATAAGAAAAGGGAGTTGATTGCTCGGTTATCACTTCATAAAGGCAAAGTTGAAGCTCTGGCCTTTTCACCAAATGACCTGTACTTAGTGTCGCTGGGGGGTCCAGATGATGGAAGGTAAGGAACTAAACCTATTCACATTTATTTTCTACCAGGTATATTTCCAGAAGTTTCAAGCACCCTTTCTCCAGCAATATCATCCATTGGCCTGGCTATTAATACTTCCATACACTTTTATGTGTACAGTGTTTTCTTGTTTGAGCTTCATGGGTTTGTTATAAAGGAAGTTTGCATTTATGTGTAGTTATTTACTGATGGTTCTCTTAATATATAGAAAGTCAACAAAATTTTCATGCTCCTTTAGTCATTGTTAGTAAGTGGTCATACCATCCCTGGACCATCCCCATTTGACGGTCTTTTATGAGAAACATTTCCAGAAATCATCTCTACCGTTCTTACCTCAGAGTTGGGCACATGCCTATAATCCCAGCAACTTGGGAGGCTGAAGGATCACAAGTTTGAGTCCAGCCTCAGCAACTTAATGAGATCCTGTCTCAAAATAAATGTCTTTTAAAAGGGCTGGGATGTAGCTAGGAATGCTCCTGGGTTCTCCCAGGAACCCCCCCCCCCAATTCTTACCTCCACTTAAAGTAGTTGTTCTCAACCTGGGGTGCACACTGGAATCACCTAGGGAGATTGTAAAAATTCCAATGCCTGTGTCCCACCCATGGACATTCTTGGAGCTTGGCTGTTAGGCTATATCACTTCTTCCCCCTGCCAGAGAGAGCAAGTCTTTGGGGAGACAAATGCCCCCTTCACAAACGTTAACCTGGCAAAACAGTTATTCTCCTTGTAATTTTAAGCTTGATCTTAGGCTACCTAAAATTTGCTTGTAGCAAATTGGGGAATTTGAGAAGCCATTGAAAGTGTGCCCCACTAGTAAAACACAATATGCCTACTCTGGTTAGTCCCTGTGGTAAGGAAGATGGGGTTCTTGCTGACTGGTTTTGAACAACCAAGGGTCACCTGGAACCTGTGGGAGGACTCCATTCTACCCAAGTCACCTGGATTCTGCATAAAGGGGGAGAAATGGAAGGGATGCTGCCAACTGTAGTGGACATTCTATAGTTTGCATGTACCTTTTATATTTTGTATCAATGATATCACACTACCCATGTTGTAATGCAGCTTATACCAAGGACATCTCTATGTATGTACACACAGACATATATATGGCTCTTTGCAAGCGCATTGTACAGATGTGCCAAAAGTTATTTGGCCAACTCACTGTGTTGGTGCCATTTATTTATATTTAAATTTTAAATTTGTTTCTGAAAAATTAAAGCTATACCTGGCCAAGGTGTATAAAGAAACTGTGTTGTCCCTCTATACAAAACGGTCCAAGATTCAAAAGTACAATTCCAGTGCCACTCCACACGTACTTACACCATGAAACTCTTGTTTTTATTCATAGCATTTTTGAGATATATTTCATGTACTATGAAATTTATCCATGCAAAGCGTTTAATGGAGTGGTTTTTAGTGTATGTATAGTTTATAGCCATTCTAAATTAATTTTAGAACATTTTCAACACCCCAAAAGGCAACCCCATATCCCATTAGCAGTCATTCCCCATCTCTCCTCACTCCTTCTCAAGGCAAACACTCGACTTTCTGCCTCTATAGATTTTGCCTACATAAAACCTGGACATAACTGGACATACCATATAAACAGAATTATACAATACATGGCCTTTTGTGGCTGACTTCTTTCACTAAGTGTAATGTTTTCAAGGTCTATCCATTTGTAGAATATATTAGTACTTCATTTTTTTGTTGTCAGATAATATTCAAATGATACTGTGTGGATACCACCATTTTCTTTATTCATGCAATTGTTAATGCAGTTGATGATCTTCTGGGTCTTTTTGTTTTGTTGGTGGTGGTCTTTTGTTTTTGTTTTGATTGTTTGTTTTGGTGCTAAGATTGAACATGCTAAGAACATGCTCTGTGACTGAACTACACTCCCAGCCCCCATTTCTACTTTTCCACTTCTTTTTTTTTTTTTTTTGGTACTGGGGATTGAACCCAGGGGTGCTTTATCACTGAGCTACACCCCCAGCCCTTTCTATTCATTTGTTTATTTTTATTTTGAGACGGAGTCTAAGTTGCTTAGGGTTTCACTAAGTTTCTGAGGCTGGTCTCAAACTTGTGATCCTCTTGCCTCAGCCTTCCAAATTACTGGGACCCATTTCCACTTTTAAGCTATTATTATTAATGGGACATATGAACATTCATGTAAAAGTTTTTTGGGTTTTTTTTTTTTTTTTGAGCCAAGTTCTCATTAATTGCCCAGGCTGGTCTTGAATTTGCAATCCTTTTGCCTCAGCTTCCCAAATATCTGGGATTACAGGCGTGCACCACTACATCCAGCACACATACAAGATTGTGTGAGGACATGTATTTTCATTTCTCTTGGGTAGGAAGTCTTCATTTTTGTTGTTGTTGTCCATCACTCAGTTACATTTTAACCTTTTAAGTGGTTTACCTCTCAATTTTCCACTTTAGATGTTACTTCTGAATTTCCCACTATGAAAAAAGAAGAATTTATATTTTTTGCCCCACTTCCTCTTCCTTACTCCGAGTGATGTTGGTGATACCTTGATTTTAAACTGCCTGTTGTAATAATACATTCTATATGTTAATAATGAGGAAATTATAGATAAGTCTGTTTTTACATTAACAAGGTTTGTAACATTTGCATTCCTTTGCTTCAAATATTTTGATGCAAATATTTGACATGATACTCCTTCCCCAGCAGTCTTGGTATTCTTATCCAAACATTATTCACTTTAGGACTAAGTTGTATGAACCGAGAAAGAAGGAAATGTTACCCTAAAGCAATGCTTCTCAAAGTGTGGTCCCCAGACCAGCAGCATCTGCATCAACTGGGACTTGTGAGAAAAGCAAACTTTCAGGTTCCACCCCAGACCTCCTAAATCCCTCTCTGTGGAGAGGGGCCTGGAAGTTGTCATCAATAATTATTTTTAAAATTATTATTTAGTTTTATAAATTTATAGGGTACAATGTGATAATTTGATACATGTGTATGGTATGGAATGATCCAATGGGTTATTTACCTGTCTTTCTGATTCTTATGCCATTCAAGTTTGAAAACACTGTCTTAGGTCATCCTCTTAACCACATTCCTTCTTTTTTCCTGTGCTGGAACACTTCCTCAAGGAAAATTTTCACATGAGATAAATTGATGTTAAACTTTGATGCCTTGTGTGTTTGAAAACATCTTTACTTTAGCATAATCATTTGCTTTCAAAGCTTTTAAAGTGTTACTATTTGTCTTCTAATATCCAGTGTGAGTGAGGAGATATCTGGGACTTTAGACATTTATTCATTCCTTTGTTAGTAACCTGTTTTGCTTTTTCTCTCCAGAACCACTAAAATAGTTGTCTTCTTATTTTGAAAGCTGGATGTTATCTGACATTCTTTTCTTGCTTGTTTTGGCAGTGTGGTGGTATGGAGCATAGCCAAGCGAGATGCCATCTGCGGCAGCCCTGCGGCCGGCCTCAACGTTGGAAATGCCACCACTGTGGTGTACTCCAGGTGCCGCGATGAGATGTTTGTTACTGCTGGAAAGTACGTCTCGGCAGTCTGAGTTTCAGAAATCATAAATTACTACATTTGCTTGCATAGAAAATGTGGTTATTCCAGTTTAGGGGAACACATCTGTTGCTCTGGACAAACACCTTATATTATAATTTTCATAACTTTCATAGTCATTGAAAGTCTGTTTGGCTAAAAGGACTTTAAGCTGAATACCATTTTATATATGAAAATTCTGTGACTCCTACTAAAAGAGTCTGCTGAACTGTTAAACTCATGTCAAGTTCATTCATTTATTTATTTTGATACTGGGATTTGAACCCAGGGATGCTTTACTACTAAGCTGCATCTCCTGCCCTGTTGATTTATTGATTTTATTTTTTCCCGTTTTTTAATTGATGCATGATAGTTGTACATAATGGTGAGATTTGTTCTTACATATTCATACATGTATACAGTATAACAATATAATTTGGCCAATATTATTCCCTGTCTTTTTATTTTTTATTTTGAGACAGAGTCTATTTAAGTTGCTGAAACTGGCCTCAACTTTGTGATCCTCCTGTCTCAGCCTCCTGTCTCAAGTCTTTGGAATTACAAGTAGGCACCACCAAATCTGGATCAGGTTCTTTTTTTGTTGTTGAAAATAAATTATTGCCAATCTGTGCTCACAAACTAATCTACACAATTACACAGATGCACTTACTGGTTGGTGTTTCTTACCACCTGCTCTTAATTTAGGTCTCATGAAATGGTATTTTGCAAACAAAAGTACCAGGAAGTTTCAAATGTTTGGACTATTAGCCATATGACATAATTTCCAGTGGGATTGGTTTTAAGCAGCTCACGGTGACCAAGTTGAACATCTGAACAGAGGCCTGCATCTAACAGAACAAATTAATTGCAGATGGACAATCAGAGCCCTGTTTGGAGTTTGAGGGAAGGTTAAACATGTACAACAGCATTCCCTTTATGTCAGGAACCAGTGCAAAGGTGAGAAATCTGAAAATGCAGGGTTGAAGTACACAGTGTTGTCTCCATCTCCCTGCTGTGAAAGGTAGATAGTGTGGTTACTTTTCAGCTAGAGTAAAGAATCTGTGCTGCTCTACATCTGTCCTGTTTCTTTTCCCTACTTTGTGACATACTGTATACCTTTATCCCATGGCTAGTTATGAGGAAAGATTTATCAAGAGGCTGTGAAACTTGCTGGCCTATGTGAAAGTCAGCCCCTGTCAAGCAAATCACATGAAGGCAGTGCTCTAAGGCAAGATCAACTGACCATGACCTCCTCTGTCTTCTTTTTTTAAATTTATTTATTCTAATTAGGTATACATGACAGCAGAATGCATTTTGATTCATTATACACAAATGGAATACAACTTTTCATTTCTCTGGTTGTGCACAATATAGAGTTACACTATATGTGCAGTCATACATGTACCTAGGGCATTGTTGTCCATCTAATTCCACCATCTTTCCTGCCCCATGTCCCATCCCCTCCCTTCCCTCTCCTTTGAACAAAATTTCTCCATTCTTCCCATGCTCTGGCCCCCATTATGGATCAGCATCTATTATCAGAGAGAACATTCGGCCTTTGGTTTTTTGGGATTGGCTTATTTCGCTTAGCATGATATTCTCCAACTCCATCCATTTATCTGCAAATGTCATAATTTTATTCTCTTTTAATGCTGAGTAATATTCCATTGTGTATATATACCACAGTATCTTTATCCATTCATCTATTGAAGGGCATCTAGGTTGGTTCCACAGTTTAGCTATTGTGAATTGAGCTGCTATAAACATTGAAGTGGCTGTATCACTGTAGTATGCTGTTTTTAAGTCCTTTGGGTATAGACCAAGGAGTGGGATAGCTGGGACAAATGGTAGTTCCATTCCAAGTTTTCTAAGGAATCTCCATACTGCTGGAGATTGCACCAATTTGCAGTCCCACCAACAAAGTATGAATGTGCCTTTTCCCCTATATCCTTGCCAACACTTGTTGTTTGTATCCTTCTTTTTTGGTACTGGAGATTGAACTCAGGGGTACTCGACTACTGAGCCACATCCCCAGCCCTATTTTGTGTTTTTTATGTAGAGACAGGGTCTCACCGAGTTGCTTAGCACCTCGCAGTTGCTGAGGCTGGCTTTGAACTCGCGATTCTCCTGTCTCAGCCTCCCTAAGTGCTGGGATTACAGGCTTGCGCCACCACGCCCAGCTAATTGTTTGTATTCTTGATCATTGCCATTCTGACTGGCATGAGATGAAATCTTAGAGTAGTTTTGATTTGCATTTCTGTAATGGCTAGAGATGCTGAACATTTTTTCATATATTTGTTGATTGATTTTATGTCTTCTGAGAAATGTCTGTTCAGCTCCTTAGCCCATTTATTGATTGGGTTGTTTGGGTTTTTTGTTGTTGTTGTTGTTGTTGTTGTTTTGGTGTTAAGTTTTTGAATTCTTTATATATCCTAGAGATCAGTGCTATATTTCATGTGTGTGTGGCAAAAATTTGATCCCAAAATATGGGCTCTCTGTTCACCTCACTGTTTCTTTTGCTTAGAAGAAGCTTTTTATTTTGAATCCATCCCATTTATTGATTCTTGCCTTAATTTCTTGAGCTTTAGGAGTCTTGTTAAGGAAGCTGGAGCCTAATCAGACATGATGAAAATTTGGGCCTACTTTTTCCTCAATTAGGTGCCAGGGCTCTGGTCTAATTCTCACTTTGAGTTGAGTTTTGTACATGGTGAGAGATAAAGGTTTAGTTTTATTTTGTTGCATATGGATTTCCAGTTTTCCCAGCACCATTTGTTGAAGAGGCTATCTTTTCTCCAATGTATGTTTTTGGCACCTTTGTCTAGAATGAGATAACTATATTTATGTGGGTTTGTCTCTGTGTCTTATATTCTGTACCATTGGTCTACGCGTCTATTTTGGTGCCAATACCATGCCATTTTTGTTAATTACAACTTTATAATATAGTTTAAGGTCTGGTATTGTGATGTCTCCTGCTTCACTCTTCTTGCTAAGGATTGCTTTGGCTATTTTGGGTCTCTTATTTTTCCAAATGAATTTCATGATTGCTTTTTCTATTTCTATAAGGAATGATGTTGGGATTTCAATTGGAATCATGTTGAATCTGTATAGTGCTTTGAGTAGTATGGCCATTTTGACAATATTGATTCTGCCTATCCAAGAGCATGGGAGATCTTTCCATCTTCTAAGATCTTCTTCAATTTCTTTCTTTAGTGCCCTATAGTTTCATTGTAGAGGTTTTTCACCTCTTTTGTTAAATTGATTCCCAAGTATTTTTTTTTTGAGGCTATTGTGAATGGGGTAGTTTTCCTAATTTTTCTTTCAGACATTCATCACTGATGTATAGAAATGCATTTGATTTATGGGTATTGATTTTATATCCTGCTACTTTGCTGAATTCATTTATTATTTCTAGAAGTTTTCTGGTGGAATTTTTGGAGACCTCTAAGTAAAGAATCATGTTGTTGGCAAATAATGATAGTTTGAGTTCTTCTTTTCCTATTAGTATCCCTTTAATTTCTTTCATCTGTCTTATTGCTCTGGCTAGAGTTTCAAAGACTATGTTGAATAGAAGTGGTCAAAGAGGGCCTCTCTGTCTTGTTCCTGTTTTTAGAGGGAATGCTTCCAATTTTTCTCCATTTAGGATGATGTTGGCCTTTGGTTTTGCATAGATAGCTTTTACAATGTTGAGAGATGTTCCTACTATTCCTAGTTTTTCTAGTGTTTTGAACATGAAGAGGTGCTATATTTTGTCAAATGCTTTCTTAGCATCTATAGAGATAATCATATGATTCTTGTCTTTAAATCTATTGATGTGATGAATTATGGTTATTGATTTCATTATGTTGAACCAACCTTGCAAACCTGGGATGAAACACACTTGATCGTGATGCACTATCTTTTTAATATGTTTTTTTATGTGAGTTACCAAAATTTTCCTGAGAGTTTTTGCATCTAATTTCATCAGGGATTTTGGTCTGAAATTTTCTTTCTTTGATGTGCCTTTGTCTGATTTTGGAATCAAGGTGATACTAGCCTCATAGAATGAGTTTGGTAGGGTTCCCTCCTTTTCTATTCCATGGAATAATTTTGGGTATATTGATATTAATCTTCTTTTAAGGTCTTGTAGAACTTGGCTGAGAATCTGTCTTGTCCTGGGTTTTTCTTGGTTTGTAAGCTTTTGATGGCATCTTCTATTTTCTTGCTTGAAATTGATCTATTTAAGTTGTGTATGTCCTCCTAATTCAGTTTGGGCAGCCTCTAGAAATTTGTTGGTGTCTTTGGGATTTTCAGTTTTACTGGAGTATAAATTTTCAAAATAGTTTCTAATTATCTCCTGTAATTCAATAATATCTGTTGTGATGTTTCCTTTTTCATCACGAATTTTAGTAATTTGAGTTTTCTCTCTCCTTTGTGTTAGGCTGGCTAAAGGTTTATCAATTTTATTTCATTTTTCAAAGAACTACCCTTTTGTTTTGTCAATTTTTTTGAATTGTTTCTTTTGTTTCAATTTCATTGATTTCAGTCCTGATTTTAATTATTTCCTGTCTTCTACTTCTTTAGTGTTGATTTGTTCTTCTTTTTCTAGCACTTTGAGATGTAATGTCAGGTTGTTTATTTGTTGACTTTTTCTTCTTTTAATGAATGAATAAGCTCAATGCAATGAACTTTCCTCCTCTTCTGTCTCCTGAAGCCACAGATGTCCCAGCTCCCTTTGGGTTTACAGAGTGGCTTGGCTAACACATTTTTTTATGGAGTTCTTTTGGTCCTTAGCACCTGCTTATGCAGAAAGCTTTGGTCCATTCTAAGGCCCATGGGCAATGTTCACCAGGAGTCAAAACTGGAATTTTATACCAATAAGAATTTTTTTAGGACAGTTTATATTCCAAATCTGCTTCAATTTCATGTGACACTAGTAACAGAAATTAACATTTTCAAAGAAGGTTTCTGTCATGGTACCTATATACCTGGGTTCTCTATCACAGTTCTGATTTCGTGTATTCCGTTATATTGTCCCCATGAGATACCCTGAACATTCCAAAATTTCAGTATCCAAATGCTATCTACCATATAAGGCCATGGAAAAGCTCTTCTTTTAACTTGGAAAATACATTTTGAATAGTTATTGAGCACTTAATATCATTTTGGAGGCTAAAAAATAAAAACTGTACTTGATATATTTTTAAATAATATTTTCTGCCTTGAGGTATTAGCTGAAATCTTTGTGATGCTGACCTTGACATTTTAAAACAATTATTAATTCAGATTAACTCAACACACAATGATTACATGCCAAGCATATATCAAGTACTGTGTTAGCTGCTAACTTAAACTTTCAGTTGCTTATTCTCATTTCTCCTTCCATAGAGGCAGGACTGTCTATACTAAAGTATTTCCCTTCAAAAAGTTTTCATACAACTCAACACCTTGATTTATTCCTCCTGTGTAATTGAAATTTGGTGTCCCAAATGAGCGTCTACCCTCACCCTCGCCTCTGGGAACCACCATTTCAGTCTCCATTCCTGTACGTTCCTATAACTTTTCTAGATTCCATGAATGAGATCAAGCAGTACTTGTCTTTCTGTGACTGTCTCACTTCACTTAGCATAATGTCTTTCCAGGTTCATCCACATTTTCACAAATGGTAGGGTTTCTTAAGGCTGAATATTCCTTTGTGTGTATACACTACACTTTCTTTATCCACTCATCTACTGATGGACACTCAGACTGTGTGCATGATGGTGACTATAGTTAATATATATCCACATATAATGTATACTTACAATATACATATACAAAATATTTATGCAATATATATGAAATAGTACATTGAACATTGCAAACAGAGTAGATCTTAAGTATTCTCACCACAAAGAGATAAGTATATGAAGTAATACATATGTTTAATACCTTGATATATCCATTCCACAACGTGTGTATATACATAGTGTATATTTATATGTGTATGTATATATATCATGATGTATGCAATTTTTACTTGTCAATTAAAAGACAGGAAGGGGAAAACAGAAAAATAAATTTAAACAACAAAAAGAAAAAGAAAAAGAGAGAAAGAGACTTAAACTGGTTTTCTGTGCATTTCTTTTCTTGCTTAGGTGTGTTTGTTGTCAGAATAGAAGGTGGAGCAAGCTCTTCAAGGTGAATGACAGCTGGGCATGAGTTCCCATTCTGCTGTGTACAAGGTCTACATTCTCTCGTTTGGAGAGATCAGAAAACCTCCCTCTTAGGGTTATTGTGAGGATTGAGTGAAAGATCTTAAGGAGAGCACTAGACCATTAAAAAAATCCCTCAGAAATGTTCTCTTCCCTTTAGTTTCTCCTTCAAGAGAATACAGAAAATGTAAAAGAGATGACTAAGCAATTAAATGGATATCCATTTGTGATTTTTCTTTATAGTGGGACAATTCGAGTGTGGGAACTGGATCTCCCAAACAGAAAAATCTGGCCAACTGAGTGCCAAACAGGACAGATGAAAAGAATAGCCATGTGTATTGCAGTAAGTATTGCTTTAAGTATTATTTTAAACAACTATTACTACAAGTTCCTGTTAAGAGTACCAACCAAGGGGTGTGTGCCTATGTTGGCCTGGGAGCAGGAAGATAAGTTGTAACATATGGAACACTGATAAGGAGGCACAGGTGAGAGCGAATCTCACTTCAGTTTTAGTTATTCATTTGCAGTACTGGGGATTGAACCCAGGGGTGCTTTATCACTGAGCTACACCCTAGCCCTTTTTATTTTTATCTTAAGACAGGGTCTTGCTAAGTCACTTAAAGCCTTGCTAAATTGTTGAGGCTGGCCCCAAATTTGTGATCCTTGTGACTCAGCCTCCCAAGTTGCTGGGATTATAAGCCCATATCAGTTTTACCAGGCTGTCATCAGATGCCCAATAGCTGCTTCACCAGGAGGGAACATGGTTCTAATGGAAGCAGTGTAGCCCAGTGGTGCTTAGAGCCCACAGTGTATCTCTATGTCATCAATATTATTTCTGCCACTGGAAGTATGGTTTCTGATGGTAAAATTTATTGTTGAAATACAGTCTCTATCATAAAGAGAAATGATTAATGTTTTTTCCTCTGATACTTAATATTCAGCCAAGGGCGATTTATCACTGAACTACATCCCCAGCCATTTCTATTTTTATTTTTTAATTTTAATTTTAAAAAAATTTTGGTACTGGGGATTTAATCTAGGGGCATTCTACCACCAAGCCATATCCCCAGCGCATTTTTAAATTTTTCATTTTGAGACAGGGTCTCACTAAGTTGCTGAGGCTGACCTTGAACTTATGATCCTCCCACTGCAGCTTCCCAAGTAGCGCGGTTACAGATATATGCCATTGCACCTGGCAATATATTTTTTGTATTTTTATAAAGTCGCAGATGGACACAATATCTTTATTTTATCCATTTATTTATTTATATGGTGCTGAGGATCAAACCCAGTGTCTCACACATACGAGGTAAGCACTCAACCACTAAGCTACAACCCCAGCCCCTTGGAAATATATTTTTAATCTGGATTTATAATGCATACATTTAACCTCATTCTCTATTGACTAAGTCCTCTTATTTAATGCATAGTCATTTTATGAATATATTCTTTGGAAAATATGGAATAAAGCAAATGCATACCCTCTTTGGTGAAGACCACCTTTATCTTAGGAGCCCTTTGAAGGTGTCTGAGGAGTCTGGACTGGCAGGGCGTGCATGTTAACATCAGACCAAAGTAGACATCAAGTGAAAGGCACAGACTAATTGAAATCTAATATTTCTTCCACATCCATGTTTGGCCTTGATTCTGCTCCTCTTGGAGCTGTTCTTACCCATTTTTGAGTCTGGGGAAGTAGAAGTAGCCACGAGCATCTTCAGAAGTCTTCATGGAGTCTCAGGGAAGCTCACCTTCGCCCCTATCAGGGGCTCAAGGATTACTGAGGAAACAGGTCTTTAGGTTATGTTTCTCTCTTCTCAGATGGCTGACGATGACAGTTTTTTCTACCTTGGCACCACAACCGGTGATATTCTAAAAATGAACCCAAGGACCAAACTTCTGGCAGACACTGGACCTGTGAAGGACAAGTACAGTTTAGTGAGTATAGACCAACAATTTCTGCTCTGCCCTGCCATCCCCCCCTGCCCCGCCCTCTACTAGCAACACAGACTTTCAGTAAGAAAGAGTCCATAGGAAAAAAACAAAAAGTCAGTTATGTACCCAAGGCCACACCTAAATTTGCAAAGTTCACTGGCTAATTCTCTAAGTTCTTATCTCTGGTTATTTTTCTTCCTTTCTTTTCCTTCTTCTCTTTCTGCATCTCCTTCTCCTTTCTTTATGTTTCTTTTGTCCTAGAGATTGAACCCGAGGGGCACTTTACCACTGAATTACAATTATACCCCCAGTCCTTTTTTCATTTTTCAATTTGAGACAGAGTCTCTCTAAGTTGCTGAGGCTGGTCTCAAACTTGAATTCCTCCTGGCTCAGCCTCCTGAATTACTAGGATTCCAGGCATGTGCCACTATACCTGACATCTGGTTATTTTTCAGTGCAAAGAGATTACTAGATGCTCCTGATTAGGGAATTGTTACCATTCCTTTTCTCACCTCCTTTAAGTACAGTATCTGTCACTTTGTGATTTGGAATCACATTGGTTCCAGCCTGGTTGCAATATGTAAAAAAAAGTGCTCTTTGATCTATAAGAAACACACACTCACACACACATATAGAGGCACCTATATACATACATATGTGCATGTTCCCTTTTCTACTCTAATAACTTTATCTTGGATTTTTTTAGACTTAGCTGACATTCTAAGCCATGAGTGAGACTCAGACACAACCCATTGTTCATATTTTCAGAATTCCTAACAATTCTGATCAAAAGTCCACTGGAAAATGTTAGTATTTAAACAAAATAAAAACTTTACCATCAAACAATGATTTTATATAATAAATGCTGCTATTCCCAGCACCCTCAGAAAGTTCCAAGGGCTGTTTTTACTACACTGAATTTAAAAGTTTGTTCTAAGTTCTACACCTGTCTATCTCATTTGTGATAACAGAACAGATGGTTCTAACTAAGCTTATTTAGATCATTCTCTGCTGAGCAGATATTCTCAAGAAACTTTGAAATATTGCACTGTGCTCCTGGGAAAATGTCAGTGTTTTTTTAATCATATAATCATTTAAAATTCAAGTCTTTAACGTGATCCATAAAAATGAAGAAAAGCTCTGATATAGGTAGAGAAGATTTAGAAATAATTCCACAGGTGATCAAAGTGTAGCCTACATTGATATTTTTCTAATTATTTTAAGAACAAAGCAGATCATATTTAAGGCAAGTCCTAGAACCCTGCCAGTCCAACACCTGAGATAATACTTGAAAACCACTGGTCTGGATTCTTTTTTACCTCCCAGCATTTGAAAACTAAGTGCCTCTCCAGAAAGGATACTGGCTGTCTTTGTGTCCCTCAAACATTTGGTGTACAGGTCTCCTAGTGATGCTTTAATTCCTGATCATTCAGGTCTGATAATAAATTCCACAAAGCAATGATTTCAAAACACCTTGTACATAGATGGTAAGAAAATAATGCTTTTAAAAGGAAGGTGTAAGAAGCGCCACTGAAGATGTTAGGTTTGAATATCAGGTGATCTTGGACCATTATCCCTTTTGAAACACTACTTCAGAGTTTGCCTTATGGATAGAAAGGCAAAAAAATTGGCATGAAACCAGGCACAGAGGCACATGCCTATAATCCTAGTGACATCAGCTGAGGCAAGAAGATCACAAGTTCAAGGTCAGCTTCAGCAGCTTAGTGAGACCTTGTTTCAAAATAAAACATAAATATGACTGAGGATGGGTGGGCACAGTGGTACATACCTGCATACCTGTAATCCCAACAGTTTGGAAAGCTGAGGCAGAAGAGTTCAAGTTCAAAACTGGGCTCAGCAACTTAGCTAGGCCCTAACCAATTTAGTGAGATGCTGTTTTAAAATAAAATATTAAAAAAAGAACTGGGAATGTGGTTCAGTGGTTAAGTGCCCCTGGATTCAATCCCCAGTTACCCTCCCCCCAAAAAAGAAGATGTAGCTCAGTGGTAAAGTTCCCCTGGGTTAAATCCCCAGTAGTGAAATTAATTAATTGCATTAGTTTAAATTTAACCTGTTAGGTATAAATCATTAATATGCCTGAAGATGATGATAACGATGAGGATAGTAACAGTGCATGTTTTACAAGATCTGTATAAGGAATCATACAAAACTCTGATGAAAGAAATCAAAGAACTACATTTTAGAGAAGTCTTTCATGTTCATGGATAGGTAGATTCAATGTTGTCAGGATGTCAATTTTTCCAACTTGATCTATAGATTCAATGTAATTGTAATCAAAACCCAACAAGTTGTCTCAGGGATATTTTCAGATTCTAAAGTTTATATACAGAGGCAAAAGACCCCCAAAGATCCAGCACAATATTGAACAAGAATAAAGTTGGAAGACTGACACTACTCAGCTTCAAGATTTACCAGAAACCTGCAATAATCAAGACAGTATGGTTTTGATTAAAGAATAGACAATTCAATGGAAGAAAATAGAGAGCCTAGAAATAGACCTGCATAAATATACTTGAGTGATCTTTGACAGAGGACCAAAGGTAATAAATGCTGAAACAAGTGGATATCCACGTGTAAAACAACAACAACAACAACAACAACAACAACAACAAAAACAGACAAAACTTAAACATAGGGGCTGTTGTTATGGTGCAGTGGTTCACGTGCTCACCTAGCACACATGAGGCACTGGGTTCGATCCTCATCACCACATAAAAATAAAGATATTCTGTTCACCTAAAACTAAAAAATAAATATTTTTTTAAAAACATGAAGTAAAAAAAATTAGACATAGACCTTCAATCGCTGACAAATATTAACTGAAAATGGACCACAGACCTAAATGTAAAACATAAAACTCTTAGAAGATGACTGGACGTGGTGGCTCATGCCCCTGTAATTCCAGCTGTTCAGGAGGCAAAGGCAGGAAGACGTCAAGTTCAAGGCCAGCCTCAGCATCTTAGACAGAAAATGTTACAAAATAAACTAAAAAGGGCTGAGGGTGTGGCTCAGTGGCAGAGCACTTACCTAGCATGCACAAGGTCCTGGGTTCAGTCTCCATTATTACAAAAACCAAGCCAAACAAACAAACGAACAAACAAAAAATTCTAGAAGATAGCATTGGAGAATATCCAGATGACCTAAGGCTAGATACAACACCTAGGTGCAACCCATGAAAGAAAGAATTCATAAAATAGTCTTCATTCAAATAAAAATTCAGCTCTGAATAAACACTGTTAAGAGAATGAAAAGTCATGTTATGGAGTGGGAGGAAAATGTTTGCAAAGGACGTATCTCATAAAGCATGTAATTCTTGTTCCTGCCTTTATATTCTTGAGTCTTAGTTTCTCTTCTCAGACATAGTGAAATGGCTTGTGAGCCAGAACAGGCAAAATTCAGTTTATAATAACTTGAAAGTAACTTGTTTTATCATATTCAAACTTCATTAAGAAACAAGCTTATAAAATCTCTAGCTATATTATTGTTGAATATTTTAAAATCTAATATTGGCAGTTGTCTCAGTCATTTTACACGACTATAACAGAATACCTGATACTAGGTAATTTAAAAACAATAGAAGTTTATTTGGCTCAAGGTTCTGGATGCTGGAAAGTCCAAGAGCTTAGCATTGCATCTGGCAAGGGACACTACTTTATCATCCCATTGGGGAAGGCAGAAAAGGAAGAGAATATGAGAGCAAAAGAGTAAGAGAAGTCAAAAATAACTTTTTGTTATTATAATTATTTATCATTTATGAGAGATATGGTCTGTCCAGACTGACCCTGAACTCTTGGGCTTAGGTGATCCTCCTGCCTCAGCCTTCCATGTAGCTAGGACTTATGTGTGCCACCACACCTGGCCAAATTCATTTTTTTTAAAACAAGCCCACTTTCTTATGCAACTTTTTTTTTTCCCTTTTCTTTCCTTTTTCCTTTTTTTCTGTACTGGAGATCAAACCTAGGGCCCAGCACATGCGAGGCAAGCTCTCTACCACTGAGCTATATTGCCTGCCCTAACAAGCCCACTCTCCTAATAACCAGCCCACTCCCTTAATAATGACATGAATCCACCCATAAGAGCAGAGCCTTCATGACCCGATCTCCTCTTATTAGGCTCCACCTCCCAACACTGCTGCAATAGGATTAAGTTTCCAGCACTTGAACTTTGGGAGACACATTCAAACCATAATAATAATACACATTTAAAAATTAGAAGTTCATCATGGATACTATACACTGTCCATCATGCCTTCCCAAACTTTGAAAATTGCTTTGAATTTTGAATAGGTTTCTAACAAGGTTATGTACTATGTGTCTGAGTTCAGAAAATATAGTCACCAAACAGTGAGGAGTCTTTTGTGCCATCTGTGGCTGTCAGATACGGTCTCTTTGCATTTGTAAGAATTTAGTTCTGGTGAATATGATAGCATCTGAAGGGCTAACATTGCTGCGGCTGTGCTTCCGCCTTCTGCTCTAACTGAATTTAAGCGAATGTGAAAGCATTAATGTTTAATATATGCAAAATGCACAGATGATCGTAGGGAAGAAGTGTGGGGAAGCAGGTCTGCTTCTTGCAGGACTGGGAAGCGACTTCCTAGCACATGAAATTTGTTGGCATCAAATTCCCTTGGCCAGCCTGGGGGTACATCTGGACAGTCCCTCCATGAACTTCACCATGCAATACGTGCAGCAGCATGGTGGCCCAGGGTATGCTTACCATGTCAGGCATTGCATTAATTTATTTTTATTTTTGCAGTACTAGGGATTGAACCTAGGGCCTTATGCATGCTGGGCAAGTGCTCTACCACTGAGCTACACCCTCAGCCCTTTGTGTTAATTTTTAATGATAAGACCACCTGGACTTTTCATAGTGCTGTTTCTTCCCCAGGGAGTATCCGCGATCAAATGCCTGAAGATGGGGGGTTTGTTGTTAGGCTCTGGAGCCGGATTGCTGGTCTTCTGTAAAAGCCCCAGCTACAAACCTATCAAGTAAGTTCTGGGCCCTCAGAATTGGAGTAGATTGAGACCCTCTAAAGGGAGGTTCACCTTAAGTCAGCAATTAATATGACATTGAAAGTAATATTTGGTTAAAGAATTTCATCTTGCTAATAAAACAAGTCGTTGGAATCACAATATATAGTGGTTTCTTTGCTAATGAAAAGGCATCTGTTGAATAAACCAAAATTGTCCACTATGACCCAAAGGGACACTGCCCTTTCATTAAATACGTAATTTTTATTTAACTAATGCATTGATCCATAACAAAGGAAATATGATGTTATTAATTTATCCCTTCAACCCTCAAATTTTAAACTTTCAAAATTGGTTTAGTCAATGAAATTTAGTATGCAATGGGTACCTATTATGAGTAAGACACTGTGCTAGTAGTCACATATTTGAATACAAACAGGCAATGTTCAACAGCTATTTTTGTGTGCCAGACACTGTACTATGTACTTTCCATGACTAATCTAGTTAAAATAAATGTAAATAAAACCTACATTGTCATTAACGAGTACTTATTCATCACCTTCTCCATCTAAACCAATGTGCTGGCTACTATTTTAAAAATAAAGAAAAATAAGATATGGTCTTTGTCTTCCCCAAACTTAACAGTCTGGATTAGGGATAAGGTATATTACACAGGAAAAAAAAAAAAAAAGTCCCTACAGTACAAGATAGTATATTAGCACAAACATTATGGCTCAGCTAAGGTAAAATACATCGCGGTAGAGAAGATCAGAGAAAAGAGTGACCTTCTCAGGAAGGAGAGAGAGAGAATTCACTCCACAGTGGAGCCAAGGCCAAACTTGAATTTGACTTCAGCAAAAGACAAATACCCCTAACTAAGCTCCCACAGGATGGCCTCCACTCACGCCCATTGAGCAAGAAGTATTTGCATATGCATTGTAGAAAGGAACACCAGCTGTATTTGTTTAAACAAATTTGTGCTGAGCAGTCCCACTATTCTAGGTATTCGGACATCTCAGTGAATCAAAAAAGTAAGAAAAATTTCCCTGCCCTCATGGAGCTTACATCTTAGTAGGAGCAGAAAAAATAAATAATAAACAGGAAAGTACATATAAGAATCCCCCCATCTGCCGGAGATAAATTCCAAGACCTCCAGTGGATGTCTGAAACCATGGATAAGACTGAACACTGAACCACATGTTATTTTTTCCTATTCATATGTACTTATGATAAATTTAATTTATAAATTAGATACATAAGGGGGCTGGGGTTATAGCTCAGTGGTAGAGCGCTTGCTTAGCATGCATGAGGCACTGGGTTCGATCCCCAGCACCACATATAAATGATAAATGAATAAAATAAAGATTCATCAACGACTAAAAAAATATTTTAAAAAATTAGATACATAAAGGAATCAACAAGTTGACAGAAAAACTAACACACACTTGTTTTTCCTTCACAATTTCATTGATAAAAGATTTGTTCTTAGCGATCTCAGCATACGATTTATTTTCTTAAATTGAGAACTTCTACATTTTCACTTAAAGGAAGCACTTTATGACTTCTCTTTGGCATATCTGAGTTGCCAGCATCACCCTTCTTATGCTTTGGGGCTGTTATTAAGTAAAATAATGATCGCTTGATCCCAAGCACTGTGTGATCAAGAGGGTTGATCTGACAACCAGGATGGCTACTAAGTGACTTAGGGACAGGTAGCATACACAGTGTGGCCATGCTGAACAAAGGATCCTTCATGTCCTGGGTGGGAAGATCAGAAAGGCACAAGATTTCATCACACAACTCAAAACAATAGGCAATTTAAGACTTATGAATTGTTTATTTCCAGAATTTTCCATTTAGTATTTTCAGACTGTAGATGACATAGGTAACGAAAACCACAGAAAGCAAAACCACAGATTGTAGGAGGGGGAGGGGGCTGTTGTCATTAAAAGGTGAGGCCTACACTGGAAAAAATTAAAATAGGATAGAGAGTAAGGGGAATTGGGGGTTGGAAAGTGGCAGAGGACAAGATACAATTTTAAATTCAGTGGTCGAAATAGCTCTCATCAAGAATGTGTTTGGACCGGTTTTGTTCATATGAAAGGTGATAAGGGACAGAGGCAACTTAAGAACAACGCTGCCAGGGGTGGTGGCCCACACCTGCAATCCCAGGACTCAGGAGGCTGAGGCAGGGGATGACAAGCTGGAGGCCAGCCTTGGAAACTTAGTGAAACCCTGTCTCAAAATAAAAAATAAAAAGGGCCGAGGTTGTAGCTCCATGGTAGTGTGCTCCTGGGTTCATCCCTAATAATGCAAAAAAAAAAAAAAAAAAATGCTGCATAGACTCTGGGCACACAAAGTGAATATAGTAAATTAGTTTCCTAAGTTTAATATGCAAACGTTCTCATTATGATGAAGATAATTAGAATCAGAGCAATTATTACAAGGCTTATGGTGTGTTTCCAAAATAGTCCTATGTGACAGTGAAGGCTCACGTTGGAGCTATGATTTCTGCCTCCTTGGGTTTGAGTAGAGTGGTAAAGCAGCCCACATGAGCAGTCACAGAGACTAGAAAGGAAAATTGGGGCCATGGATGTAGCTCAGTGGTAGAACGCTTGCCTAGGATATGTGAGGCACTGGGTTTGATTCTCAGCAACACATACAAATAAAAAATAAAGGCCCACTGACAACTAAATATTAAAAAGAAAAAAAAGAGTAACCAAATGCATTTAAAAAAGAAGAACATGAAGAAAGGAAAATTGCCTGACCCAAACAAACTACTGGAGACCTCTGGCCCTCCTGTTTAACCGCTGAACTTCACCTGTCTTCAGGGATCCCAGATACCAATAGCCAGTATTTCTTGGATGCCCTCCATGGGCTCTTAGTGCACTTGACTCTGTTATCACTAATCTGCACCACAGCCTGTCAAGGAGGAATTACCCTGTGGTTGTGTAAACTGAGGCCAGAAGTTTCTGGCATTTTTGTCCCAGAGCCACAGATCTCTAGTAGCAAAGGAGCTGGGGAATAACTTGGGCTTTTCCTTCCTTCACCAACCGTTCTGTGTCTCCCCAACAAACAAATCTTCCTAAAACATTCCATTTCCCAGGCTGGCTCCTTGCACCAGAACCCTCACTGAATTCTCGTTGTCCAAACAAAATTAGTTGCAAAGCAATATATGTGTGATTCTGGGTTGGGTTCCTAGAACCTCATTGATTTATATTTCTTATTTTAAGATTCTGGAAGAGATAATCAATATGGAGCATTTTGTTATTTCTTCTTGTCTTTTTTAATTGATACTTATAGTGAAATATTTGTGTTTTTTTTTTATTTTTACTTTTTTGTGGTGCCAGGGATCAAAACCAGGGCCTTGTGCATGGTAGGCAAGCACTCTACCACTGAGCTCCACCTCCAGCCCAATTGTGTTTATTTTATATGTAAAATTTTGTATGCTGATTTTTTATTTCATATAGGCATCATAAACATTTATAATTTTACTACTTGATATTTTAATTATGATGACAAAATATATAAAAACTGCATATAACCTAAAACATTATTTTAGTGGCTCGGCAAATATTCTTTGAAGTCAATGTCCCATAGATCATTATTTATCCATTCCATTATAATTGGATATTTAGGTTGTTTTTAACTTTTTTTTTTTTTTTTTTTTTGGTACTGAGGATTGAACTCAGGGGCACTTGACCACTGAGCCACATCCCCAGCCCTATTTTGTGTTTTATGTAGACACAGGGTCTCACTGAGTTGCTTAGCACCTCGCTGTTGCTCAGGCTGGCTTTGAACTCACAATTCTCCTGTCTCAACCTCCCAAAGTGCTGGGATTACAGGTGTGCGCCACCACACCCAGCTTATTTTTAACATTTTGTTTTTAGATAAGGTTATAATGCCATCCTTTGACATACAGGATTTCCCATGCCCCGATTTTAGGGTTATTTTCAAGAAATGGAATTAATAAATAAAGCATTGAGTTGTCGTGGTCATTTTACTCATAAACCTGTCCATCTTGCACAACACATTTCAAAGTACATCCCACTGAGGAATCTCCCATGACTACTATACCTTTTGAGGACTTCTCCCTTTGCTGGCCGGAGGGACACAACATTGTTAATAACTCATGCCTTTCCAACTGTGTCACTTCCTTGAGGGCATGTCCCAAATCACCTGCCTGACTTGCATCCTCTATAATGCTTCAGATGGGCAATATAACTTGATGGTTGAGTGAGTCTACTTTTTTTCTCAAGAAAAAAATGAAGTTTAGCTGCTTCATTTCAACTTAGACTTTCCCTTGTCCTATTCTTTAAGTGTTTTTGAAAAGATAATGCATATACAAAATTCAAAAGGTACAAAAAATATCCATTAATTTGAGTGAACCTACTTACCTTTTTGCTTCTCCTTAAAGGAAAATTCAGTTACAAGGTGGCGTCTCTTCTATTGCCCTGAGAGGAGAAGGACACCAGTTTTTTGTAGGAACAGAAGAATCACACATATATCGTGTCAACTTCACAGATTTTAAAGAGACTCTTATTGCAACATGCCACTTTGAAGCTGTCCAGGATATTGTCTTTCCATTGTAAGTAGAACTGGAAAATGGGAACATAGAAATCTGATGCAGTGTGCAAGGGAATTTTAATTTAGGAATGCATTTTCAACATCTTCTAGAATAATGATTTTGTTTTGCCTTAAATTTCTCTAGTGTACTGAATTGTGTTAATAAACTTTCTAGTGTTTTCCATGCAGTTACATTCATTTTCCCAATTCAGATTTGGACTTCTATAGAATGTTGACTTTTGCTGGGCACAGTGACACACACCTGTAATCCCAGTGGCTCTGGAGGATAAGGCAGAAGGATCACAAGTTCAAAGCCAGCCTCAGCAACTTAGCAAGGCCCTAAGCAACTTAGTGAGACCCTGTCTCTAAATAAAATATAAAAAAAGGCTGAGGATGTAGCTCAGTGGTTAAGCACCCTGGGTTTAATTCCCAGTTCACACATACACATACAGATACACACACAAAGAATGCTGACTTTTTAAATAAACCCATCATGGAAAAGGTATGTGCCTGTCAAAACTTTTCTGTTTTCCCAATGCCATCTGAAAAAACGCTTAGCAATGTCTTACAAACTTCTGTCCAGTCATTTGTCAGTACCTCTAGGGGTCTTCCAGATTTGACAGCCTCATGATCCAGCTTTTCTGGATCTAATGGCTATAATTCTTGGTCAGTTTCACTCCAAACAAGTAAAACAAATATCCATCAGCAGTTTTGATGTCCAAAAGAGCTTCTGTCATTGTGTGCCATTACTTGATTTTGAAATACATTTTGTCTTTGGTGAGATCCATTCCATGAAGCTGGTCCGATAGTTTTTGCTCTGAACTTCCTCAGTGTTCAACTTGAACTTACAAAACTCAAAATCACTGTTCTATAGATCAACAAGACTTATTTTCAAAACTTAGTCCCTGATGGGGATGCAGGTCAGTGGCAGAACCTTTGCTTAGCAGACTCAAGGCCCTGGATTTGAATCCCAGCACTGTAACAGAAAAGTGACTAACAAAACAGAAAATTTTGACACATACCCTTTCCGTTATGGGGTTTATTTAAAAAGTCGACATTCTAAAAAAGTCCAAATTTGAATTGGGAAAGCTAATGTAGCTTTGTAGCAAAGAAGATAGGAAGTCTATTAAAATAATTCACTACACTAGAAACAAAACAAAACAACAAAAGAAAGCAACTCAGCCCTTGAGACAATGAGCTGTAGTTTATGTTCCCTAAGTCCTTGTGATTCAGTTCTTCTAAATTTTAACAATTAAGTGAGCCTTTATTTGAAATGGGGTCATTTCTGTCCTGATTTTTTCCTCTTTTTCTAAGCTTGGTAGGCTCAATCTATGAAATTATTTGGTCCTTGTGTTTTGTTTTGTTTTTTTCCTTTTTGGTACCAGGGATTGAACTCAGGGGCACTCAACCACTGAGCCACATCCCCAGCCCTATTTTGTGTTTTATGTAAAGATAGGGTCTCACTGAGTTGCTTAGCGCCTCACCGTTGCTGAGGCTGGCTTTGAATTCGCGATCCTCCTGCCTCAGCCTCCCAAAGTGCTGGGATTACAGGCGTGCACCACCACTCCCGGCTGGTCCTTGTGCTTTTTATGAAGGTAGATTTTTAAGCAATCTTTTCAATTTTTATATAGTTGTCATTCAGGTTTTGTATCTCTGCCTTTTCTGTTCTTTTCTTTTCTTTTTATAAAAATGCTGCATTGAAACCTAACATATGTACCACAGAGTTCACCCATTTGGAGTGTACAATTCAATGGTTTTGAGCATAGTTACAGAGTTTTGTAACCATTGCCACAACTGATCTAATTTTAAAACGTGTCATTATCCTCCAGAACACAAATTAAAACAAAACCTTACCAGCAGTCACTGCTCATCCCCCTTTGCTCTCTTCCCACCCCCTAGTCCTAGGCAAACACTCATCTACTTTCTGTCTATGGATTTTCCTATTTTGGACATTTTATTACAAAAGGTTCATACAATATGTGTGATCTTTCATGACTGGCTTCTTTCACTTAGCATAATGTTTTTAAGCATAATCTATATAGGATGCATCAGTACTTCACTTTTTTTTACTTCATTCTTTTTTTTATTACTGAATAAGTTCCATTATATGGATATGCCTTATTTTGTTTATCTATTTATTCATTGATGGCTATTTGGGTTGTTTCCACATTTTTTACTTTTATGAATAATCATGTCTTTTTGCATCATCTATTTTAGCAATTTATATTTTCCTAAAATGTATCCATTCTATCTAAATTTTCAAATATGTTGGTATACTTTTTATATACAAAATCAACTTATAAAGCTGAGGGCTAGAAGGGTCAGGTCAAGCAAGGGAGATGCTAAGGGTGTAGCCACATATAGTAGAATGAGGCAGGGGACTTAGAAATAAATGGAAGAATGTCTTCTGAATCATAATTTCTTTTTTGGAAATCTTGGGGAAATCCTCCTGGATAGTGTCAGATGTAAAAAACAGTTAGGCCAGGCATAGTGACACACATCTGTAATTTCAGTGACTCAGGAGTCTGGGGCAAGAGGATTGAAAGTTCAAGGCCAGCCTGGGCAACTTTGCAACACCCTATCTCAAAATAAAATAAAAAGGGCTGGGATATACTCAGTGGTAGAGGGCTTGCCCAGCATGTGCGGACCTTGGGTTCAATGCCTAGTATAGAAAAAAAGAAGAAAAAAAAAAAAAAAAAGAAGTGAGGGAGGGAGGCCAGCCTGTACTGTACCTGGAAAGTTCAAGTTTAATGTATCCTTTATTCTTTTCCTGTCTTTTGCTTTAGTAATTATGTTTTATTTGGTCCAGCCTTCTTCTCTGCTGCACATAACTTGGAAACTATTTATTTTATTCATTTAATCATTATCTTTATTTTATCTGGTACTGAGGATTGAATCTAGGGGTGCTTTACCACTGAGCTACATCCCCAGTTCTTTTAATTTTTTATTTTGAGACAGAGTCTTGCTAAGTTGCTGAGGGTCTTGCAAAGTTGGTGAGGCTGCTCTCAGACTTGTGATTTTCCTGCTGTGGCTTCTTGAGTTGCTGGAATTACAGATACGTACCACCATGCCTGGCTAATTTTTAATATACATTTTCAAATATATATATATATATATTTGTCAAACACTAGAATTAACAAACATTTATATCCTATCTGCCATAAAGGGAAGTGTGTGTGTGTGTGTGTGTGTGTGTGTGTGTTTCAATGGGGATTAAACCCAGGGGATCATGCATGTTAGGCAAGCAGTCTACCACTGAGTAACATTCCCAGCTCTTTTTATTTGAGTCAGAGTCTTGCTAAGTTGCCCAGACTGGCCTCTAACTTGTGATCCTCCTGCCTTGATCTCCAGCAGCTGGGATTACAGGTGTGCACCACCACACCCAGCGAAGAGTCTGTATATTTTTATTTCTCTCTTCATCATTCCTCCACTATCTCCCATGCTAAAATTAATTGGGAATGATAGATGCAGGTTGCATCATTAGTGCATCATTAGTGCATACACAATATAACAATATGATTTGGCCAATATCACACCCCAACAGTTCCTCTTCCCTCCCCACCACCATTTGATTTTCATGAGATCCCTGCCCCACCACCTGTCTTTTCTTCTTCCTCTCTAGCTTCCACATACGAGAGAAAACATAGGACACTTGACCTTCTGAGTTTATCTTATTTTAACATGATGGTCTCTAGTTCCATCCATTTTCCAGCAAATGACATAATTTCATTTTTCTTTATGGCCAAATAAAAGTCCATTGTGTGTATCTACCACATTTTCAGAGATAGTCTTTGTATAGAAAAGTCACTTCTTACTTATCTGAAAAAGTCTTTGTTTTACCCTCAGGCTTGAATGATAGTTTGGCAAGGTGTAAAAGGAATTTTAATGAAGTACAACATGCATGCAGAAAGTGCATAGATTATAAACGTGTAGCTCAATGAATCATTACCCCTATATGATTATCACACTGGTACAGCAATAAAATATTTTCATCTCCAAAACACCCCTTCCAATCATTACCCTTACCTTTCCACTTGAAGGTAATTACTACCTGGATTTCTAGTCCCTTAGATAAGTTTTCCCTACTTTTGATTTGCATATAAATGAAATAATTCCATATATACTTTGGCGATGATATTTTTTTCTCCATGGAAGCTTTTAATATTGGTAGTGTCATATAGATCTTCTTATCCTTATTGATTTTTAGTCTGCTTGTTTCATTAGTTCCTGAGAGAAGTGTTAAAATCTCAAGCAATAAATGTAGATTTCTTCCTTTATTTCCATCAGTTTTTGCTTTGTATATTTTGAAGCTCTTAATTAGGTGTTATTAATTGTCATGTCTTCCTGCAGTCTTGACATTTTTATGATTATTAAGTATTCCTCTCCATCTTTAGTAATTCTGTTTGATTTGAGGTATGTTTTGTATGATAATATTATTATTTTATTTTTTATTTTTTGGTACTAGAGATTGAGCCCAGGAGTACTTTACCACCAAGCCATATCCCCAGGCTTTTTATTTTTTAATTTGAGACAGGTCTCCCTAAGTTGCTGAGGCTGGCCTCAAACTTGCAATCCTCTTGCCTCAGGCTCCTGAGTCACTGGGATTACAAGTGTGTGCCACAATGCCTGTCTTTTTTGCATGACATTAATATTCACATTCAAGCTTTCTTATGCTTCTCTTTTTATGATATATCTTTGTTATCCTATTATTTACCATATATATTTATATTTAATGTGCATCTCTTGAAATAGCATATAATTGATTCTTTTTTTAAAATATTTTTTTACTTGTTGATGGATCTTTATTTATTTTTATGTGGTGCTGAGGACCAAACCCAGTGCCTCACACATGCTAGGCAAGTGCTCTACCACTGAGCCACAACCCCAGCCCCCATATAATTGATTCTTACTTTTCTATTCAGTCAAAAAATCTTGGCTTTTCACCGGTCATGGTGGCGCATGCCTGTAATCCTAGTGGCTCTGGAGTGGGAGGCAGGAGGATCACGAAGTGGGAGGCTCTGGAGTGGGAGGCAGCCAGCCTCAGCAAAAGTGAGGCACTAAGCAACTCAGTGAGACCCTGTCTCAAAATACAAAAAGGGGCTGGAGATGTGGCTCAGTGGTCGAGTGCCCCTGAGTTCCATCCCTGGTACCAAAAAGAAAAGAAAAAATCTCTGCTTTTTATTTGCAATGTTTAGTGAACTTACATTTAATGTCATTTTGTTTTTTTCTTCACCTGTTATTTGTTCTTCTGTTGCATCTTAGCTGCCTCCTTTTGTGCCAATTTACTATTTTCAACATTTTACACAATTGCTGTATTGGCTTTCTTGCTATGTATCTTTGTGTTAATTTTTTTTTTAGTGGTTGCTCTAAGGATAGCAGCATGCACCTTTAACATATCATTGTCTACATAGTTAACATTGAATTACTTCAAGTAAAATAAAATAATCTTATGATAGTACATTTCTCTTAGATCTCACATACTTCCTTATTACCTACTTGGAAATAAGTCCATCAATATAATATTATAATTTCTGCTTTAAATAATCACAATTTTTTAAAAAATATTTTTTTAGTTGTAGATGGACACAGTAGCTTTATTTTATTTATTTGTTTCTATGTGGTGCTGAGGATCGAACCCAGTGCCTCTCACATGCTAGGAGAGCACTCTATCACTGAGCCAGAACACCAGCCCAATCACAAATATCTTAAGGAAATTAAGAAATGAAATTAAAAAAAAATGTGTGTGCATGTGTTTACCCACAAGAATTCCTAATACTCATCATTCTTTTTTATATAGCTAGCTGCCATCTGGTATCTTTCCCTCTCAGCCTAAGAACTTTAGCATTTGAATACATCAGTCCAGTGCCTTCTGGATCCCATGGTTTCTAATGAAAAGTCCTTCTGTATTCTCACTATTGTTCCCCTCTTTGTAATGTGTCACTTTTCTCTATTTTCAAGATCATCTCTTTGTTTTTGTCTTTTTGTAAACTGATGTTTTCCGCCCCATTGAGAAGGTTTCAGCCATTATTCTTCAAAAAAAAAATTTCACCTTTTCTAACTCCTATCTTCCTGAGATTCAAATTACACATGTTGAAAATTTTGATATTTTCCCACGGGTTTCTATGTTGCTCATTTCTCTTTCTTCAGTCTTTTTCCTTCTATTTTTTCATTTTATAACTTCTATTTTATCTGCCTTCAAGCATATAGATTCTTTTACCATCTCCATTGAGCCCATATAGTAAATCTATTTCAATTTTTGTACTTTTCATTTATAGAAAAAATGTAATTGTCACAAGATATATAATTATAATACATACATAGTTTCTAGTTCTCTGATGAGATTACCTGTGTGTTTATTGATATTAGTTTCTCTTAATATTTTGAATATATTTAAAAGTTGTAAGTAACTGCTTTGAAATCTGTCAATCTAATACTTGGAGTTAGTTTCTTTTCTTTCTTTCTTTTCATGCTGGGAATTGAATCCAGGACCTCACACATGCTAAGCATGTGCTCTACCACTCACTGAACCTCCAATCTCAGGGCGAGTTTCTTTTGACTATCTTTCCCTGAATCACATTGTCCTGTTTCTTTGCATGTCTGGGAGTTTTTTTGTTGAAAACTTGCCACTACATACAATATGTTGTAGCAAGTCTGTTCTCCAAGGATTACTGGCCTGGATTCAAACTGCAAATTTTGTCTTTCCCATGGTGTGCATAAGCTGATATTCCTATTGTTCCCCACAGCAATGTTTTAGCCTGACCCCATGTTCTCCTGTAAGCCTGCACTATTATGCAGCAACCCAAGAGTTTATGCAGAGATAAAGTTATCCTTTCCTGCTGGGGTTGTGGCTCAGTGGTAGAGCACTTGCCTAGCATGTGTGAGGACCTAGGTTCAATTCTCAGCACCACGTGCAAATAAATAAATAAAATAAAGGTCCATCAACAACTAATAAAAATATTTTTAAAAGTTATCCTTTCCAGGATTTATTTGCTTCTAATGATTTATGAGTCACTGAAAAAATATATGCATATATATCTACCTCTAAATCTCTCTATATGTTCATTTTGTAGGATTTTAAATGGGAAGGAGGGAGCACGTGGACCTGGTGCATCTTCATGGTCCAATTGGGTTGGTTCTTTCTGGGCTTTAATCTCTCTGATTCTAAACTCAGGACAGTATCCTGCTTGAGTGGCTCATTTTCAGATTAGGCCCAAGTGATGGCCTGAGATTGCTGGGAAAGTGGATTGCCCATCAAGGGTGGGATGTTCGGAAAGTTCTCTAGGGGCAGTCTTTTCATGATAAAAGATTTTCATGAGCATCCACATGTCTCATTAAAAGCTTGCTTTCCAGACTGAGGCTGTGTAGCTCAGTAATAGAGCACTTGCCTAGCACATATGAGGCACTGGGTTCAATCCTCAGCACCACATATAAATAAATAAATAGATAGATAGATAGATAGATAGATAGATATCCATCAACAACTAGAAAAGAGAGAGAGACAGAAAGACAGAGAGAGAGAGAGAGAGGGCTCGCGTTCCCCTAAAGGAAGAGCTCATTCACTGAAGGCAATATCTGATATGAAACAAGTCTTATTTTTAAAAACCCATTAATATTCTAATATTGGCTTGATTGGATCTCTGCAAATCAGGACTGTCTGGTAGGAGCTCCACTGCAGTTCCGGTCTTGTTCTAGTATGTATCCTAAGTTACTAGTCCTGCATCATAATTTTAATTCTCAGCCCCAAAGCTAAGTGTGTAGAAGGGATCCACTTATTTTTCTATTAATTCCAAAGTAAGTGGATCTTAAAATAAGAGAGAGGTGCTGTTTCCCTTTTTGAAATGTGTTTGTGAGGAAGTGTAGAGAATGCCTGAGAAGTGCTTACATCTAAAAGGTAGCTTTAGCCTCTACAGAGACAAGCTTGAAGCTAAACTAAACTAGATGGTTTATTGTATCCCAATATACTCCTTTTTCTTATCAAAGATTATGGATAATCCATAATCTTTTGATATATTGATAATTTACATTCTATTTACAAATTACTTTTTTTTCCTTTTGAGCCTGACAATTCCTCTGCGACACTCCTCTTTATCCACAATCTCATATTTTCTGATAACTAACCAAAGAAGGGTCTTGGGTTATCTGCATATGTGAATTCTATCACCATTCTCATTTTCTTCCTTGATGTTTTTTTTTGTTTGTTTGTTTGTTTTTGGTACTAGGGATTGAATTCAGGGGCACTCGACCACTGAGCCACATCCCCAGCCCTATTTTGTGTTTTATGTAGAGACAAGGTCTGAGTTGCTTAGCGCCTCGCTGTTGCTGAGGTTGGCTTTGAACTCCCGATTCTCCTGTCTCAGCCTCCCTAAGTGCTGGGATTACAGGCTTGCGCCACCGCGCCCGGCTTCTTCCTTGATGTTTTAATAAGCTGGGTACAATGGAGCATGCCTGTAGTCCCCGTGACTTGGGAGGCTGAGGCAGGATGATCGCAAGTTCAGAGCCAGCCTCAGCAACTTAGCAAGGCCCTAAGCAACTTAGTGAGACCTTGTTGCAAAACTAAAAATAAAAAGGACTAAGGATGTAGTTCAATGGCAAAGCATCCCTGAGTTCAGTCCCCAGTACCAAAAACAAAACAAAACAAGACATTTTAATAAGATTTTCTACTTTACAGGAAAGGGTTTCCTCATTTGTTATAGATATGCAATGGATGTATTTATCTCAAGAAATGCTACTCACCAAGTGTATACAACTCATCAAGTTATATACGTTCAGTATGTATGGACTTTCATGTCAACTGTACCCCAATAAACTGATGTTTAAAAAAATGAAATGTTGCCATCCTATAATCTACCAAGACTTAGATTTCAAATCGACTTTTTGTTTTTAGTGACTTGGTCCCAACCCTTCCTAAAGGGAAAGGACCACAAAAGATTTCCCACAGATGGTGTGAAGGCGTCAAATGCCAATTCACACAAGGAATCGCTAAGATCACCAAGCCTTCAGGGAATCAGTACTTAAAACACATCCTGCCTTCCGTCACACCTCCTGTTGTCCAATCCGCCTCTGAGAAACACCGCGAGTCTTTTTTTGGCTGCCTCTCTCATCTCTCGATGGCTTCTTTGCAGTGGCACTGCAGAGCTGTTCGCCACCTGTGCCAAGAAAGATATCAGGGTGTGGCACACACTGTCCAACAGGGAGCTGCTGCGGATCACTGTGCCCAACATGACCTGCCATGGCCTTGATTTCATGAGAGATGGCAAGAGCATCATTTCAGGTAACCTCTCCCTGTTGAGATTTGCCCCCCCCCCCCCGCCCCCGCCGTCTCTTCCGGAGGTGGCCTGCCTTCTCCCCTGAGCATGTATTTCTTGCTTCACCCCAAAGGTGGCTCTGTTGAGATGCTCCTCCTGCCCCCATTCTTGGAGGGAAGAACAGGATCCAGCCCAGCTCTGGCTGTGTTTTCCATCTATGTCACTTTGTCCCCACTAGTCTTTACATGAGGATAACCTGGGACAGCCTCCTGCTGTCTTCCCCTCTTTGCTTCTAATCAGCCTCCCCTCGACGTCCTCTTCCAGCTGGGAGATTTTCTGAGCTAGGAAGAACCAAATAAGCAATTTCTCTTCTCTCAAATCATTGTGTACAGCATGGGTCTTTCTCTCAGTGGGGAAATTTAGTAATCCAATTTTGAAATGGATTTGAGGCTTTAGTGAGTCCAGAACTCTTGTGTTAGAATCCTTTTTGTTGTACGAGATAAAAACCCTACTCAAGCTAAGTTATGCTTCAAAGGGAACTTTTTAAACCCAATTTATGCCAAAGTATTTTTAACATATATTATAGATGCTATGATATTCCACCTCTAAATACTTCAGTATAATCTAAAAAAATCTAGAAATATTTTCCTATGAAAGGATAATGTAAGCCGGGCGCGGTGGCTCACGCTTGTAATCCCAGCACTTAGGGAGGCTGAGACAGGAGAATCGCGAGTTCAAAGCCAGCCTCAGCAACAGCGAGGCACTAAGCAACTCAGTGAGACCCTGTCTCTACATAAAACACAAAATAGGGCTGGGGATGTGGCTCAGTGGTTGAGTGCCCCTGAGTTCAATCCCCAGTACCAAAAAAAAAAAAAAAAA
>CM053402.1:48604766-48679969 GCA_028644305.1 Xerus rutilus
TTGGTACTGGGGATTGAACTCAGGGCACTCGACCACTGAGCCACATCCCCAGCCCTATTTTGTGTTTTATGTAGAGACAGGGTCTCACTGAGTTGCTTAGCGCCTCGCCGTTGCTGAGGCTGGCTTTGAACTCGCGATTCTCCTGTCTCAGCCTCCCTAAGTGCTGGGATTACAAGCGTGCGCCACCACGCCCGGCTTGGAATGTTCTTGATCAGGAAGGACACGTGGTTTTAAAAAGTTCATCCCCCCCACCAAAAAAAAGTTCCTCCCAATTCCTGCATAGATGACTGCTTAGAAGCAAAAGTGAAAAGCCAGGGAGGAAACTGGAAATTAGTCATAGAGGTGATTGTGCCTTGGATAGGGTAGTGCCAGTTAGGGGGGAGGGGTTTGAAAGACAGTCAAGTTCTGGGTGGGTTTTTTTTGTTTTGTTTTGTTTTGGTACCAGGGTTTGGTTTTATTTTTTGGTACCAGGAACTGAACTCAGGTACTCAACCACTAAGCCGCATCCCCAGCCCTATTTTGTGTTTTATGTAGAGACAGGGTCTCACTGAGTTGCTTAGTGCCTCTCTGTTGCTGACGCTGGCTTTGAACTCGCGAATTCGCCTGTCTCAGCCTCCCAAAGTGCTGGGATGACAGGCGTGAGCCGCCGCGCCTGGCTAAGTTCTGGGTGTTTTTAACAGTGGAGGTGATGGGACTTGTGGATAGATTCTCTGTCAGATTGGATTGTATGGCTGGATAGAGAGGAATCAAGAATGACCCTGAGGTTCTCGGTCTAAGCAGCTGGATGGATGGATGGTGGAGACTTTTACTGAGATGGGAAAGATGGCGAGAATGGGGGAGGAATATTAGATTTAAAGGTGGTGGTGGGCGGCAAGTCAGTTGTTTGGGGCATTGTTAATGATGCATCCCAGCTATTATGTGAACTTGGCTGCAGCTCCTGGGGAGGGGGGAGCTATCTTTCCTCCTCCCTTCCCTCTCCACTTCCCCTCCCCTGGCGTGGGATGCACCTGCAGGAAGGTTCAACGCAGAGAGACCCCTCCTTTCCCTCAGCCAGGTGTGACCAGTGTGGGCTTATGGTTCCTGGAAGTGAGTGGGGGCTGGCTCTTCTTCCATCCAGACCACCTCTGCGAACTCTGACTCTCATTTATGGTTTAGGAGAGCATCCATCTGTAGCAGGGCGCCTGCACTGATCCTGCTGCTGCCTTTTGTCTCCCTTTCATGCCAGCATGGGACGACGGGAAAATCCGAGCCTTCGCCCCTGAGACAGGCCGACTGCTATATGTGATTAACAGCGCCCACAGGATCGGAGTGACTGCCATCGCTACCACCAGTGACTGTAAAAGGGTCATCAGTGGCGGTGGGGAAGGGGAGGTATTGTTCTTGAAAACAGATTTTTTTTTTTACACCCATCAATTTGAGTAACTAACTTACAAAAGGCCATCTATTTGATTTTTTAATATGGCGGAGTCAGGCAGGGCCAAATTAAAATTTTGATGAAACTCTAAAATACATCATAAATTAAATTTCTAATAGTATAAATAAACATAAATGTACTTGTTCACAGAAAGGACATTTAAGGTACAAATATGAAAGAGCCTTATATGGAATTAATTTATGAATCCAAATTGGTGTATTGCCAGAGATTTCACATACTTGTTCTTTCCTCTGAGGACCATAGTTGTGTACCCTTTCTTTTCTTTCTCCCCACGCCCCCACCCCCTGTTTTTTTTCCTTTTTAGTACTGGGGATTGAAACCAGGGATGCTCTACCCCTGAACCACACCCCCAGTCCTTTATACTTTTATTTTGAGACAGGGTCTTACTAAGTTGCTGATACTGGCCTCGAACTTGTGATCCTCCTGCCTCAGCCTCCCTTGTAGCTGGGATTACACATGTGCACCACAATGCTCAGTTTTTGTTTTTGTTTTTTTATGTTTTAAAGCAGATTTTTAGAATCAATTCTTTAACACCCCAAGCATTTTGGCCATTACTTTAAAATTAATATACTCAGTCTTCCTTTCATCATTCTGAGGAGTCTAAACAACTTTCACTTTCATGTTTCTCTCAAGGTCTCCTTTCCTCTATTCCCCAGCCTTTTTTTAAATCCCAAAGCTTTCCCTTTGTCTATACTGGACATTCTCTTCTCCTTTCTCAGCTCTCATTGGAAGAATATATCAGAGAAAAGAAAGACCTAATTCTTGAGTGAGCCATTAGCAGAATTTAGGCAATGCAGATGAATGCCTGGGCTCAAGCTTCTACCACTTCCAACTGTGTGACCCAGGGCACATGCTTTAACCTCTCTATGCCTCAGTTTCCTGAAGTATAAAGATAATAATACTCCTATTTTTTTCCCCGCCAGTACTGGGTTATCATACATGCTAGGCAAGTGCTCTACCACTAAGCTCCATCCGCAGTCCTTTTTTATTTTGAGACAAGGTTTCGCTAAATCGATGAGGCTGGCCTCCAACTTGTGATCCTACTGTCTCAGTCTCCCAAGTAGCAGAAATTATAGGTTTGAGTCACCACACCTGGCCTCATTTTCTTTACTCTGACAATGTTGGACACATGTAGAATACTTTCCTTACTTCAGTTACGGCTATTTCCCCTTATCATGTCCAATCAAGTTTACTCTGCTGTTATTTATCCTAACACTGGTTTTTAATCGAGTGTTCACGTGGACCACTGTAATTTCACTGTCATATACTATATGTATGCAATGGTTGTGCTCTTTTCCCTCTCCTACTCCTCCCGCGTTTCTCCCCCTCTTCCTCTTCCTCTTTCTTCTTCTGCCTCTTCCTCTTCCCCTCTCCCTCCTCCTCCTCTTCCCCTCCCCTCCTCTTCCCCTTCCCATCACCTGTCCCTCCTCCTCCTCCTTCTTCCTGGTACTGACAGTGGAACTCAAAGCTCATGCAGGGTAGCACTCTACCACTGAGCTACCTCATTGCTAGCCCTCTGTTCTTTTATTCATAAATCTATCGTATTCATCCTAAGGTGTGAGCATCTGACTACCTGTTATCTGGTGTAGTTGTAACAGCCTTTATCTATTAAAAAACTTACTATAATAACTAAAGAACTTTCATTTTGTCCTTTTTAAAATTACAATTAGGGTGTCATATTTATTATTTTGAAATATGTGTAGGTTGTGTTACCTGTGAATTTCACTTCAGAACAGAGAGGACAAAATATTTGCAATAGAAAACGTGTACTGGGTTTTGCAGGGTGGAGAACCATTAGTTTTAAATGATTAAAATTGAACAGCTGATGTGAATGTTTAAATGTGACTGCAGGTACCCAAGAAATTTCCTGATGGCACCAGAAATTTGAGAGCAACATTCAGCAGAAATGAGTAGACATAATATTTCGCTTGGTTTAGCAGAGGCCCTTGCATTATTGATTTTCCTAGTGAGTGTCTGATAAGTTTCTCAGCCTGAAAGTAGAAACAGGCACAGGATCATTGGTGGCATTTTCCAAGCTCCACGTAACATGATTACATCTTATGTGTGAATATTTCTGCCCTTCAGTCATAGCATTCTTACCTACCTCACCCAACTGAGAGGAGATAGGAAGTTCAAAAACCAAGTCACACACACAGCACAGGTGGAAAAGCTTCTGGGATCTTTTCTGATCCCTTTCAAAGACCCAAATTTGTAGCCCATTGTGGTGACACACACATGTAATCCCAGTGACTCAGGAGGCTGAGGCAGGAGGACCATAAGTTCAAGGCCAGCCTCAGCAACTTAGTGAGACCCTGCTTCAAAATAAAAAAATAAGAAGGGTTGCGGATGTGGCTCATTGGTAAAGCCATCCCATGAATTCCATCTCCAGTACCAAATTAAAAAATTTTAAAAATTTTCAATTTGTATTGAGAGCATACTCTTGGGATCTTTCAGGTGAGGGTGTGGCAGATAGATTGCCAGACCCAGAAACTGGAGGAGGCCCTAAAGGAGCACAAGTCCTCTGTGTCCTGCATCCGGGTGAAGAAGAACAACGAGGAGTGTGTCACTGCCAGCACCGATGGGACTTGCATCATTTGGGACCTTGTGTAGGTACCTGGGATGGGGAGGATGGCAAGACACATGCAAAACCCAATTGTGCCTGTATTTTATGGAACATGAGCCAAGATTCCAGAGGAGGGTGGATTTAACAGTAAAGGGATGTTCCCGAGAAGCCCTTGGCCTCCATGGCTGTCCATGGTTCACAGATATTGGTGGGAAGAAAGGAATGTCAGAGTTTCTGACACAGAAGTAGCAAAACATGATTTAACTTGCCTTAACTTTAAATTTTCCAAGTAAAAGGAACAAGGGAAATAAGTACTGCAAGCAGCTCCTCTCAACATTGTGCTCAGTCAGGGGAAGGCCTGGCTAAGCTTGCCATGGGAGGGAGGGACAGGAGAGGCATGAATTTGTCCTTCTCCTTGGTTGGCCACATTCCCAGAGAATTCTTCTACCATGTGCATATCACATCTCCACAGAATGTGATAACTCCAAACCAACTAGACCAAGGCATGTGAACTTAATCACAGGAGTAAGTTAAAGAAATATTTTTAACTTTCTTTTTCTTTTTTCTTTCTTTCTTTCTTTTTTTTTTTTGTACTGGATATTGAACCAAGGGTGCTTTACCACTGAGCTACATCCTCAGTTCTATTTTTTTATTTTGAGTCAGAGTCTTGACAAGTTGTATAGGGCTTCCCTAAATGGTTGAGGCTGGCCTCCAACTTACTATCCTTCTGCCTCAGCCTCCTGAGTTGCTGAGATTACTGGCATACATCATTGTGCCTGGCCCTCTTTATTTTTGATTTTAAGACAGATCTCTTTAAGTTGCTGAGGCTGCCCTCGAATTTGCTATCCTCCTGCCTCAGCCTCTGGAGTAGGAGTAGCTGGGATTATAGGCATGTGTCACTGTGCCTGACTTGATATTTAAATTTTTGACTATAAGTGTTTTTTGCAGTGTGGTTTTATTATTATTATTATTATTTTACACACTGGAAGGTTGAATCCCAGGGGTGTTCTGCCACTGAGCCATATCCCCACCCCTTTTTACTTTTATATTGAAAGGGTGTCTCACTAAGTTGCCTAGGTTCACCTGGAACTTGCTATCCTCCTGCCTCAACTTCCCAAGTTGATGGGGTTGCAGGTGTGCACCAATGAGCCCCACTTGCAGCATATGTTTTTATTTTGGAATCACACCCTATTCTCCCAAGCCCTTTCCCCACCCACCTATCCATCACCCCTCTACCATGCCTGGAACTCCTTGCCATTGTAAAACTATACAAGAGAGACTAAAATAAGTCCAAAAATGGGAAAAAGGAGATTTGGCAAAAGAATATGAAATGTTTTGAATGGAGAGAAGGGATTGAGGACTGAAGGCAAAGGCAGAGTTAATACATTAAAGAGCAGAAAGGAGAGCAAGCCTATGTTTTCAAGCCCTGCATTGTCTCCTTGATCCCTGATCACTTGGAGATGTTATCAAAATGTAGATTTTGATTTAATAGGTTTAGAGTGGCACCTGAGATTCTGCATTTCTAATAAGCTTCCAAGTGATGATGCTGGTCTAACAACCCCATTTGTAGAAAGGATTAGTCTACCCTTGACCTTCAACATTGGGAAAATTTGTAACCAGAAGGGAATGTCTAAACTGTGCACGGTCTGTGGCCCCTTCACACCCATAAATTGTGCAGCAATTCCAATTGTGCAGCAGGAATATTTTGCTAATTTGTGCCCAAATCTTTTAAAACACTCAGCTCAGATACCACACCTGAAAACTTCCATAAAGAGAAGAAACTGTGCAGAAGGCACATTTTTTAACCAGGAGAGCCTAGTCTGTAAGATGGACATGCGGAAGGAGAAGCAATCTTAACATCTTGGTACAGGTTGAACACCCCAATATAAAAACCCCAAATCTGAAGTGCTCTGAATCTGAATCTTTTTCAGCACCATATCAGCATTCAAAAAGTTGGAAATTTTAGAGCACTTCAGATTTCAGATTTTCAGATTAGGGATGCTCCACTGGTCAAGTCTACATAATATTCCCAAATCCTCCAAACTCTAAAATGCAAAATACTTTTGGTCCCAAGTGTTTTGGATAAGGGATACTCAACCTTTATATATCTAAGACAGGAGTTCCCAAACTGTTGTATCCAGAACAATCAGTCGATAAGCTGGTTTCAAATACAGATCTTTGTACCCCACCCCACCTACTGAGTCTAACTGCCTAGAGGTGGGGCCCAATAATATCCATTAAAAAGATTCTTCCCCACATTGTGCCACTCAGTTTATGAGGAGCCCCAGTGAGCTCCAAATGTTGGCCTGGAGAATCAACTACACTGTGCAGGAGGCAGCAGGCTGGTTCTGAATTCAGCCTTTTCTCCTTTCTCCCTGGAACTCAAGGATTCTCATTGGGTTTTGTGCTGTCTTTAGAAAAGGGACCCTGCTATCTGCCCAACATCATCTGACAGCCACTGATGGACATGATGAGAGGATACAGAAGTAGAAAGGCAGAGTAACCGGAAGTCTATTTTGAAGACATGCAAACGCTGCCCTGATGAGCAGTGTGAGAAGTCTGAGACAGATTAACCATCCCAAGTTCAAGCTTGTACAAGATGCAGTTTGAATGCTAAATACATTTTCTAGGCAAGAGAAAGTTCAGCTTCACAGCTTTGCAATCTACCTTTCAGGCGTCTTAGGAGAAATCAGATGATCCTGGCCAATACTCTGTTCCAGTGTGTTTGTTATCATCCTGAAGAATTTCAAATCATCACCAGTGGGACAGATAGAAAGGTAAGCACAGTGGGCTTTCTGTTTCTGTGGGCTTTAGGCCCACAGATCAACTGTGGACCAACATTGCTTCAGGAAAAAAAATGTATCTGTATCGAACGTGTACAGATTTTTTTTTTCCTGCCATTAGGTTCTATGCAAACACTATGCCATTTTATGTAAGAGACTTGAGCATCCTCATATTTTGGTATCCACGGGCCATCCTGGAACCAATCTCCCTGGCTGATAGCCAGGGGCTCCTATAACTGTATATTCAGAGGAAAATCTCCCTGCTTTCAATGCCTTTCTGTCCTGACCCCTAATTTAGTTCCCCTTTCCAGGAGGGGACCAACATTATATTGGTCTTTCAATCCCACTCTATGGGATATTTTGCTGCTTTGGGGCAGAAGGGAAAGTTGGGAATGAGTGGGTAGATCCAGGAAGAGGGAGGGTCCGACCATAGTGGGGAGAGGTGACTTTGAAAGGCTCAGTCTCTAGAACTCTGGGGGGTGCTCATTCCCCACTCCTCACTTCCCAGTTGGGAGCAACTTCCTCTCCCAGCCTGTCTGCGGCTGGCTTTGCAGTCCTCCTCTCCTCTCTGTGCGGAAGCAGAACCATCAGCGGTTCATCTTTATTTTACATTTTGCTACAGACTCAATCTGCTTAGTCTTATCAAA
The DNA here is from genome assembly GCA_028644305.1 of Xerus rutilus. NCBI lineage: Eukaryota > Metazoa > Chordata > Mammalia > Rodentia > Sciuridae > Xerus > Xerus rutilus. The sequence goes on from CM053402.1 coordinate 48,612,195, forward strand.
AGCTCTTTCTGTCACAATCTCGGTTTATCAGCATATCAACATCCCTTTAAATAGCATGCAAATTTAAAAAAGAATACTAAAAATATTAAAATGGTTTCTCCACCCCCTGCTGTAGCCTATTTATAATTTCAGCCCATACCATCCCATGGTGTATTTTCGCTTCCTTCTATATAAAGTAGAGCCATCTTTTGTTAGCATGTGTGTGGATGATTCCACTGAGCTGAATCCTGCCTAATGCTTTTTCCTGAATTTCAGATTGCTTACTGGGAAGTATTTGATGGGTCAGTAATCAGAGAGTTGGAAGGTTCCTTGTCTGGGTCAATAAATGGTATGGATATCACACAGGAAGGAGTGCACTTTGTCACAGGTTGGTCCTGGATTAGAAAAGAAAGCCAAGCTTGGCTTATTTAGATGGGAATGGGGGGGGGGGACTCTCAAGTGGGAGGCAACTGGAAGAGCTGGCAAAAGGGTCTCAAGGGCAGTTTGGTTAGATTCAGATTTGAAGCAACAGCCAATGTAGCTGGAAGAGAAAGATCCAGAAGACACATTCCATGAGAGAAAGCATTTGCCAAGGAGCCTTAAGGACACAAATAACAGCGAAGCCTTATATGACTGGGTTTGCTTTGTGTGGTGGGCATGGATGATTGGAATGGACCTTTAAATGTCCTGGGTCGCCCAGTTGCCCCTTCACTATCTTCTGCTGAAGTCCTAAATGCTGGTCTTTGCATTCCCTTTTATTGTTGAATGCTATGATGCACCCCCACCTCCAATAATGAAGTAACCATTATTTCAGGGGAGCATTTCCTATACCATATAATGACTGGAACAATATCAATATAATTTCTTGCCAGTCTGATGGGTTCTTCAGGACATTAAGAAATAAACACCAAATGAATTAAAATTCTGCAAACACATTGACTTAAAGCAAAATATCAAACCAGACATAGTGTGATCCAATCACTTGTAAAGATATATGTGTATACCTGTACACCTATAGAGAAAAGACTGCAAGGAATTGAACCAAGATGTTATTAGTGGTTAACTCTGGGTAACAGGATGAAGGGTGATTTTATCACTTTGCATTTCCCCCCTGAATTTACTATAACACACATAGATTTTTTGCGGGGGCAGGGAACTATGGGCAGTTATGTTGCCCAGGTTGGTCTGGATCTCCAGGGTGAAAGGATTCTCCCTCCTCTGTCTCCCAGGACTACAAGTGTGTGGCCACCATACCCAGCCATGCTAGATTTTTATAATCAAAGCATTATATAAAGATAGATTTTTCTTTAAACTGGCAAATGGGAATGTGTTGACAATGATCTGGTTGCTAGGCTCAGTGGCCCATTCCTGGTAATCCCAGCAGCTAGTAGGGAAGTTAAGGCATGAAGATCGCAAGGTCAAGGACAAGATAAGCAGCTTTATCAATATAAACAATTATATTGATGTTGTTCCAGTCATCCAGCTTGTCTCAAAAAAAACAAAAACAAAAATTGTTTTTTTGAGGCCAGGGCCATTTCTCTTTAGTTTATTGCTGTGATGCTGTATAACTCTTGTTTTTCAGGTGGAAGTGACCATCTGGTTAAAGTTTGGGATTATAATGAGGGTGAAGTGACTCATGTTGGTGTGGGACACAGTGGCAACATCATTCGCCTCCGCATAAGTCCTGGAAATCAATACATCATCAGTGTAAGTGCAGATGGAGCCATTTTGCGGTGGAAGTACCCGTTTGCCTCCTGAAGCACCTGGATGGACCTCCCTGGCCACGGCGCTGAACAGTCCTGCTGAAAACTGAGTTTGGGCAGCTCCACGCTAGTCTTGATTTCTCTCATCTCAGTCTTTGTTCTTTAGTCTAAATATTTTATCTCTACGTTGCTCCTTTCCTTTATAGATTGCATTTTACATTCTTATATTGTACATAAAATTGAAATATGTTCAAGAATAATTTGTCTAGACTAATTTTGTTTTAAAGTTGTTTTTTTTTAATTACAAATACATTTTTGGCTTCCTGTCATAATCTCTTTTCTGTTGCTCTGCCAAACCCACAGACTTTCCTTATGATCTGTCCACAGAGAGCATTGCTATTATTCTCTAAAAATAAGACCTTTCATTGGTCAAGCTGCATGGGGCAAGACTTTAGGTTTAAACCCAGACCTTGGGCAGGCTTTTAAAATACCCTCAACCTGACTTTTCCTTTTTGTCAAGTGAGAATAAATTCTTGCTCAAAAGGCCACTGTGAGAATTGAGTGAAATAATGCCAAAGCAGCAGCAGAATTTCTCAGAGAAAGGCACCAACGGGTTCTTAAACTGTTGGGATCTTAGGGCGATTCTTAAAGATGAAATTTCAGAGATGCTTTATGGAATTTGGCCATGATATCCTTCTCCAGTGCTCATCACCAGAATGATGATGAAATGGAACTTGTGTATTAATCATCCACCTGGGTATCTTTTCCCAAGGAAGGTAAATGATGGCATTTTTCCAGAAACACTTCAAGTCTCCAGGTCACAGGACTCTTATGTTCTAAGCATATTCTGTATCCTTTAATGGTGCTTCTGTTATACCAGGGTAATTGTTGGTACCCTATTTGAAAGATCAAGGATATTCAACAAACGATGATCACTTATTTATTAAATAACATTTCAGGGTGCTGTTGTAATACTGCATCCTGCATGCTGCTGATCTCTTAGCTAGAAACTGATGAGAAATTTATTTTGCAAGACTTGCTTGATTAATTATAAACCTGCAAGTTATGGGATAAAGTGAGCAGAGGCCCCTAGGGTAACCAGGGAATCAAGGGCGGGCAGGGCCAAACTTAACTCTGATTGGGCAACGATTCAGCTAGGATTTTGCGTTGAGTGAACAGGCAAACGCGTAGGGGGCGCGCCTGAGAGCCGGAAAACTTCCTGCTGAGCAAATACCGAGGTTGGAAAGGGCCTGAGCTAGGCAATCCGTAGAGCCCGGTCGAGTTCCGGTTCTCCTTACGGGTACTCTCAAAGCCCACTTCTCCACCAATTAAAACGAGGATAAGCAAGTCTCGCAAGTTTTTGGAACATGATTCTAGTCTGTAGCCTAAAAAAAATCAACCCACAACTAGTCTGGGTGTTTGTTCACAGAGCAACAACGTGGTTCCCAGTTCAGGTCCTGGGAAGGCTCTGCCTGTTCCAAGCTGCAAGGAGATGGCAACACCTGTTCGCATACACCTGAGCCTGCAGGGGAACCAGCGGTGCACAAAAGCGCTCCCCACCCCTTCACAGCTCCCAAAGCGTGCCTCTCGCCACACCTGAGGCTGCCCTTGGGAGACTTTCTCCCTTTTCTTCGTTTTCATTTGGACAGAAAATTAGTAATAGCCAGGGCTTTGCAATTTCCTAGGCACTTTCGAAATTTCCATTCCTGTATTATTTCCAAAGCTTGAAGGATGGGCGGGGAACCGGAGCAGAGGTGAAACCCAGATGTCTTGGTTTAAAAGAGGTAATGAAGGGTGGGGAACTTGACTACGACAGTCTCCTAGTGATTTTATTCCTGTCTGTGCCGTGGGGGAGGAACCAGGCGAGGGTACGTTAGCCCAGCACTGCCCTAAGCCGGCCCTGAGGCCGGATTCCCGTGCGGGGAGGGGCGGCCCCGCCCTTGGCTCCGCCTCCGCCCCGGTCTCGCACACCTGGCCCGCAGGTAGCCGGTGCTCGGCGCCTTCCTCGGGTTGTAAGGTCCAGAGAGCGGCTCATTTGCCTCGGGCCCGGGGGCTGCACTCCGGGAGCCACACCGGAGGGAGCCATGGACCCGGGCCCGGGGGACGCAGCAGGAGAGGGGCCACCCGCGTCCCGGCCCCGCCGCCGCCGCTCCCTGCGCCGACTCTTCAGCCGCTTCCTGCTGGCGCTGGGCAGCCGCTCCCGCCCCGGGGACTCGCCGCTCCGGTCCCGGCCCCAGACCCAGCAGGGACATTGCGATGGCGACGGTGAGGGGGGCTTTGTCTGCCCTCCAGGCCCGGCTCCTGCGGCCCCCGGGAGCCCCGGGGCAGAGTGTCCCCCCGGACCCCAGCCCCAGATCCTCGCGGGCGACGGGGCGCGGCCGCCGGGCGCTCAGGGCTTGAAGAACCACGGCAACACCTGTTTCATGAACGCCGTGGTGCAGTGTCTCAGCAACACCGACTTGCTGGCTGAGTTCCTGGCGCTGGGGCGCTACCGGGCGGCGCCCGGCCGCGCGGAGGTCACCGAGCAGCTGGCGGCGCTGGTGCGCGCGCTCTGGACTCGCGAATACACGCCCCAACTTTCCGCCGAGTTCAAGGTAGGCAGCGCTCTGCCGCCAACCGCCCTTGCCGCTCAGCTGCAACCTCTTTCTGGCCCTTGAGGTTTCGCTTCTCGAAAAGTGTGTGCACAACCAGGAAAGGGTTTTCTTGGGGTCTTCTGTGGTTCATTTACCAGTTTAGCCTCGGTTACCGCCTTTGTTTTGCTATGATGAGTTACGGCATTGCTTGCATATGTTTTCTTTATGAATTAATTTCTCTCAAGTATTTTGAGCGGGGGTGGAGAGAGTTGGCAGGTTTAAGTGTATTTAGCATTCTTGCACCCAACAAACATTTGCTGAAGTATGGAAGGCTTGTGGGCCAGGGTTCCAACGCCTGAAGGTCGAGGCCTCCGAGGAAGGTGGTGATGCTTACGTTGAGATCTAATTATTGAGAAGGATGCTACCGGGTCAAGATCTAGGAGTAATCCAGGCAGGTGGATCTAGTACCCTTAGGCCCTCCCAAGGAGCGGAGTAGGGAGGCGTGGAAAGAAAACGTGTCGCTGGAGCTCAGGAAGCAGACGAGGTTCGCTAGATCGTTTACGACCTTGCAAGCAGTGGTGAAGACTTTGGGTTTTATTCTAAGCTCAGTAGACACTGAGAACCAACCCATAGGCCGGGTAATGTGCTGAGTGAGGGGTCGGGGGAGGCAGTGGGCATGCTAGTTTGGAGATGGCATCCTTTTGTTTCATGAACATTAACCCCCCTATAATGTGTTAGCTTGGGGTTGCGTTTATTGTCTGCAGGATCACGGTCTACTTGCTCTGGATGCTGCAGGGTCATGAGACATTGTAAATCCAATCGTATCACTTCGCCTGGGGTTAAAGTGGGGTGTGTGTTTGGGGTCCCAGTTAGATAAAAGAGTTCCTAATAATTGACGCACATGGCTTGCTTCCTGCTGAAAAAACCACAGCTCTGGGCAGAGTGCTGAAGCTCCCCACAGACCAGTGATTGTTGTTCCTGGGGGGAGGGGGGGAACCTGTCAGTGTTCATTCCACAAGCATCACAGCTCTTGAGTTTCAGCCTGAGAAAGCAGTCTTTGCCAGTGTGATCTGCAAGGATGCCAACCCCCACCTTCCTCTCCTCTGCCTCCCTTAATGAAGAAGCACTGTTCTGCAGTACTCACGTGGGTGTCATTAATGTCTCTTTTTGGCAACATTAGCTTTTTAAATATGAGAGGCAGTACTAATAGTGGTTAAGAGCAACGTCTCTGGGGCTTCATGACCTTGAGCAAGTTTCTAAATCTTAGAGTGCCTCAACTTTTCCTGTCGGTAAAGTGGGACAGTAAGGTTGTTATATTGAGTTATACATAGAGCACTGACAACAGTGCCTGGCACCTAAGAAGTGTTCATTTTTCTAGAGTTACACCTCCTCACCTGGGAGGACCTGAAGGAAGGAAGGAGGTAATCTTTGAATATCTGTTCCCTTGCCAGATACATTCTCACCCAGTTACTACAGCATGGAGAGAGATGGAGTAGTTTGGGAAAAAAGCTTCCCAATTAGTAATCACTCTCAGTGACTCACCAGCATTTCGTCTCTCTCCAAGGCCTGGGAACTCCCCAGTGAACCTTGGGGAATTGAAGGATAATTGCGTTGTTGTTAATCTGTTAACAAGGGAGATATAATCTGGGGTTTTCCAGGTCTTTCAGGTAACCAGCCTTGGAGGGTAAAGTGAAGGATTCCAGAATGTGGGCTCTTGAACATTAGGGATTAAAATCTAGGAGGGCTCCTTTTCTTACTGATGGTGAAACATTCATTCACTCAACATGTATTTATTGAATGTTTAGATAGTATATTGGGAACATGGCATGTGTGATGAACACAAAGCCAGCTTCTCCAGGAGCTTATGGTCTAGAGGAGAAATGGATATAATGAACTGATCCCAACAGACACATGATTAGAACTGATGACATGCTAGGAAGGCAAAATACAATGTGCGGTGACAGTAATGGCAGGAGAATGTGATTTGATTGGGGAAGGTGTCCTGGAGTGAGTGGGGAAGGCTTACCTGGAGAGGTAACCAAATATTTTTTTTTTATTGTGTTTTAGTTGTAGATGGACACAATACCTTATTTAATTTATTTTTCAATGTGGTGCTGAGGATCGAACCCAGTGCCTCACATGTGCTAGGCAAGTACTCTATCACTGAGCCACAACCCAGCCAAGGTAACCAAATACTGAGTTGGGTTTTGAAGGATGAGGTATTAACAAGGACATGGATGATGGGAAAGTGCATTCCAAACCCTGGGAACTGAAAATGCCAACCGTGGAGGCAGGTGAGGCTGATATTCCCTCCGCCAAATGAATTAATGAAAGCTTATATGGCTGGGGAGGAGAGGCTGGAGAATTGGTAGAGGCCAAGTGATGCAAGGTTTTGTTAAGGAGACCTGTCTTTATGATGGATTGTTAGCTTCAAACCCAGGAAGGGGCCAGCACACTAGAGTATGTATATACTCAGCTCTGAATATGAGATGGGTTTGTGGTTTTTTTTACCTACCTGTCCCAAATGGGAGGACCACTTTTTGTTTTAACAGCAATTGAATAAAAACATTTTTAAAAATCCTGTTTAGAGTCTCTTCTATAATTCTGTTTTTCCAATGATGCAGTTAAACGTGTATTGCAAAAAATTGGGGGCTGGCGATACAGCTCAGTTGGTAGAATGCTTGCCTTGCATGCACAAGGCCCTGGGTTCAAATTCCAGCACCCCCCCCCCATTGGAAAATGTAAAGATCTGTAACTCTGCCCCCTAGAGATAATCATCAGATACATACTGATGTGTTTTAAAGTATATACGAGCAAATTCCGTTGTCTGCTTTTTTCACATGAGTACTGTTGTAAGACTTTCTCCTGGTCATTAAAGTGTTCTACAAAACTTGGTTTTGATATATATAATTATGAACTAGGCTTCTGTGGAGACATTGATATACAATACAGTTTTCTAGTTATCACACTGAATTGAAATTTCTTATATTTAAATCATTATCCTGGGGCTGGGATTGTAGCTCAGCGGTAGAGCGCTTGCCTCGCATGCGTGAGGCCCTGGGTTCGATCCTCAGCACCACATACAAAGCAATAAAATAAAGACATTGTGTCCTTCTACAACTAAAAAAAAAAGAAAAGAAAAAGAAAATTCAAAAAAAAAAGCCATTGTATAAAAAAAAAAATCATTATCCTCAGTCCTGTTTATTTCCATAAACTTAATTCCTACAGGGGCATTACATAGTCAAAACAAAGATATAACTATATTATCTTTCTATTTTAAAATGAACTTTATTGAGGTATAAATAAATTATGTACAGTGAAGAGCAACCTGTTTAAGTGTAGAATTTAATGAGTTTTAACAAATGTATGTATCTGTGATCATCACCTTGATTTTAAACATATATATATATACTTTTAAATCTACTTTATTGGATTTGATTATTTTTACCATCCACATTGATAATTTTCCTTCCAAATAATTAAGAAAAATTTCAGAGATACCAATGATGCATATTTTCATGGATATTGAATATCTTTTTCTCATTAATTTTTTCTCAGCTTTTTGATAGTTATAAATTACAAAAACTGTACATATTTATAACATGTATAACATGATGTCTTGATATATGTGTATATAGTAAAATGATTAATTCAAACTAATATAGCCACCAATGTTACAAACTTACCATTTGTGTGTGTGTGGTAAAAATATTTAAGATGTATTCTCTTTGCATTTTTCAAGTACACAATATATTAATGCTAATTATGGTTGCTGTGCTTCATCACCTATTAATTTATTGAACAAAAAGAAATAACATCTTGTTTTTATTTTTGTGTCTTTGATTAGGAGCGAGGTGGAAAACTTCTTCCGTGTTTCTTGACTAGTTAGAAGTCTGCTCTTGCAGTCTGTCTTTATGGTGCATGTTTCCATTCTGCTTTGGTCTTTTTTTAAAAATATTTTTAGTTGTAGATGGACACATACCTTTATTTACTTTTATGTGGCGCTAAGGATCGAATCCAGTGCTTCATACGTACGAGGCAAGTGCTCTACTACTGAGCTACAACCCCAACTCTCTGCTTTGAAAGTCTTAATGTTCTTTTCATTTGTTGCTGTAAGTTCCTCAACCTTGTCATATTTGCTGCATATATTTTCTCTATACTGTTCCCTTTCCCCCTACCCCAGTACTGGAAGCTTTTGCTTTATTTATGTCATCCCTTTTGATGTTCTATTTTATGTACTTCTAGTTTTTCAAAGGCTATATTAAGGTTTTCGGCCATCTGGAGTTTATCTTAGCTTATGTGCTTAAAATCAATTTTAGATCCTCAGTGATGTACTAGAGGCATTGCTATTTAAAAAAAAAAACAAGGATTCCTTCTTTATCAGTCTTATGTTTTGGCCACCTAATATCAGTGTGCCACAAGTTTTCCACCAGATAACATTGATACAGAGAAATATCTTTGTTTATATCTCTCATTTGCTTAGACTAACCCTGCCCCCCAGTGAAATTACTGTGTTTATGTAGAGGGACATTTTTAAGGTCCTATCTTGCCCGCCTTCTTGAAGTTGTCATATTCTTTCTGGAGAGGTCTTATGGCAAAATAGCCAGTCTAAGATGAAAAGAATCTATTTTAAAGGCTTATCTTGATTTATGGAAGGGAATGGATTTCATATGGAAGGAAGAGCAAAGATATAGACTACAGAAGATGGAAAGCGTGTTTGGTACACCTGAGTGGCTTGTTTCCCGGGGCCCTTGGAACAGACAGGAGCCTGATAGAAGACATATTGCGGCTAGACCACAAAAGAAGTTTGGACTATGAGGGGGTGAATAGAGGAGCACAGAAGGATTTTGAGCATCCAGCTGGGCTGCTGGAAGATTAGTGTGGTCTACCATGTGTGCAATGGTTTCGTGGTGGGGGTGGGGATTCTCAGAGCTTGGCTCCTCCTTAGGTAGTTATTCTCAACTGGGTGAGCAGCAATTAGAACTCAATGCTGGCAATGAAAGTCATCTGTATTGGGGAAGGACAGACATTCTGGGACCCATACAGCTTGACAGATGATGGCTACAGATAGGAGGGAGAATCTGAGAGATGACACCTACATTAAGAGGAAGGGCTGGTTTTAGAGATTCTGAGTTGGATGGGCTGACGACTGCTCACCCAGAAGAGAATGTTGGTACTAAGATGTCGGTTTGATGGTTCCTTCAAAGTAAGATTGCCAGATAGCATACAGAATGCCCAGCTGATTTTAATTGCAGATAAACAATGAATAAGTTTTTAGTATAAATATATTCCAAGTATTTCATGGGACATATGCACCCATTTCTACTGAAACAATTATTCATTGTTTATTTAACTGAGCACCCTTATTTTTTATTTTTTTCGTGGTGCTGGGACCTGGTATAGGCGAGGCAAGACCTGTTCTACTGAGCTACATTCCTAGTCCCTGTGTCTTCTATTTTGATTTGTTAAATCAGACAGCCCTACTTTGGGGCTTAGGCCTTTGAGAATCTAAGTACAGAAAAGCTTAGGGAAGAATCCAAACTAATGTAATCAGAATAAAGACTCAGAACAAGCATTTCAGTTAATTAGGTCTTGAATTTTGCTTCATCTCATCCTAAAGTTTCCTTTAAGTCTCAAGGGAAGATTAAAAGAAAGAGAAAAGGTAATGCTCAGGCTGTGTGGCAGTGGTGAGGATTGTCCTGGTCATTGCCTTGCTTATACTGGCCCCTTTCACAGGCATGAGCAGACTATAGACCTGCTTGGTACAAGCCTGGAGGCTCTGCATTCTAAGAGTGGGACAAACAGCTATAATGTACTGTGTGCATGCATGTGTGAGACTTGCTTACACTGAGTTGCTTGGATGCTTGTACATGCCTAAGACAAATTCCTAGAAAGATGCTTCAGGAACTGCTGAGAGTGGCTACCTGCCAGTGAGGGTCATTAGGGGATAGAGAACAGTAGTGTTCCAGTAGAAGGAACACTTCTCATTACTGTTCTACTTTATATTCTGGATTCTTTTTTCTTAGTATGTATATCCATCACCCTTTGAAATACACTTTTCAAAAGCTGGAGTGTGCATTTACACAGAGAATGACAAAATTGTTACACAGTTTAAGAGAAGGACAGTGCAAAAGGGGCAGGGAACACGAGGATCACCAAGGCAGGAGGTCTTGTCTGTCTTGTTCATTGTGGCCCAGTCCTTAGAATAGTGCCAGGCATGTGGGCAGCATTCAGGACCAATTTATTAAAGGGATAAAGAGCTGGATCAGTCTTTTACTGATCAAACCACAGAAAGAGAACTTTGTGTTCTTAAATTTTCATCCATATTTCAAAGAGGCAGTAAAGGAGCAACATACAGTGTATCTTCAAGAGTCAGCTCTGCTGCAGATGTAGTCATTCCCAAGCAAGAGCTAGCGGGAGTGACAGGAATAAATGATGTTGGTGTGAAATCAGTGAAGGAGAAAGGGCGGGAAGGATGTTTGCCCATGACAGCATGGGAATAGAGCCATGGAGGGAAGCCAGCAGAGCATGAGACCCCAGCAATCAAAGGACCAGAGCTTCAGGGAGCACTGATGCCCATCAGATCAAAATCCTCAAAACAGAGACAACACTGGGTGTTCAAGGCATAGGATACAGCAGTGGTCCTTCTGAGGATGGGACATTCTGTACCAAGACGCTCATACCATTTTCTAGCAGTGTCAGCAGCAAAGAACAGTTCTACTCCAGGATTGTCTGGATGTCATCATCTCTGGTCAAGGCTGAAGGATGACCACTCAATAGCTTGATGCTGATAGGACCTTCATTTGGTTGTATCAAGGGTGGAAATGACCTCTGTTTTTCTTCCCTTTCAGAATGCTGTTTCCAAGTATGGCTCTCAGTTCCAAGGTAATTCCCAACACGACGCCCTGGAATTCCTGCTCTGGCTGCTGGATCGTGTCCACGAGGACTTAGAGGGCTCATCCCGAGGGCTGGTGTCCGAGAAGGTTGGTCACTTGCTAAACAAATCATTGTACAGGATTTTTTTCTTCTTCTTCTCCCCACCACCTTTGAATGTTTATTTAACATGAATTCCTATATGTTCTGGCTACTGTACACACAGCGCTGTTATCTGCTTCCTTCTTCCAGCACTTGTTTGTTTTAGACAAGGCATTTCTTCCCGTTGCAGTATTTCTTATCCTCCCTAATCCCAGTGAGGTAGTGTGTAAGGTTTCATTTTGAATCCTAATTTGAAAATGAAAAGAATATGTTTTTGGTCTATATTCTTTGCATTCATCTGGCCATCTGAGGCTGAGTGCCATTCCTTATTTACCATTTCAATTCCACCATTGCTTTCTCAGTTATATATCCCACTGGGCAGCAATTCCTAACCTTTTTTCTCAAGATGCAGGATGGATTTTATTTTACACATATGCATTTAGCATTTGCAGTTTTGATGAATTCTCAGACCTTTGGGAGGAGGAAAGCATTACATTAATTTGTAATAGCCATAGTTAATTGATACATTAGCTATGTTCTTTATGGGTTTTGCTAAATAAAGATCAATAATGGCTTATGCTTTAGAGCTATCCCTTTATTTTCCCTTAAGAGAGTAAAAGTGAGTGAAGTTATATCATGAGTGAGGAAATTTGTTGTAACAGTATTCTTGAATGCTCACGTCTGTAATCTCAGTGGCTTGGGAGGCTGAGGCAGGAGGATCTCAAGTTCAAAGCCAGCCTCAGCAACTTAGCAAGGCCCTGAGCAACTTAGGGAGACCCTGTCTCAAATAAAAAAAATTTAAAAATGGGTTGGAAATGTGGCTCAGTGGTTAAGTGCCCCTGGGTGCAATCCCCGGTGCAAAAACAAAAACCTTGAATAATCTGCTGTCATTTAAGATGTATCATGAGCTTTGGCAACTAATCAAGTACATATTACTTTTGATATATCTCACGAGTGATCCAGATGTAGCTAGGAGAGCTGCTTTATTAATTTTGTTTTGTTTTGTTTTAAATCTGAACACTTGATTCCTAACCCTCTCATGAATCCAAAAAAAAAAAAAAAAAGAAAGAAAAAAGAAAAAAAAAAAGTCATGGAAGGCATTTTGACCATTCAGTCTCCAGTTTCCCATTCCTTCATGGTCTGCTTAGAGCCCCATCATTTTGGAGTAATAAAGAGTGAAGGGCCCAGGAAGATTAAGCTTTTATTCTTTTAAAACCTTGTCCACATAGATAGTTATTCTCTGAGTTTTTCCTCTTTTAAACATTAAGGTGCATCTGGCACAGTGGCTCATGCCTATAATCCTGGCAATTTGGGAGGCTGAGACAGGAAGATAGAAAGTTTAAGGCCAGCCTCAGCAACTTAGTGAGACCCTGCCTAAAAGTAAAAAGAGCTGGGGATGTTGCTCAGTGGTAGAATACCACAATAAATAAGTACTAAATAAGATGTCAAGGTGCAACTTGATCACTTATGTATGTCCCACATATTAAAGAGGATGGGTAACTTTCTTAAAGCCACCCAGTCAAAGAAGGGGCAGAATCAAGATTCTAGCTCAGGAGAATCTGGCTTAAAATTCTGTTGTTTAAAAAAAAAAAACGCTAGTAACCCCCCTCCCCCCAAAAAGAGACTCCAGCAATGCCTGGGAGGACCACATACTCCAAGGTTAATGGTAGTTTCTGTGGGCTGTGGGGTTATGGGTGATTTTCTTTTTATTTACAGTGATTTTCTGTTTATCTTATTCAAACCCTATTAGTTGCAAGTGATAGAAATGTAACTTTCTCCAATTTAAGGAAAGGCATTTGTTGCCTTTTCTAACCTGCAAGTCCAAGAGTTAATGTGGCTTCAGGTAGAACTGGCTCCACGGACTTCAAGAATGTCACCAGGTCTTCGACTCACTCTGTCTCTGGCTTCAGTTTCACACTGGCTCTGCCCACTTGGTAGCAGGAAGTTCTTCTGTGGTGCTCGGATAGTCTTTAGAGCCTGGGATTCCAGAGAAAGTCCAGGGAAGAGTGGATTGCCCCAGCTGGTTCACAGGGCCATTCCTGGGCATGTGGCCAGAAGAACAGGATATTCTGAATGGGCACACTTAGGTCACATGCCTGTGGGGGTGAATGTGGGCCAAGGAGGGCTTTTATAGGATCAGAACCTTTTTCTCCCCAAAGAATAGAATGCTTAGCAGATAAGTATGTCCACTGTACTGTATATTCTGTAAGTTTATAGCTGTTTTAGTCAGATTTTTCACTGCTATGGCTAAAAGACCTGAGAAGTACTATTATAGAGGAGGAAAAATTTTATTTTGGGGCTCACAGTTTCAGAGATTTCAGTCCATAAACAGCTGGCTCCACTTCTTCGGGCTCCAGGTGAGGCCAAACATCATGGCAGAGAGTATGGTGGAGGGAAGAGGTTCACATGATGATCAGAAAGCAGAGAGAGGTTCCACTTGCCAGATACATTATACCCCAAAGCCATGCTCCCAGGGACCCATCACATCCTGTCGCTCCAGCCATATCCTGCCCACTTTCAGTAATCCCGTCAGGGAATTAATTCACTGATTGGGTTAAGGCTCTCATAACCCAATCATTTCTCCTCTAAACTGTTTTGCATTATCTCACACATGAGCTTTTGGGGGACACCTCCCATCCAAACCATAACAATAGCAAACACATTTTGAAATCAGAATTACATATATGTATTTATACATGCACATATGTATATATAAATACTCTATTCTTTCTGTGCCAGAAATCTCACTTGGTGCTTTTTGTGATTTCCACTACTACCTGGCACATAGTAGATACTCAATAAACTTTTTAATTAAATAGTTATCATGCTTTAATATTTGTAAGTTAATAGAGATTTAGGTTAAGTAAGTTGCCCAGGGTCAACTATACTTGGTGGATATAGAATTGAACTTGCATCCATCTATTCCAAATCCATTGCATTAGATCCCTTTTTTTAAAGAGTGTGTCTCATGCCTCCTCAGGTACCCACTGTGGGGAGAGAGGAGACTTTGGGACAAGTGGTCGTTCTTCCTGCTCCTGTAGAGGAAAGGCTTCTTACCTGTTTCCCTCCTCCCCTCTCAATGGCTATTTGAGAGAGTTTTTTCTACCTAGAAAGTAGGTGGGGAAGATAGCCATGCTGCCTTCCTGTAACTGTAACAAAACATTCAAGATAATCAATTTATAAAGAGGAAAGGTTTATTTTGGCTCATAGTTTTGGAGGTTTTAATCCATGGACAGGTGGACCCATTGCTTTTGGGCCTGTGGCAAGGCAGCATATCATGGCCTGGAGCGTGTGGTGGAATAAGCTGCTCACAGCATGGTGGCCAGGAAGGGAGATAAAGGCTGGATTCCCATAATCCCCTCTGAGGACACACCCCCAATGACTTAAGATCTCCCATTAGGCCCCACTTCTTAAAGGTTCCACCACCTCCTAATAGCAGTAAGCTGAGGACCAAACACATAGGCCTTTGAAGGACATTCTAGATACAAATTATAGGAACAGACTTCCAAATTGCCTTTCATTTTTCTTCTTCTGTCCTTTGATAGCAGGAAAAGTCACTGGGCTTAAGAAGATCACAGAGAGGTTAAGTAACTTGCCCAAGTCACATAGCTAGTAAATGGGAGAGGCAGGAAGTACCTAAACCTAGGAAATACAGCACCATACCAGGGTTTCTTAACCTCAGCAGTTTTGACCTTTTGGGTCAGATAAGTCTTTGTTGAAGTGTATGATTGACTATTCATTGTAGCGTTTGTACTGTCCCTACCCACTAGATGACAGTGGTAATAACCAAAAAATGTGTATGATAACCAAAAAATGTCTCGAGATGTTGCCAAATAGACTCCCTGGAAGGGGGCAAATCACCTTCCCCACCATTTGAGAAGACCTGCCCTAGAACCTTTGTTCCCAAACCTGTCTTTAAGATAATGTTGAGTTTATTTAAGCCAACATGGCCTGCCAATAATTCCTTTCTATAACTTTAAGACTTTAAGTAAAAGCTGACATATTTTGTCTTCCAACTTCCTTCTTATTTGGGGATAAAGGAGGTGCTGGGGATTGAACTCTGATGCTTGCCAGGCAAGTGCTCTAACCACTTAGCAACACCTCCAGCCCCCAATTCTAATGTTTCTCTACCATATTCTCTATAATGCAGCAAGATTTCAGAAAGGAAATTAGATCATGTCACTCCCCTGCTTTGTATGGCACTTAGAACCTAGACTTCTATGTGACTGAGAAGGCCCTATCTGACCAGGCCTGCCAACTGCTCAGCGTGATTCCAGACCCCCAGCCCCTCTCGCTCACTGTCCTTGGTCACGTCCCCTGCTTTCTGTTCCTTAGTGGGCCTAGCATATTAGGAGCATGGCATTTCCCAGGCAGGACCAGGGCATGGCTGTTGGTCAGAAAGAGGAGCTTATGCAGCCCTTACTTTGACCCAATGAAACTAGAAAACATCTTTTTCTCTGTCTTGTGGTCAAGTCAAAGCCTGTTCTGAAATTTGCTCTCCAGAAATAGCGCTGCCCAAGGAAGCCTGCCTGTGCTCACTTGAAGGTAGAGAGCAGAGCTGTTAGGATTATTTGGCATGAAACTTCATTTTCCCTTTTGGAGAAGGAAAGCTGCTGTTCTCTGTGTAACTCTGAATGATCTTTTCTTTTTGAAGTTATTTTTGTTTTGAGGACATAGGAAAGCCATATAGCTAGATTTATTTGTAACTGGAATAGAAAATATAAGGACCCTTTTCTTTTCCATTACTTTAACAATTCTCAAATGTTTTCATCCTCCAAAAAAAAAAAGGTATATTTTTACTACCCTATCAACACCAACACATAAGAAATCTTTGTGGCCATTTGTTTTCCAGAAAATGCCATTCTTGTAGAATAAAGGAGGCGACGTGGCTGGGGAGAGAGCCGGCAAGCTAACGTGTATTAAGCATCTACTGTGTGCTAGGCAAAAGGCACATACCATCTCTTGATTTTCACAATAGCTGCACGATGATGGGGGATGCTATTTCTTGTAGGTATAGAATGAAGCTTTGAGAGGTGCCCAGGGTCACTTGGCTGACAGAGGCTAGAGCCATGCACATGACCTCGTGGTCCATGCTCCGTGGATGAATTCGTTCTGCTTCTTACCCTGGCCATGTTTGGGATTTTCTCTCCAGACCCCATCCCAGCTGTTCCCATCCACAGCCACTTCCAATGTCTTACATTGTCACCTGGGAAGAAACATCCTAGGTTAAAAGAAGCATCTTTGGTTACAAAGAACTCAGCCCACTTGAACTAACTCAAGGAAGGAACTGAAGAGTTGGCCAAGGAGGAACGAACAGAAAGCTGAAGAACAGGCTTGAAATAGTCAAGAATCACTGCACTGGCACAGTGAGGGTGTCTCAGTAGCAAAAACTGCTCTCAACTCTCCTGCTTGGACCCAACTGCTAGAAGGAACGTGTTCAGCCCATTGGTCACTTTACCCATGATTCACACTCAGGCCAGGGATATCTCATTAGTGTAGCTTGGGTTGTGGACCCGTTCCTTTGTGGTTTTTTTTTTTGGTACTGGGGATTGAACTCAGGGGCACTCGACCACTGAGCCACATCCCCAGCCCTATTTTGTGTTTTATGTAGAGACAGGGTCTCAGTGAGTTGCTTAGCACCTCGCTATTGCTGAGGCTGGCTTTGAACTCATGATTCTCCTATCTCAGCCTCGCTAAGTGCTGGGATTATAGGTGTGGGTCATCACGCCCAGCTGGACTCCTTCTTTTGTAAGGGTGAGCAGGACCCCTGATGGAAGATCCCGCCTCACCCAAGGATTGGATTCAGGGTCCGGATTCAGGGTCCCAAGAGGGATACTACAACTGAAGGAGGAGGAGAGAGTCCCAAGCAGCCAAAACATCATAGTGTCCATGCTGGTCCAGCTTCACTTCTCCAGGGCCTTCATGTCTCTGCCTGGGCGTTGAGTTACCCTCAAACTCCATGTGTCCTTCACAAACCGGCTTCTCCTTTTGACTTTCCTACTTCTGTTTATGGAACAGGTATTCTCCATGTGATACTGGATTGGAAGCCTGGAGCTGGTCATGTTTATCCTCTTTCTCCTCCCTCTGCTCAGGTGCTGGGTTATGAGCTGGGCACACAGGGTGTCCACCCCTTTCTTTCCTCTGCATGATTCCTGCTCAGGATCATGTGGGCCCTTGAGCCTCCTAATCTGTTTCCTCAAACTTATCCTTTTTTGCCTTGGAATGGCTGCCAAGATAAAACAATGTGACACTAGACTCTTTCCTCAGCCGTTTTCTATTTCCCTTTGCACATCCTGTGTTTTAGTCAAACTGACCACAATAAAATATTGGGACAAATAAGAGCGACCATCCTGAGTGCTTGCCACTTATTTGTTTCAATAGTTTATTATGAAAAATTTCATAACATGGAAATATTGGATTAATTATACAGTGAACACTCACACCTACTACATAGAACCTGCAATTTACATTTTACTAAGTTTACTTTATTACACATTTACCCATCTGCCCATCTTTCTTTTGTAGCTTATTTTCTGATGTACTTTGAAGTAAATTGCACACATCAGCGCACTTTACCCCAGATATTTCACATGTATTCCTTCCTTTCTCGGCTTTTGAAAATCCTTCAACAGTCATCTCAAATTCCACCCAGGTATTCCTCTGCTGCTCACTGCCTGCATGTTCTTCTAATGAATGTTCTTTCTTTATGGGGATGATATCCGCCAAGCACTGAAGGCCCCGAAGCACCAAAAATTATGCTCAGATACTTATACAGTAAATGGAACATGCCCAGGTTACCTGTGATTTCATGGTGGGGGTGATTAGGAAAAAAGTCTAAATAAACTCCTCAAGTGCAATGATGATGAAAAGTTGAGAAACACTAATCTAGGGCATATTTTATGGTGGCCTTATGGATGCTTTTATGAGTTAATTATATATCTTACTAATTAGCTTTATAGTATGAGTGGCTTTGATTCTGGGATTGTCCCCAGGGACAGACCTTTCAAGGACAGTGATTTTTGCATAGCAGGGCTTTAATAAATGTGTCTCATGTGTTGTAGGGAATAATTATGCAAGGGGTTAAAAATAAATTTAAGCTGGGTGCAGTGGCGCAAACCTGTAATCCCAGCTCTTAGGGAGGTTGAGACAGGAGAATCACTAGTTCAAAGCCAGCCTCAGCAGCAGCAAGGTGCTAAGCAACTCAGTGAGACCCTGTCTCTACATAAAGCACAAAATAGGGCTGGGGATGTGGCTCAGTGGTCGAGTGCCCCTGAGTTCAATCTCTGGTACAAAAAAAATAAAAATAAATAAATAAATTTAGGGGGCTGGGGTTATAGCTCAGTGGTAGAGCGCTTGCCTAGCATGTGTGAGTCACTGGGTTTGATCCTTAGCACCACATGAAAATAAATAAATAAATAAATAAATAAACAAACAAATAAATTATTGTTTCCATCTACAACTAAAAAAAAAATTAGGGAAACTAGGAACTTGGAGTAATTCATATTGGGAGTGGTAGGGGTCCAGAGGAAGTTGGTGGCATTGGGATAGGCAGAAGCCCCAAGGTTGGATAGCTAGAAAATGCCCCCCAAAGATATCAGATCCAAATATCTCCATCCTATAAATCTTATTTTATATGGTAAAGACTTGTAGATGTGAATAAGTTAAGGATCTTGAGATGTAGGTAATTAACCTGGATTATCTAGATGGACCTTTAATGCAATATCATGTATTCTTATAAAAAAAGCAACAATCAGACACACAGAGGAGAAGGCAATGGGAAGGCAAAGCTGAGAGAGAGAGTCAAAGAGGTGGTCTTGAAGACCAGAGTGACATGGCCATAAGCCAAGGAATTCTAGTAGCTACTCATAGTGGGAAAAAGCAGGAGTGGATTCTCCCCCAAAGTGTGTGGAGGGAGTATGGCTCTGGCAACACCTTGATTTTGGCCCATTGATAATGATTTTGGGTGTCTAGTCCCAAGAACTGTGAGAAAATAAATTTGTTGTTTGAAGCTACCAGTTTGTGATAATTTGTTACAGCAGCCACAGGAAACTAATACACAAGGGAGTGCAAAGAGGCACACAGCAGAACTGATGATATATGTGGGATGAAGGAAGCTGTGTATCAAATTGCAAAATTCAAAGCCTGCTTCTTCTGCAAAAAATGGAAACTGGGATGCCAGAAAATGGACAGGCACAATTAGTAGATGGAACATGGAGAGATTTGGTGTGGATGTGTTTGAGTGGTGGACGCCCAACCAGGTGAAATGTACAAGGGGCATCTAGTCAATGAGGCCCCAGCAGGATGGAGGTAAAGAATGAGGCCATCCATCCTGAGGGAGGAGTGGAGGCTGCCAGGTAGGAGTGAGCATTTGCCAAGGATCGTGTTCCAACTTGGGATTCTGGGAGATCCAGGGATAGGAGAGCATTGAGTGATGCTAAAGGCAGCATTGAAGCACAGGGGTCCACAGAGGCTCAGAAGGGGATGATGTGGGCCCAGGATAGAGCGATGGTCTGAGCTCTAGGCGTGATCACGTGACAGGCACTCCTGGGGATTGCCTCTCATCTTGCATCCTTCCTTCCTTTCTTTTCAGCTGCCACCAGAAGCCAGTCAACCCTCTGAGAACTTCTTGTCCTCATCAGCCCAGCTTTCTCTAGGCCAAAGCTTTGTGCAAAGCCACTTTCAAGCACAATACAGGTAAGATCAGTCATGTATCACCCAATGGCTCAGCACACTTGCTTGCTGGTAACTGCTCTCCCCTGGCCCTTGACCCTGACATTACAAAGACACAAAACCCATAAAAACTCTTCTCTTTCCTATGATAAACCCCAATTAATCACTCATTCCTGTTGTCTTTGACCTTTCATATTTCTTCTTTACCTTCTTCCCAGTTTCCAATGTCTTCTAACTCCCCTTGACGGAGGGGTGATAGAGGGTGAATTTAGAGAGGATGAATGTGGAGGCTGTGGTATCACTAGTGAGCAGTCGCCCTGAAGCTGGGGAGATCTTTCCTCTTTACTCTTTATGGCCAGAAAGCCCAGCTGAATAAGTGATTCTGAGTTCAAGAATTCCCAGTATTATGGGGGATATAAAAATAGATAAATTTGAGTTCAAAAAGCTTGTGCTGTTCTTGGGCATTTTTACATGAAAGTACAGACACTCAGCACAGGCAGAACATTTTCAAGTATCACAACGTTTAGTGAAAGCACTTACTGCTGTGATGGGTCAGAGAGGAGACCCCCACCCTGCCCCCAGGTTCTCAGGGGAGCATGCCTGTTGATGGGTCTGAAGGATGAATAGGATCCAGTGGGTGAGAGGGAACAGATTCAACAAGAATGAGTCAAGCTTAAAAGTGGGAGGGGCACAGTGATCAGGAGTTAAGGGAAGCCATTAGTTATAGAAAACCTTTGGGTGAGATGCTTGCTTGTGTGTGTGTTCGCACGCTTGTGTATTTATTCATTTTTAAATATCAATACTTAAACTTTAATTTTAACTGATACATAAAAACATAAAAATTGTACCTATTAATGGGTGTACCATGTCATGTTTTCATGTGTGTGAATACTGTGTAGTCTTTAAATCAGGTTAAACATATTTCCTCAAACATTTATCATTTCTTTATGGTGAAAACTTTAAAAATTCTTCCTTTTAGCTTTTTGAAATGTATAACAAATTTTTGTTATCTGTAGTCACTCTGCTGTGTAACAGCACCCTAGAGCTGTTGCTCCCTCTAATGGTTACTTAGTGGCCATTGAGCAACCTGATCAACTTTTCCCCATCTCTGCATCTTTCCTACTCTCCCACCTTCTAATGACCTTCTTTCTATGAAGAAGAATCTCTATGAGATCAACTTTTTTAAAGTATGTATATATTTATTTATATATAATTTTGATATATGCTTATATATACATATATAGACACACACACACTTTTTTTTTTTTTTTGGATACTAGGGATTGAAGCCAGAAATGCTCTACCACTCAGTTATATCCCCAGCCATTTTTATTTTTTTATTTTGAAATAGACTCTTGTTAACTTGCTCAGGCTAACCTGGGACTTGTGATCCTCCTGCCTCAGCCTTCCTAGTTGCTGAGATTACAAGTGTGCACCACAGCATTTGACATTTAACATATGTTTATATATAATAGTATTTATCAGTATTTATATAAAATCTAGGGAATTGATGTGATATAATACATAGTATAATATATTACATAATCTAAATGTATATTTATAATAAATGGAATATATAAAATAATGTATATTATGTGCTATTACATTTATATAATGTTATTATTGTGCAGTGCTGGGATTGAACCCAGGGCCTTATGCATGCTAGGCAAGTGCTCTACCACTGAGCTATCCCACTATCCTTTTTTGTACAATGTAAATATATGTGTAAAATGTGCTTTTTTTTTTTTTTTTTTTTGGTACTGGAGATTGAACTCGGGGGCACTCGAACACTGAACCGCATCCCCAGCACTATTTTGTGTTTTATGTAGAGACAGGGTCTCACTGAGTTGCTTAGCGCCTCGCCATTGCTGAGGCTGACTTTGAACTCATGATTCTGCTGTCTCAGCCTCCCTAATTGCTGAGATTTCAGGCATGCGCCACTTCGCCCGGCTTAAAATATGCTTTTTATTTAATCCTGTAAGACTCCAGGAGGTGAGTGCTGTGACCAGGGAGGTGGGGCTTTTTGCATGGAGTTGCAGTAAGTGGCAGAGCCAGCGTCTGTCCTCTGTGATTGCCTGAAGCCCAGCCCTGCCTTTGCTTCCTTTGTAATTCTTCCCCTTCCGTTGCTTGTCCATCTCACCTTGATTGTTCACTGTGATTTTCTGTGATTTTCATTGCACACAAGCTGGGCTGTCTTGTCTTCTCTTGTGGATATCAAAATCTTAAAACATTTTTTTTCCTTATGGAGGTTGTAATAAACCATTTCAAAGTGGAGCTTTCTCAGGATTCTTCTGGAGCGACAGTCCCTGTCCTATTGTTTTTCTTGTTTTAATTATTTTTCTTTAAGCAAGGTGACACCTCCTCAGTCTTTTAGAATCTCCCCACTGGCAGTCATTTGCTTCTATATTTTGGGGAGGATAGCATTCTTTGTGAATGATCAGGAGGAGGTCACTTAAAACTGCCCAGAAACTGTCCTGCTTTAGGATTTAAATTATATTCTATAATCACTGATAAATAAGAGATGATCACCCTCTTTGAGGGTGTTTATGTATTTAGGAAGGCCAAGGAGTCAATAGAGCACTTTGCAAGCACCCCAGGCTCATAGCACGTGAGAAGTTGAGGTTCTCTGCGTAACCAGGGAGGGAGGAGGCTGAAGGAACTGCCAAAGTGGTGGAGGTGGGGAGGGAGTCCACATTCCATTCCTGCCCTGGGATGCTGGAATATTGGGTAACACAAATCCCTTCTAAATAAGCCTAGATTTCATTGCTGGGCTTGAAGGAAGGCCAGCTCCTTCTCTGAGAGGCGAGGGGATCCTCCAGGAGGTCTACAGAGAGCAAACCTAGATTTTGTGCCTGCTGACCTTGAAAGCTCCTAGCCATGACAGGGCATCTGTCTTACCCTCAGGTGTCCAAAGCAGAGGTTGCCAGAAACAAAAATAAAGAGACAGAAGAAAAAGAGATGAGAGGAAGAGAAAGAAGACATGGAGGAGGGAAAGGGGGAGACGAAGGAGAGTCCGTGTTAGAGAGTGGGGAGACGTCCCATTCATTGGGTCCTTGTGCCATAAATTAACCCAGTTATTTTCTCATTTTGTTTTCTCTGTCCTTGTCCCCTCATGCCCATTTTTTTCTACTTTCTTTTAAATGTTCAAGTGCTCGCTGCTGTGCTTGGCCCAGTAGTTACCATGAGGAATGTAACTCCTTGCCTATGAGAGAGAAATAGTAACAATAAATAAGAATGAATAAATAAATAAATAAACAAAAATGAGAGAGGAATAGTAATAACAGAAATAGAGAAATAGTAAATAGTAATATGTGTGTATATGTGTGTGTATGTATGTGTGTATATGGTAGACTTCTGTATCCACAGCTTCTGTATTTGCATAGTCAACCAACCAAGGGTAAAAATATTAGGAAACAATCACTTCTGGCCAAGTGGTGGTGCATGCCTAAAATCTCAGCTATTTGGGAGGCTGAGGCAGGAGGATCACAAATTTGAGGCCAGCCTGGGAAACTTAGCAAGATCCTGTCTCAAAGTAAAATAAATAAATTTTTAAAAAGGGCTGGGAAATTTTTTTTAATACTTCAAAAAGGGGGTGGGGGTGCTGGGGATACAGCTCAGTGGTAAAGTGCCCCTGGGTACAATCACCGGTACCAACAAAAATCATATCTGTACTGAACATATACCTTATACAGACTTTTTTCTTGTCATTATTTCCTAAACAATATGGTAGGACAATTTCTTATATAGCATTTACATTGTATTAGGTGTGATAAGTCCTAGAGATGATTTAAAGTCTGTGGGAGGATGTATGTAGGTTCTGTGTAAATACTATTCCCTTTTATGTCAGGGACAGGAGCATGTGCAGAATTTGGTGTCTGCAGGGGGTCCTTGGACCAATCCTGAGGATATGTGGGATGGCTGTTCCCATTCTCTAGACATTTCATTTGTGCCCTACTATGTACCTGGTTCTCTTCTAGGTGCTGTGAACAACACCCAGCCCCTGTTCCCATGGAGCTCACATTCGGCTGGGGGGACATTAGACAATACACAAGTCAACCAACAACCTGTGCTAGTGCTCAGAGAATGATAGGGAGTAACTTAGGAGGTAGAGAGGCAGCCAGCATTAGATAGGTGATCATCAAAGCTTCTTTTCAGAGGTACATTTGAGCCAAGAGTTGGGTGAAAGGAGTTCACCATTCAAGTAACTGGGGGCAGGGCATTCCAGACAGAGGCAAAGGCAAAAGGGAGTGACCTTGGGAGGTTTAAGAGATGGAAAGGCCAATGTGACTGCCAGATGGTGAGAGAGCAGGAGATGGGGTCAGGGAAGCGGGCAAGGGCCTGGTAAGGCAGGGTTTTAGTACATGTGTGGGTTTCACTCAAAAGGACACAGGAAGCTGGGTGTGGTGGCACACAGCTGTAATCCGAGCTCCTTATGGGGCTGAGGCAGGAGGATCCCAAGTTTAAGGCCAGCCTCACAACTTAGATGTTCAGCAACTTAGATCTTCTCTAAAAATAAAACATTAAAAGGGCTGGGATCTAACTCTGTGGTAGAGCACCCCCGGGTTCAATCCCCAGTACCCAGCAGGCAGTGGAGGTGAGGGAGACGTAGGAAGCTGCTACACAGGTTAAAGCAGAGTGTGCTCTAGTTCATCATTTTAAGAGATGACCAGTTGTTATGGCAACAGAGGGAGGTGATAGTGGAAGTGGGATTTGATGTTGCTGTAGTCATCTCAGTGGGGGATGATGGTGTCTGGAACCATGGAGGTAGTGATGGGAATGGAGGGAAACAGCTGGATTTGGGGTGTGTTTTGGACATTGTCACCAAGACTTGCTAGTGGGCATAGGGCCGGGGGTGAAGGAACTGAGGGAAAGATGAGAATCTAGGGTGACTCCAGGGCTTTTATAGAATTTTACCTGGTGAGTGCTGAGGAGGGTGTTTTGTTTTGTTTTTTTTTGGTACTGGGGATTGAACTCAGGGGCACTCGACCACTGAGCCACATCCCCAGCCCTATTTTGTGTTTTATGTAGAGACAAGGTCTCACTGAGTTGCTTAGCGCCTCACCATTGCTGAGGCTGGCTTTGAACTCGCGATTCTCCTGTCTCGGCTTCCCTAAGTGCTAGGATTACAGTCACCACCGTGCCTGGCTAAGGAGGGTGTTTTAAAGTACATGTCACCAGTGCCCGGTTTGGTGTGAGTGAGTTGAGAGATATCCAAGCAACGGACATTTGAGCTGATCCGATATTAAGGACTAGCAGTGTCATAGGTAGGGTTCTCTCCTGTAGGATGATGAGCAAGACATGAGGTGTTGGTGCTAAAAATGGACTGGTGGCCACTAAAAATACTTGCTTTGTGCCTGAGAGTCTACAGTGAAGTGTCATTAGAGACTCCATCCAGGTGGGGGCTTTTGAGGTCTGAGAAGTGACTTTCTGCAGCAGTGGGGGTAGGGCCGGCTTTCAGCTGGTGGCTTTGGAGGGTTGGCATCTGCTGCCCCTTGTCTGTTTCCATGTAGGAGGGTGTGTTAGGGTGGTATCAGCCTTCCTTATGGAATGGCATGAAATTGGGAATGGATGTGAAATCATGGAGCAATTCACAGGCCTCTGCACGCTAAGATTCCCCCCTTCCATTTCCCATTAAAGCTTAAGCTTTTTTTTTTTTTTTAAATACTAGGACTCTACCCCAGGCCCTCATATATGCTAGGCAAGCACTGTACCACTGAGCTAGACCCCTAGCTCCCTGGAGCCCTTTTTTAAAGGGTCTGGTTTTTTGATTTGGGCTGGAGGAAAGAAGAGGAAATAGTGTTAGAGTGTTGGAGGTTACAGGCTATAGGAAAAATGTAGTTGGCGTGATGTTGGAGTTTTGGTTAGAGCAGGGATCCTGTGTGTGTGTGCGCCAAATTCTTTCTGTCATTCATAGACTTTATTTCCAGAAAGTCTAATCTGTTGTTCCCATTTCAGGCAACATTCCCTTTTAGGCAGATTGTATTTTAAATTTAATTAAATTTTGGCACTGGGGATAGAACCTAGGTTTGCTCTCCCACTAAGCTACATCCTCGGCCCTTTTTATTTTTTATTTTGAGACAGGGTCTCAGTAAGTTGCTGGGACTGGCCTGAAACCTGCAATCCTCCTGCCTCAGTCTCCCACAACTGGGGATTATAGGTGTGTGTCACCATGCCCAACTAAGCAGAGTATATTTTAAAACAATTTGACAAGGAGAGTGAATACTATAGGGAAATGGGTTCCTGAACATTGAAGGGCAGTGTGATAGTTTTCTGTCCCTTTCTTTTGAGAGTGCCCAGGGGACAACGGGACAGGATAGCAAGTGCTCTGGAGGAGGTAGGGTGAAAAGACAGACCTCTCAGGCCACGTTTGGGGTATTATAACAGCCTGCTACCACAGCCAGAGTTTTCTGTAAAAGTAAAGTTGCCTTATGTTGGATCTGTTGGTTACATTTACTGTCCTCATTTCTCAACTTTGGTGAAATGGGTATATTTCCCATTCTTTCTGTAGTTTACTTTGAAAACAGTACCATACTTTCATTCTCTATATAGTAAACTAGTATTTAAAGGGGATGTAGTTCAGTGGTGTAGTGCATAGTTAGCATGTGTGAAGTCCTGGGTTCCATCTCCAGCACTGCAAGATGAATGAATGAATAAAGTAAAATTAGCCCATTCGGAGTTTTCTGCAAACTACACATCTCCTGCTCCCTGACACACATTTGAGGCTCAATGTAAAGGTCATATCCCTGGACCAGTTTAATATGATGTAACTCTAAGGAAAAAAAAAATGCAGCTCAGCTTAGTTGAAATAGGTTGAAAAAAAATGAAGAAGTCAACAAAAAATACTCTTTCTTTTGCATAAATGTGAAATGGAGATTTGGAAATTTCCCAGGGACAAAAGTACATCCTTCAGGACAATTTTATGCCACCATAGGTAATGAGAGAAGGGAAAGGAGGACTGGGAGGGAAATGGCAGCAGCAGAAGAGACCCCCAGCGTTGCCAAGTCCTCGCTGGCTGTGGTTTTTATGCTGTTTTTATGAAAACACTACCATGGTTCTCCAATGGGAAATTTATCAGAGGCAGTGAGTAGGATTGAATGTTAGATCGAACACAAAACACTGGGGGCCAGGGATGTAGCTTGTGGTCAAACGCTTGCCTAGCAGGCACAAGGTCCTGAGTTCAAGCTCCCAGAACTGGAAAAAAAACAAAAAGCAAAACAGTCACCAAAAAATCCTCATGAAACAATCAGAATATTCCCCAATACTCCTCACTGGGGGTCTGTTTTCTAAAATCACTTGTTGACTTTCTGATAACTTGTGTTCTTTCTGTTAACTGGCATTGGAAAGATTCACCTAGCAATGAGCAGAGGCCTCAGATTCTCCTTGGGTAGAAACCCTAGGTTTGCATTCTTGCTTGCCTCTGGGTTTTCCTATTTTTGTCTGCTCAGTGGAAAACCAATCGAGCAGGACAAGCACTTTCCAAAGGGACTCAGGAAACCTGGTCCTGATACCAGCTCTGGTTTACTTGCTGACAACCGAGGCAAGGCTGTCCAGAGCCAAGAACACAGAGCCAGGCTACCGGGAGGGCATGGTTCTGTGTCCTCAAAGAAGTCATGCAGATTTTAAGACAAGGAACAGAGTGTGCAGAAATCTCTCATATCTTAGAATAATATAGTGCCTTATACAGTCAAGGAAATAAAATCAGTGCACCCATGTGAAATATAAAATTGTGCTTCACTTCCGGTGATCCATGCTGAAGTAAGGGAGTGTCAAATGTCAGAGTTGAAAGAATATAAATATATACATATCTACTCTGAAATAAACAATTCCTTACTTATTTATACTCAAGAATTCAGGAATGATGAGGAGCATGGACTCTGGAAACTGAGCCTTGCTTTGTTACTTAAGAGCAGTGTGTCCTTTGGCAAGCTACTTAACCTCTCTGTGCTTCAGTTTTCTCTTCTGAAAAATGGGTAAAATGATGGCTGTTTATGGGAAATAAATGGTGTAATCTGTGCTTGGTGCTTAGAGTGAGGCCCAGTTCCTGGTAAATGCCTTTCAACGTCAGCTATTATAATTTGCCACTGTTTCCTGAGCTGTATTGCTGCCTGCTCTGTACAATAAGGAGGGCAGACTACATCAATGGTTCTCCACTCCAGGTGAGCACTAGAGTCACTTAGGGAACTTTTAAAATTCTGGTGCCTGCTTTGAAATAAAACCTCTGTGGGGTATGGCCTGGGTACCCTAATATTTTTAAAAGTTGCCCATATAATCCTGGGGCACAGGGAAGGTGAGACCCAGGGGAAAAGATAGTCCCGAAATTCCTTCAGTTTGAAAACTGGCATACTGTTACTACCCCAGAGTGATTATAGCGTCCCTCCCCATGTTTGATGCACTGACATGTGGTTAAACTTACTTTCTTTTTTATTGAAGTGAAAGTCCTTTACTATAAAATAAACCATTTTACTTTTCTTTGAAAATGATATTCAAACATGTACAATTCAGTGGCATTACCTTGCATTCACTGTGCAACTATTAGTTTTGTATAGTTCCTAAACATTTTTATCACCCACAAAAACGCTCTGGTCCCCAGTTAGCAGCCATGCTCCATTCTCCCTTCTCCAACCCCTGATGACCGCCAATTTGCTTTCTGTCTCTCTAGCTTAACCGTATCTGGATTTTTTATATAAATGGAATCACACGTTATGTGGCCTTTGGCATCTGAGACCTTTCTGAGTGCTGAGCATCATGTTCTCAAGGCTCACCCTTGTTATATCAGGACTCCACTCCTTTTTATGGCTGAGTTATGTTTCATGATGTGGTTATACTACATCCTGCTTGCCCTCTTATCTGTCAATGGACAGTTGTGCCATTTCTACCTCGTGGCTCTTGTGAGCAGCAGGGCCATTAGGAACACTTGTGTGTAGGTATCCGTCGAACACCTGTTTTCAGTTCTTCCAGATTGGAATTGCTGGGAGTAGAAATGCAATGGGAATTTTATGTTGGACTTTTCAAGGGGACACCAAACTGTTCACATGTTTACACATTGATCTCTGTTCTTTGTCCTTACAGGTCTTCCTTGACTTGCCCCCACTGCCTGAAACAGAGCAACACCTTTGATCCTTTCCTCTGTGTGTCCCTTCCCATCCCCTTGCGCCAGACGAGGTATGTGAGCGTTGCAGTTGGCTCCGTGCCCTTGACTTCCCTTCTTGCTCATCGAGCCTTCCAGCCTGGCATCCACCATGTTTTTGTCCTTTTGCTTCTCACTCAGCATTTCTCTAGAAGCCAGTCTTGTAGCCAGGTGACATTCAGTTGTTGAATGTGACAAAGTCACATCCCTTCTTTAGCCGAGCAGGGAATAATGAACAACAGAAGAGGAAACCATTGCCAGGCCTATGTCTCCCACCCATGGAGAAGCTGGCTGGGGCCCCTTGGAATCACCTGGTTGGACAGGAGCAAGTCAGAGCAAATCAGTCTCTGCTGCTTCCCTCTGTTTTATTTCAAAATGCTTTTTCTTCTTTGTGAAGTTGTAGGAAAATGGTTTCTTAAAGAAGCAAAGAAAGAGGAAAAGTTGTTTGGGGGGAGATGAGAAAGAAAGAAGCAGAGGCTGGGATAGATAAGGGTTCCAAGGGTCCTGCAGTGTGAAGGTTCTGCAGCCTGCTACACAGAGGGCCATCTTAGCAGTGGCCGGAAAGGCAGCTGGCCCGTGTCAGTGTCATGGAATATTAGTGAGGTTGTAGGTAGGGAACCACTGAGATGGACACATTTCTTCATTGTGTTCCTCACCTCCTTAAGCACCATTTCTCCTACCCTTTACCTGTTGACGTGTCTGCATCTGTAGGATGCAGCTGCAGACACATCTTCATAAAGCTTTTCCTGCCAGCTTAACCTCCACTTCTGCTGTGATACCCTGTGCTGTCTGTCACAAATAGGACTTTTGGCTTATGCTGTAACATGACTTATGCTGTCATTAGACAGTGTTAATGATAGATGTGACCTAAGACTCCTGGCCTGATGCAGCATAGCTCAGTGCTTAGACTGTGGCTTCTGGGACAGGCTGTCCAGGTTCAAATCCAAGCTCTACTAACTAGCTGTGTGACTTGGACAATTATTACAGAATAGTATAGAACAGGAGAAATATCAGTCAGGAAAGTGGCCCTTGGTAAATCAGCAGGGAGAGTGGGAAGTAGAAGCAGACACTTCCAAGGGTAAATTTCATTAATAAAGGAGAGAATCAGCCAGGTGCTGTGGTGCACACCTGTAATCCCAGTGAATGGAGGTTGAGGCAGGGGGATCACAAGTTTGAGGCCAGCTTCAGCAACTTAGGGAGACTGTCAGCAACTTAGCAAAACCCTGTCTCAAAATAAAAAGTGAGGACTAGAGATGTACCTAAGTGGTAAGCACTGTGGGTTTGATCGCTTAAAAAAAAAAAAAGAGAAGGATCATTAATAGGGTTGATTTGTACTGGAAGCAGCTTGGTTTCTCTACTTTTTAAACTTTACAGTTTTTTTTTTGCTTAATATTATCTATTTAACAATTACAGTCTTGACATCAGAGGTCTGTGAAGTGATTCTTAATCCAATACTGTTTTATTTTTTAACTCTTTGGACAAACAGTTTAGGCGGTTTGGCTCTCTTCTGCCACCTGGTGGCAATATACCTAAAGTGCAGGGGCCCAACAAGGAACCAAATTGCGCTAAATGAGCTGTTGTCAATGATTGTTGGTGACACTTCGTGTCAGTTCTTTAAGGATGTGGCTCCCTTCCTATTTTCCAGGTTCTTGAGTGTCACCTTGGTCTTCCTCGGTAAGAGCCAGCGGTTCCTGCGGGTTGGCCTGGCTGTGCCGATCCTCAGCACAGTGGCCTCCCTAAGGAAGATGGTTGCGGAGGAAGGAGGCGTCCCAGCAGATGAGGTGTGATGGAATTGCATGGGGGCCTGGTCACTAGATGACAGAATGCTCACCTGGCCAGCTGCATAGGCTAATCTGTGGTGTTCTCAGGTGACTCCAGCATGACTCATGGGTTTCTGTTTGATTAGTAGTTCCTGGTGTCTGAGGTTACCAAGCCTTGACTTTCCCCACATCATGCTGATGACCTCAAAAGGATACTTTGCCTTCCAGGAAGGCGATGGTGACTGTGATGGGAATAATTATGACAGTAGCTAACCTTAGTCGTGTTTACCAAGTGCCAGCACGATTCTGTGAATTTTATGTTCATTAATATTCATAGCTGATTTGATCACAACCACTCTTGTAAAGTGAATATCACAAGTATCCTCGTTGTAATAGTCAGGGAAGAAGTCATGAGAGGTTGAGTGACTTGCCCAAGGTCACACAGCTAGGAAGTGGCTGAGCCAGGATTTGAACACAGGTGTTTTAGTTCCAGAGCCTGAGCTCCTGTTTTGTATTTTTACGCCTGAGGATATAAACCAGGGTGCTGAAGAGACAATAAATGAAATTTGAGGAACAAGTGGAAGAGATGAGAATGTGTAACATGAGAGAGGTCCCTGTGACACGGTGGGGTAGAGGTGATGGAGGTGACAAGAAGTGTGGCAGAATGGGAGGGGCTCTGAATGGGGTTCAGCCACACTTAGGCTCCCTGACCTTGGACCATGTAAGTGATTTGTCATCCCTGTTTCTTTAGCTATAAAATGGACTTTTTTACTTCTGTGACTACCTCATGGATTTTTTGCTAAATTAAAAAATATTTTTAACTTTTTTGTTAAGGAATGACATATTTGTGATAGTGTACAGACCACAAAGTTGTGATTTGTTAAGTTTTACTTATGTGCACCCCCCTATAGCCACCATGGTTACTGAGCCTTTCCACCACCTCTGCATCTCCTTCCTACCCCATCTCAACAATCTCTACTACTCTCTGTAGTTTTTCTTTTTTTTATTGGGGGGGTAAGGGGAGTTCCAGAGATTGAACTCAGGGGCACTCAACCAACGAGCCACATCCCAGCCCTATTATTTAGAGACAGGGTCTCACAGAGTTGCTTAGTGCCTTGCTTTTGCTGAGGCTGGTTTTGAACTCAGAATCCTCTTGCTTCAGCCTCCCATGCGCCATGCCTAGCTATAAATTTTTTTTTAAATGAGGATTTTAAATAGAGGAAAATATGTATCTTGCTTTGTAAACTCTAAAGTACACTAGGAGACCTATTTGTGTGTGTGTGTGTGTGTGTGTGTGTGTAAGAGAGAGAGAGAGTGTGTGTGTGTATTTGTGAGTGTGAGAGAGAGAGGGAAATTTCAGGGGAAAATGGAAGTCATAAAAGATCAAGAGGGAAATTCCAGAGAGGTAGAGTTTGAATAATAGCAGAAAGATGGTCAAATGTGAAAGGTGTGATATATTAGTTAAAGGAGATAGAAAAAAACTGGGGATGGTCGTATAGGAGTGTTATTTTTCCTATAGCATGGAGCTACAACCCCAGCCTCCTACTTCTTTCTAAAATTTTGAGACAGGATCTTTGCTAAGTTGCTGAGGCTGTCCTCAAATTTTTGATCCTCCTGCTGCAGCTTCCCTAGTCACTGGGTTATGGGCATACCACCACACCCCGCATGTAAGAACTGTTTTGACTGGAACTTGAAATCTATCTTGATGTTTTGTTTTGATTGACAGATTTTTTCCACTTATATTATCTGTGATTGCAAATATGTTTAAAATAACTTTGGCCACTTTTTTATGTTTGTATTTACCCTGCTTTTCCTGTTTTTCAGCTCTTTCTCACAGCTTTATTCTTTTGCATTCAACAATTTTTCTTTATTTTCAGTCTTGTGATTTGGGACATATACATTTAATTTCTTTCTTTTAATGTTTACTATTAAAATGTCAGCAGGTATAATTAACAAAGGCTAATGTTAATATTCTTAAACAACACAAAGATCTTGGTGTGTTTTAATTACTTTTATACCTTTTCTTTAAAGCTTTTTTTGGGGGGTAGGGAAACTGGGGTTTGAACCCAGGGACACTTTACTACTAAGCTACATCCCTTTTTATTTTTATTTATATGGTACCAGGGATTGAACCCAGGGGTGCTTAACCACTAAGCCATATCCCCAGCCCTTTTTTATATTTTACTTGGAGACGGGGTCTCACTGAGTTGCTTAGTGCCTTGCTGAGTTGCTGAGGCTGGCTTTGAACTGTGATCCTCCTACTTCACCCTCCTAAGCTTCTGGGATTACAGGCATGTGCCACTGTACCTGGCTCACCCTTATACCTTTTTGATTTAGGTGACTATAGGTAGATGTCATTGTTTTGTATTATAATACCTCTTCCATTCTCCCGTACTTGTAGCAAAAGTAGTATTTGTTATGTTTTCCATTTTTTTTATTTATCCTTTCTTCCTACAACTCATGTTTTCCTTCTGATTCAGTTTTTTCCCTAAATACTGAAATGTATCTTTTATAAGAGAATTTCCCAGCAAATGTACCTTGAATGGATTATATGATTTATAAATGCTGAGTTCTTGATAACTTCAGTCTTGGGGCAGCAGAGTTGGGTCTGGGGCAGCCAGGACCCCCAAGGTAGTCACCCTTCTCCTCCATTACCTTGTGTTTATTTACCTGTGTTTTGTAAACATATTTTTCACATATGGCATAATGTAAAAAAGGTTAGTAAAACTACTTGGAAGTTCTCTCATTGAACTTCTGTAAGTGGTAAATACTCACTTTTTAACTGAAGGGCCTTTATTTAATTCTAATTCTTCAATGATAGTTTAGCTGGGTATAAGATTTCAAATTTTCAAGGGCTTTTTTGTGGGGGAAAGATTGTGGTTGAGATGTCTATGGTCCATCTGATTGTTATAACTACTGATTTTTATTACTTAAAATGTGTAGCCACTTGCAAGGAAAGAGTAAAAGGAGTTTTAAGACTATCCATCCTTTCAATTTCTTATCTGTTAGATTCTTTTAGAGAAATCAAGAGGAAAAATGATCCTTCTCATTTCAGGTGATCTTGGTTGAACTGTATCCCAATGGATTCCAGCGGTCTTTCTTTGATGAAGAAGACTTGAATATCATTGCAGAGGGAGATAATGTGTATGCCTTCCAAGTCCCTCCATCAGCTGGCCAAGGGACTCTCTCAGGTACAATAGTGCTTTGAATAATTTTATTCTGATGTTATGAATTATAGATTTGAGAGGGTCCTCTTTGAGTGCTAAGACACAAAACATTGAGTTTAGTGTTTGGAGTATCAGGTTTATTTTTTCTGCAATTTGGTATGCAGAAGGTTGATGTTAGAAATTATTCAGCTAATAGTGGGGTTCTCAAAACCTTAGTGAATATTAGAATCACCCAGAGGGTATATTAAAATGGATTTTGGGGCTCTGTCCTCAGAGTTTCTGATTCAGTAAACCTTGAAGGGGTGGGACTGAGAATTCATATATCTAACAAGTTCTCAGGAGATTTGGATGCTGCTGGTTCAGGGACAACAGTTTGAGAATCACTATTTAGTGCAGGTACTGGTCTGATCTTCATTTGCAGGACTTTTGTGATTCAGGGTCTGTGCTTGAAGTAAAAGTTCTACAAATTTGTGCAGTAGATGGCCAAAGAAGTTAGTAAATTACTTTTTTGTTAATACTTCACTTCCCGATGCTTAGTTTCCTAAATCTTACATTGACACAGTCAATTTCTAATAGTCTCTTATTATACATCTGTTTTGGCCCAATTAGCCAGTCTTTTTAAAGGACCTTGTGCCAGTATCACAGTATACAACTGTCCTCCTTATCCATGGTTTCTTTATCTGCAGTTTCAATTAACCATGGTCAATCATGGTCTAAAAACATTAAATGGAAAATTCCAGAAATAACAATTCATAAATTTTAAAATGATTACATATTTTTATTGGAGCATTATGTGTACACATAATAGTAGGATTCATTGTGATGTAACTTTTTTGGTGGTGCTTGGGATCAAACCTGGGTCTTCACCACATGCCAGGCCAAATGCTCTATCACTGACTATACCCTCAGTGCTGCAATCCATGTTTTAAATAACTTTCATTACGGTATATTGTTATAATTATTCTGCTTGATATATTTATTTTTGTGGTGCTAGGATCAAACCCAGGTGCTACACAATGCTCTACCACTGAGATATATCCCAACCCATAATTGTTCTATTTTATTATTGTTGTTTATCACTTTCTGTGCCTAATTTGTAAATTAAGCTTTATCATAGGCATAAATGTATAAGAAAAAACCACAGTCGCTTTTAAGGGTTTGGTAGTATCTGAAGTTTCAGGCATCTGTGGAACACCTTGAAATGCGTCTCTCTTTTTTAAAATTTTAGTTATAAATGGACACAATATCTTTATTTTGTTTATTTATTTTTATGTGATACTGAGGATCGAACCCAGTGCCTCACATGTGTGAGGCAAGCACTCTGCCACTGAGCCACAACCCCAGCCCACGTGTCTCCTTTTGATAAAGGGTGACTGCCATACTCCAGGCGAATCCTGTGCTCTGGCCCCAAATGTGGCTGCAGGCTGTGAAAACCAGATGCTTGATATTCTTTGAATCAATAGGGAGACTCTGAGCTTTGGAATCTGGAACATAACACTGATAGATCCTGACTTTATTACAACCCAGTGAAACAAGCCCTCATTTCAAATTCACTCATGGGTCCCATATGTTTTCCTTGAAAGTCAATATTTCAGAACCGATTATAAATGAAGAATAGTTGAATCCCTCTTCTTCCTCCATAGATAAGCCTCTCACCTTCTTTGTCTGGGGGCTCTCTAATCAAGGCATAAAAGCAACTTTGGAGTCCATTAAACCTCTGCCCTTATTTTAAAATTATTGACCAAACACAACTCCAAATTCATGCATATGATCCTTGTATGGCAGATGCCTGATGGCACAAGTACCATGAACTTTATCACCTCCTTCTCAATAACTCCCTGATGTCTTTCCAATGGTAGTGAATAGATGCTCAGAAAAGAAGAGGGCTAGAGAAGTCAAGGCTCTGGGCCAGCAAAAGAGCTCCTTTAACACCCTTCTGTCTCCTCCAGCTCATCCATCAGGTCTGTTGGGGTCTCCACGCTTGGCAGCCCGAGAGGGTCAGCGATTCTCCCTGCCTCTCCACAGTGAGAACAAGGTGCTAATCCTTTTCTGTAACCTGGTGGGGTCAGGGCAACAGGCTAGCAGGTATGTTTCACTCCATCTTTTTTTTTTTTTTAACCTTATGTCTGGGATTTGTGGACCTGTACTTGGGATTCTGTCTAGAATAATTTTAACTTGATAAAATTAAATATCCACTCCCAAGGTTAATAAAGCAGGAGAAGGGAGTAGGGGACTTTCTGAACAAGATAATTAGAAATAATTGCTTTAAGCAGATGGCTAACATCATCCTCAATTAAACATCAGAGTTTTCCTGCTAATTGCAAGAACAATTATTACCACTCTCACCAACTATTATTTTATACTGTGTTGTAAGGGCTGGTAGTGCAGTAAGCTGAGCTCAAAGAAATTGGCTCTATGCAAAGAAGAAAGGACTAGGGATATAGCTCCGCAGCAGGGCATTTGCTTGGCATGTGCAAGGCCCTGGGGGTTCAGTTCCCAGCACTGCAAAAAGCTAGGTGTTGTGGTACATACCTGTAGTCCCAGCTACTTGGGAGGCTGAGGTGGGAGAATCATGAGTTCAAGGCGACCCTGGACAAACAAATAAATAAATGAAAGAGGAAATAAAGTTGCCACTCTTTGTGTATTATATGATAGCCTGTCCAGAAAATCAAGAAATAGAAAGTGATTAGAACTGATGGAAGCATTCAGGAAAGTGATTGGTTACCTTAACAAATACGCAAAACCAGATAGCTTTCTTATATGATCTAAATAGTGTTTACAAAGAAATGATAAAGGTTTGAGGTGATGAATATGCTGATTTCACGATTTGATCATTCCATGTTGTATACATGTATTAAAACAACCCCATAAATATGGATAATTATTATTTGTCTACTAAAAACAGAATAAAACTTAAAAAATACAAAGTGTTAAAAGATAAAATTCTAGGCTGGGGATGTAACTCAGTGGTAGAGCACATGCTTAGTATACACAAAGCCTAGGATTCCATCTTCAGCTCTTCCAAAAAAGAAAGAGAGAGATGGAATTCTGATAAGATAAAATGTTTCTAAAGTTTTTCTTGAATAATAAGTTGTTAAGAAAAGCCAGAAAATATTGAAAGAGAAGGAAAGGAAAAAGAGCGATGATTATTAAAAGAGAATAAAGTTTTATTTACTAAAATAATATAGATAAAAAAACATAAAATTAAATCAATATGCTAAAATAGTCCAAAGTATCTTTAAGTATTATATGATAAAATGCTATATATTTAATATTTTTAGGGAGTGAATGAATTATTCAGTAAGTATGGCTGAGCTAATTGACTTTTTTCTTTTGTTTTATTTTAAATAATTCTTTATCCTTGCCATAACTCACATAAATAAATCCCAGATTGATCCAAAAGATAAATATAGAAAAGGAAACCATAAACTATTTTAAAGACAATTTAGGGGAGTATTTATGTCTTTGGGTGGAGGGGCTATTTAACACCTAAGGCAGGAGGCTATAAAGGAAAAGGTTAACTTTTAAAATATATTTAACATTTTAAACTAAAAGCAAATTCAAAAGACAAAGGACAAATGAGGAAATATATTTGTGTTATATGTGAGCTGAAGGATTCATGTCTATTATATACAACCTAGCTTTTCTTCTCTGAAACTAATGAGATAAATACACTTAGTAAATCAGACCACAGAGATGAACATGAGTTTACAGAAGAAATACAGGCATAGGTTAAAACATTCAGTGCATTAGTAGGTGAAATTCTGATTGCAATGGTAAGATGCGATTCTTAACCTTTCAAATTATTCAGGAATCTGTAGAAATTGAAAATGCTCTTTCTAGGCAAGAGTCCAGGGAGTTGGGAACTTGCCTCACTGGCAAATTGGTGTTGCTTTTCTGGAGGGCAGTTTGGGGATAAATAGCTTCAGTCTTGCCTTTGCACTTCTAGAACTTTATTCCAAAGGAACAATTGGTCATGTACAGCCAAAGTGTACATACAAGAATACTTGCAGCTCCTGCCATAAATCAAGTAGTATTTAAATAAAAAATTAGAAGCCACTTGAATGTTTGATAATGCAGGATTAGTTAGATGAACTGATCTGTCTGTTCAATGGATGCACAAACACATCACGTCATATTTGTGCTGTGTTTTTGTTTTGTTTTGTTTTGTTTTGTTTTGGTACTGGGGATTGAACTCAGGGGCACTCGACCACTGAGCCACATTCCCAGCCCTATTTTGTGTTTTTTGTAGAGACAGGGTCTCACTGAGTTGCTTAGCGCCTCGCCGTTGCTGAGCTGGCTTTGAACTCGCAATTCTCCTGTCCTTCCAAAGTGCTGGAATTACAGGCTTGCGCTACTGCGCCCGGCTTGTGCTGTGTTTTAGCAAAGCTTATTGCACATTCTTGCTCCATTTGGATCTTCACATGATCAGGGAACAGTGAATGGTCAGTGATTTGTCCAGTGATGCCCAGGCAAAGCTGGGACTTCCAGCCACAGGCACATCCAGTGTTCTTTGCCCTACAGGTTCACTGCTATGAGTTCTGTAGGTTGAGATGTGGAAAACATCTCCAGTTAAGAGCGTTTTCCTCAAATAAAAAGCTGGCGATTGTGTCATCTGGATTTACCTCCACCCTGCTTTCCTCTGGTTCTGATATTCTGGTCTCTTTCTGTTACTGTGGATTGTACCAGTCAGTAGATCTTTTGGAGTGGTCTGTCTGCACTGCAGTGCCTCCTTGGCCTTGCATCTCTGGGCCTCTCACATGCAGAGATGCTCCAGGCAGTGTCTCTTTCTGATTGGTAGTTTTGTATTGTGCTTGACTTTTAACTCTTTACTTATCCAGTTGAAAGGAACCCATGAGTGGAGCAAACACTCATGACTGTTGGGTATTGTTGGTGACTTTCCTATGCTGAAATAACCCAATTTCCTTGGCTTTTCAGATTTGGACCACCTTTCCTGATAAGGGAAGACAGAACTATTTCCTGGGCCCAACTCCAGCAGTGTATTCTCAGTAAGGTCCGCTATCTCATGAGGAGTGAGGCCTCTGCACAGGTTAGTGTGAATTCTCACACTGGTGTGTGTGTGTGTGTGTGTGTGTGTGTGTGTGTGTGTGTGTGTGTGTGGTAGGTCTCTGTGGGGAAGAGGGTGGAATCCAGAGATGACTCATGAGAGAAGAAATTTCTGTGACTGAGAGTGCTCATTGCTTTGTCAAACAACTTGGATTTATGTGCAAGAAAGTAACCTTTTTTTAAAAAAATTCTTTTTTTAGTTATAAATGGACATGATATCTTTATTTTGTTTACTTATTTTTATGTGGTGCTGAGGATCGAACCCAGTGCCTCACATGTGCGAGGCAAGTGCTCTGCCACTGAGCCCCAGCCCCAGCCCAAGAAAGTAACCTTTTTAAATAATAACCTTTTTTATTATTTTTAATAATAAAAAATAATATTTTTTATAATGTTTTAATCTTTGCATTATTACAAAACACATTTCATACACGGAGCTTTTTCTTTGCTTTTTCCAAACACCATTGGAATAAAGTGGAATCATTTACATTATTATTCTCAATTTTGTAAATTTATGGTTTTCTATAGTTTTCCCTAGAGGATAGCACGTTGTAATAAATTATAAAATTTATCAATGTAATTTATATAGTAAGATAAAAAATTGCAAGGGACTGGAGATATCATTTCTGTGGAAAGTTACAATTAATGATTATGTCCACATGTGAAAGTCTAGATATTAAAATAAATTTGTCCAGTTTTGGAGAAACTGAGATTAAGGACTCAAGGGGAAATACCTTTTTGCCTTGTTTAGTTATTCGTAAATTGCTGGTTCCCAAATTAAAAAATTAAAAATCGGGTGGGGCTAGGGCTCAGTGGTAGAGCGCTCGCCTCGCATGTGTGAGGCACTGGGTTTGATCCTCAGCACCACATAAAAATAAATAAATAAAATAAAGGCATCGTGTCCATGTACAACTAAAAAATGTATATGTATTTAAAAAAATTAAAAATCATTGATATTTGGCATTTTTAAAGTCTTTAGTTTCAGCTCCTATGATATGAGATACTCTTTCAATGGCCACCTGGCACAGAAGATATCAAAATATTTAGGGACAGGTCAGTAGACTCAGAATCTTGTTTCTTTCCAACTATCCTCTTTGAGCCTTTCATTTGAGGGATATACTAATCTTATTCCGAGAAAACTCTCAAAATTCATGTTTCTTCCTTTTCAGAAAACAAAACCATACATTTGATTTAGGGTTTACACCCAATGCCACTTTGTTAAGGACCTTCAGAACATTTGTTCCAACCTTTATCTCTAAAGGATTTTGTTAATGGTACTACAGAGCAGATCTGCCATGGTGCCCAAATTAGAAACTAACTTCTTTACAAGTAGGTCAGAAACTCTAGTAATAGCTTTAGCCATCTCCTAAATTGGTATGCTGCTGCTTGTTGAAAGTGGGTGAAACCACTTTCATGTGAACATTGCTCTCAGCTGCCCTGGTTCTTTACCTAGGCCTATATGGGTACTTTTGCTTCTGTATCTTTAGTCATTTCAGTTTTAGGAACTAATCAAGTCGTCCGTGGGGCCAGCATAATTCAAATACAGGAAACCTTCAACTTGACCACAGATGCTTTCCCATAGATTCATTGGTAAATATGTGGTTAGGTATAATTTTCTGTAGGAATAATGTGTTCCAAATGGTTGTGAGATTCCTGGACTAGTCTACCTACTTAACTCATCATTCTTTTTTTTTTTTTTTTTTTTTTGGTACCGGGGATTGAACTCAGGGGCACTCGACCACTGCGCCACATCACTATTTTGTATTTTATTTAGAGACAGGGTCTCACTGAGTTGCTTAGTGTCTCACCATGCTGAGGCTGGCTTTTGAACTCATGATCCTCCTGCCTCAGCTTCATGACCCTGTGGGATTCCGGGCATGCACCACTGTGCCTGACTCATTCTTTTAATACTATATTAAATATTGGCTCAATATGGTAATAATTTGAAGAGAATATATTAAAAATTCTCAATAGTGAACTGAAGACATTAAACATTGTGAACATCTGTTGAAGGTTCTACAATGAATCTCCCTAGTCGAGAAGAGAAGACAATAAAATATTTCTTATAAAAGGGCCCAGTTTGCTGGACAGAATTCATTTGCATGAATTATGAAAAAAAGTTATTATTGCTGAAACATTTTTGTGGCCACTTTGTAAGATAATGCATGTGTGGCCAGCACTACTCTTTTGTGTGAGGGCAGGATCAGCTGCCTTCATGCAGATGTTGGTGCCTTGTTGATAAATGGTCTTGCCATGCAAACAGCAAGGCTCAGTTGGGGTGCCAGAGAAAAATGTTTTCTCCCCAGGTTGAAATTAAGAATCTTCTTAGGAAGTATATCCTTCCATGGCCAACTCTGAATCTATCCCCCTGAAGTCAGCTGACTTTCAGCCATTGATTTTTCTTTGTTGAAGCCACAGATCAGCTAGAATGTGGTTATAGGTTAGGCAAATGTACAAACTCCCTGAACGTCATATTTAAGACCTTTGTACTAGTCAGCTTTTCATGACTACAATGAAATACCCAAGGAAACTGTCTTATAAACAGAAAAGGTTTATTTAGCACACAGTTTTGGAGGTTCAAGGACACAGGAACTGACTCAGTTCTGGTGAGGACAGCAGATGGCACACATCATGGTGGAAGTGTGTGTAGGAGCAAAATCATCATATGGCCAAGTGGAGTAGAGAGAGAATGGGCAAAGTCAGGTTCCAGTTCACCTCCTGTCCTCATGTCCTGTTCTCTGCACATGTAAGCTGCCATGACCAAAGGAATCCACTCAACTCTCTGAATCTGT
This sequence comes from Xerus rutilus, assembly GCA_028644305.1. Lineage (NCBI taxonomy): Eukaryota > Metazoa > Chordata > Mammalia > Rodentia > Sciuridae > Xerus > Xerus rutilus. The sequence continues at coordinate 48,654,005 of CM053402.1, forward strand.
TTTGGATTATTCTATCTTCCCAAGTGCTCACTATTCATCTTTCCTGGATTTTTTTTGGGGGGAGTGGAGTGGAGATTGAACCCAGGGATGCTTTACCACTGAGCTATATCCATTTAAATTTTTTTTTATCTTTTAGATTTTGAGACAGGGTCTCCCCAAGTGGCCAAGGCTGGCCTCGAATTTTTAATCCTCCTGTCTTAGTCTCCTGAAGAGCTGAGATGACAGGCGTGCACCACTGCTCCTGGATTTTCCTAGAATTTTTAAAAAAAATTATTTATTTATTTTTAATTTTTTTTAGTTGTAGATGGACACAATATCTTTATTTTATCTATTTTTATGTGGTGCTGAGGATTGAACCCAGTGGCTCCCGCATGTGAGGCAAGTGCTCTACCACTGAGCCACAACCCCAGCCCCTTTCCTGGAATTTTAATGCTTTTCTATTCTTTCTTTGTCATAATTCAACCTAGATTTCATCAATGTTTTTAAAAGATGTCTGCCATTCCCTTTGAGTTTGAAGAAAATTGTATTTTTTTCTGATTGTAGCTGAATCCATCAGTGATAATGTTAAGAACTGTTTTGTTTAAGTAAAGAGTCCGTTTATTGTGGTAAAATATACATGACATTTATTTATTTTAATTGTTTACAAATGTACATTAATTATATTCACAATGTTGTGTAACTTTCACTACTATCTATAAACCCTAGTTTTTCATCATCATCAACAAAAACTTTAAATCCATTAAACCAGTTCCCCATCCCTCCCCCTAGACTCTTGTAACTATCATTCCACTTTCTAACTATTCTGGGTACTTCATATAATTAAGAATCAGGATATTTCTCCTTTTGGATCTGGCATATTTCACTGACCATGTATTCAAAGTTCATCTGTGTTGTAGCATGTGCCAAAATTGCTTTCTCTTCCTCCTCCTCCTCCTCCTCCTCCTCCTCCTCCTCCTCTTCCTCTTCATGCAGTGCTGGGGAGTAAATGCAGGGCCTTATGCATGCTAGGAAAACACTCTACCACTGAATTATACCCTCAGGCCTAGAATAGTTCAAGCTGAAGGTATTAAATAAGGAGTGAATTGCTAACACGCAGGTAGTAGATTTATTTATTTATTTATTTGTATTTTTTTGTGATGCTGGGGATTGAACTTGTGGTACTCGACCACTGAGCCACATCCCCAGCCCTATTTTGTGTTTTACTTAGAGACAGGGTCTCACTGAGTTGCTTAGCACCTTGTCTTTGCTGAGGCTGGCTTTGAACTCACGATTCTCTTGTCTCAGCCTCCCAAAGTGCAGGGATTACAGGTGTGAGCCACCGCACCCGGCTCATTCTTTCATTCTTGAGGCTAAGATCCCATTGTGTGTATGTACTACATTTTGTTTATTTGTTCCTCTGTTGATAGAGGGTTGTTCTCATTTTTTGTCTGTCTTGAATAATGTTACTGGAAACATTGAGGTACAAATATCTGTTGGAATCCTGTTTACAGTTCTTCTGGATATGTACCTAGGAGTAGAAAGAATCGGTGACGCGGTAGTTCCATGTTGTAAGAACCTGGCACACTGTTGTCCACGGCAGTGGCACCGTTTTGCATTTCCACCAGCAGTGCACGAGGGTTCAGATTTCTTTACATCCTCACCAACACTTGTTATTTTCCCTATTATTAAAATTTTTTAAAAATTATAGTCATCCTAGTGGGTGTGAAGTGGTATCTCATTGTGGTCTAGATTTGCATTTCCCTAATTACAAATGCTAATTGACTATCTTTTCATGTGCCTATTGGTAATCTGTGTATCTTTGGACATGTGTCTATTCAAGTCCTCTGCCCATTCTTTAATTGTATTATTCCAATGAATTTTTAAGAGGCACCTTCCATCTAAACAGATCATTGACTGTAGGATTTACTTTGATTTCAGAAATGTTAGACTATGGAAAAATGTGTATTTTAGATACAAACTAATATGGGGGTCTCTTTGTAGCCTTTCTTTGAAATATATAAATATTTATTTTGCATGTGGTATATAAAATATGCATAAACTTGTTTCTAAATAATTGCCTCATTGGTGGTGATGAAAATTACTCAATAAAGTAGGTTAAATTACTTACTGACCCATATCAGTATCTGCTCCAGTTAAACACTGGTTCTTTAAATACACTGCATTCATATCTGGAGGAAGGTTGAATATGTTAAACATATTAGATTACTGTGTTAAAAGATAAAATATAAATCTTTTAAAAAATGAAGGCTTAATATATGAAAACTTTGTATCTCTTGGTTTTTTGGTTTTTTTTTTTTTGGTACTGGGGATAGAACTCAGGATGCTTAAGCACTGAGCCACATCCCCAGCCCTTTTTTGTATTTTATTAGAGACAGGGTCTCGCTGAGTTGCTTAGGGCCTCACTAAGTTGCTGAGGCTGGCTTTGAACTAGTGATCCTCTTGCCTCAGCCTCCTGAGCTGCTGGGATTACAGGCCTGCGCCACCGCACCTGGCTAGCTCTTGATTTTTAAGTACTAATTTTTTTGTTTGTTTGATTGTTTCTTGTATTAAGGATTGAACCCAGGGGTGCTTTAACACTGAGCTACGTACCCAGCCCTTTCTAAAAAAAATTTTTTTAGTTGTAGATGGACACAATACCTTTATTTTATTTTTATGCTGTGCTGAGGATTGAACCCAGTGCCTCACACGTGTGAGGCAAGCACTGTACCACTGAGCTACAACCCCAGCCCTCCCCAGCCCTTTTTAAAATTTTTATGCTGAGGCAGTTATAGGACTGGGGCCTTCTGGGAAACTGAGGCAGCACCATGAAGACCCCCCTGCAAACCCTGATTCTTGCCATCAGGTCAGAAAGATTCCAGGCATTTTGCTCAGATTAACAGGCATGAGTCTATTAGAAGGGATAGGAAAAGGGGACACTGTCAAGGGAGAGAGTGAGCCCTCTCAGAGAGAAGAGAGACAGCACACCTTTCCTGCCTTCCAGTTTTGTTTTGTTTTTTTAAATATTTTTTTAGTTATACATGGACACAGTGTCTTTATTTTGTTTACTTATTTTTATGTGGCGCTGAGGATCAAACCCAGTGCCTCACACGTGCTAGGCAAGCACTCTGCCACTGAGCCACAACCTCAGCCCTGCCCTCCAGTTTTGTTGGAGATTAGTCCTAGGAAAGTTTCCAGAGCGTTCCACCCAGGTCCACTTCTTGACTTTTTCAAGTCCCCAGTGCCAGGACCATTCTAGGTCACTTTGGCCCATGCCACCAATTCTACTTGGAACGTCTTATAGATTTTATTGTTAAGGGAAATTATCCTTATTTACCTGAGTAGATAAGGATCTGGGCTGTGTAAAGATCACAAAAGTCCTGCCTTCAGGGTAACTTGTGTGCCTCTTATCAGCATTATTTTGGGCCTGCATTTCTCCTGCAGGTAATAGGTAGCTTGCTGAGGAATGTAACATATCCTGTCAACTTAAGCCAGGCAGGGCTGCAGGTAAATTGCTTTTTATAAGTGAATGCATGTGGGGGTCAGTGCAGTGGGCCCAGTTTATAGAATTATTCCCTTATCCTTATCTTCCCACCACTTACATCTGTCTGCCCCCTATCAGCCAGAGGATCACAAGTTCAAGGCCAGCCTGGGCAATTTAAGTACTGATTGTTAAAGGAATGTTCAAAATACTCTGTAGAATGCCTGGTGTAGGGCCTCATGCCTGTAATTTCCATGACTTAGGGGCTGAGAGAGGATGTTGAGAAGGCCAGTCAGGGCAATGTAGCAAGACCCTATCTCAAAATAAAAAGGGCTGGGGATGTAGCTCAGTGGTAGAGCATCCCAGGTTCAATTCTTAGTACTGCAAAAAACAAAAAACTGTAGAAAAAAGTGATGGACATTTTTCGAGTCATTTCTGTGCCACTTGAGTCTAATTTAAATCCATTTACTGGGAAATGCCATAACTTCTTCTTTAAGGCTGAGTAATATTCCATTGTGTATATGTACCACATTTTCTGTATCCAATCACCTGTTGAGGGGGACCTAGGTTGATTCCATAGTTTAGCTATTGTGAATTGGGCTGCTATAAACATTGATGTGGTTGTGTCACTGTAGTATGCTGATTTTAAGTCCTTTGGGTATAAACCAAGGAGTGATTCCATGCCAAGTTTTCTAAGGAATTTCCATGGTGGTTGCACCAATTTGTAGTCCCACCAGCAAGGTATGGATGTACTTTTTTCTCCACATCCTCACCAACATTTATTGTTGCTTGCATTCTTGATAATTGCCATTCTGACTGGAGTTAAGTCTTCAAGTGGTTTTGATTTGCATTTCTCTAATTGCTAGTGATGTTGAACATTTTTTTCATATAATACAAAGACCACTTGATGATCCCTCTCCTCTGCTTTTGTCTTGGCAGAACCTGGGGTCTCTGTTCTCCATCCGGGTTGTGGGGCTTTCCCTGGCCTGCAGTTACTTATCCCCACAGGACAGTCGGCCACTCTGTCACTGGGCAGTTGACAGGTAAGGAGGCTCAAGGTTTGGTAAGAAAACAAATGCTTTTTTATTTGACTAGACTCCTTTGAGGCAATGTATTAATAAAATTGCTCATAATAGTAGCTACTCGTGATCACTGACCTCTCCAGCATCAGTCTTGTTGAGTCCTTCAAGAATTTCTACTCTTAGCCGGGCGCGGTGGTACAAGCCTGTAATCCCAGCACTTACGGAGGCTGAGACAGAAGAATCGCGAGTTCAAAGCCAGCCTCAGCAACGGTGAGGCGCTAAGCAACTCAGTGAGACCCTGACTCTACATAAAAAAAAAAAAAAAACACAAAATAGGGCTGGGGATGTAGCTCAGTGGTCAAGTGCCCCTAAGTTCAATCTCCAGTACCCAAAAAAAAAAAAAAAAAAAAGAATTTCTACTCTTTTAATCCCTATGGCCAGAGAAATACTGTTGTGGCCACTTCAAAGGGTAAGGAACACCGAACTTCCCAGAGATTAGTTAACTTGCTTATATTCTCACATCTAATTACCAGGCAAACCCAAGTTTGAATCCAGATTGGTCTAACTGAAATGTCCATATTTATTCAAAGAGGTTGTGCTACTGAATCCAACTAGAGTGTGCCCCCTAGAGTGGGTGAAAGGTTGCCACTCAAACATTGGCCCTGAACTCTGAAAGGTCATGAACTGGGGCTGGAGGACAAAGCCAGCCTGGCTGTGTCTGCTGTGCCTCTGACCTCCTGATTCTCCTCATGTCCACCTCTACAGCCAGTCACTGTGCGCAGCCTGGGCGGAGCCATCCACAAAGCCAGCACAGTATCTAAGGGGTGATTTGGCTCTCTACCTTGGTCATCAGCATTTTTGCTCATTTTCTCATGGACCCTAAGTTCTCAATAAGGTTTTCTGATTTCCCGATGTGGGCAGGTGTGTGGCTATACTCTTTCCTAGTGCTTCTCAATCTACTTATGTTGAAAGACCAGTTCGTTGGTTTGTTTCCAAACCATTACAGAACACTACTTTTATCAAAAATAATTTAAAAATATAATTTGGGTACAAGCTTTATTATTTAAAAAAAATTATCTCCCTTTCTGAAGAGACTAGAAGTAGGATAGGGGCAATCTAGAAGGTTTTGGGACCTATACTTCATCCATGTCCCTGGGCTGGTAGGTGCTCTAGAGACAGAGGGAAGCGAGAGAAATGTCAGCCAGGGCCCATTTGGGTCTCACAGGAAAAGAGCACTGGGAAGCAGAATCTCCTCACGGTGCTCAGTGTTGGAGATGAGAACTGTGTTCCTCAAAGTCTGTTCTGCTGACCCGTGTCAGCCTACAGGCTGCTTGTCACAGGTCTGGGACAAGAGTTTGAGAGGACACATTTAGAAATGTCAAAGCAATAGGATAGTGTGATGTAAGATATGTTGAATGTAGTAATTTTTTTAAAAAAAATAATGGCCCTTGTACCCAAATTATATTTTTATTATTTTTGATCAAAGTAGTGTTCTGTAATGGTTTGGAAATAAGCCAATAAACTGATCTTTCGTGATAGGTAGTTTGAGAAGCCCTAGAAAAGAGGACAGCTGCACACGTGTCCTGGTCTACACCCGCCATTCACCCAGCGTCTCACTGCAGTCTGGTTCCGCCCCTCCTACCACCAGCACAGCTCTCCCCAGCATTTGCTATCATCCATCTCTTGCCTCCATCCAGCCCATCTTAGCCTGTCGATCCTGGTACCTTCTGGTTCTAGAAATTTCTTCCTTTAAAAAAAAAAGTGATAAAATATACATGACATAAAATGCATCATTTTAACCATTTTTAAGGGTACAGCTCAGTGGTATTAAATACATGTACATTGTTATACAGCCATTGACACCATCTATCTCCAGAATTTTTTCATCCTTCCAAACTGAAACTCTGTAGTCATTGAGTTAACTACCCTCAGGTTCCCCTTCTCTTTACCTTCTAGTAACTACCATTTTACTTTTTTTTTCATGTGGACTTTATTACTCTAGATACCTCATGTATTTACAACTGTGCAATGTTTTTTCCTTTTGTGTTTGGCTGATGCCACTTAGTATATCTTCAAGGTTCATTCACATTGTGGCATGTGCCAGAATTTCCTTCATTTTCAAGGCTGAATAATGTTCCAGTGAATGGATATACCACATAGAATTTTATCTCCTAGAATATTTTGTTTGTTTGTTTCCTGGAGGTGTTCCTCTATCTCTCTGGGGCCCTTAAATGTTGTTGTGCCTCCATGTTTTACCTTTGGCCCTCTGCTCTCTCCCTCTGTGTTCTATCCCTAGATGACCTTGCTCTTGGTTCTATCACCTCTCTGTAGGTTAAAGGCCCCAGTTCTACATCTCTACCCTAGAGTTTTCTCTTAGATGCCACACCGGCTTGTTCTACTTAAATGTCTTATAGAAACTAAATGTTTGCCAATCTGAACTCTTCTTGCTTAGCTTTCTCTTCTTCCCATCTTCTTTATCTACATAGTTACTCTGCCACCTGCCACCTAAGCTAGGAACCTGAGGATCATCCCTGATCTTTCTTTCTCACCTTTTCTTTATATTCAACCCATCATCAGATCTTGTTTGTCCAAATCCTGGTGTTTCCTCAGATCGATTTCTTCCTCTCCATGGTGACTGCTGTTGTGTGAGTTCAGGCCCTGCTCACCTCTTACCTGGATTGCTCTGGAAGCTTCCTATGTCTGCTTTCATACCTGTCTGTTACAAATCCTTCTGTGGCCTTCCAGAGCCCACTGGGTAATGTCCACATGACCAAGGATGAAGTCTTCCTCTCACCAGGTGGCCTGCCACTCACCACACCTTGGATATCCCAGCTCACACCTTCCTGCTCAGCCCTCTACCTGTGCAATCCCCACCCTCCATTTGTCACCTGGCTGATGCCTGCTTGCCTACCCTCCAGAGAAGCCAAGTGCTTCCACTGAATCTCTATACACATGGTGGGTGTATTGCAGTGAGCTCTGTGTGTGCTTCCCTCATTAGATTGTGAGTTCCTTCTGGGTAGAGATGTTTATGTATCCACCATGCTTGGCATAGTGGCTCACCATGTGTATCAAATAATGTCCTCTTTCCTGTCTGAATCAGGACTGTAATCAGAGGAGATGAAGCTGTCCAGCCAGTGATTCCTTCCATGTTAAGAATAAACATTGGCCTACAGTCATCCCTCTGTCTCTTCTATGGCCCAATTGATAAGACTGATTAAAAGACTGTGGCTTAGATAGGAATCCAACTTGGACTTTCAGTTTTGTTACCCCAGAATAAAATTATTCCCCATCATCAAGGCAGAACTTCCTAATTACAGCCCTCCCTCATGGTAGAAATGGGGAGTTTGGGATCCTAAGAAAGGAGCTTAGCCAGCCTCAGCAATGGCGAGGCGCTAAGCAACTCAGTGAGACCCTGTCTCTACATAAAACACAAAATAGGGCTGGGGATGTGGCTCAGTGGTCGAGTGCCCAAGTTCAATCTTCAGTACCAAAAAAAGGGGGGGGGGGCTTAGATGGAGGGCTTCCCAGTATGTCTTCTCTGAATCAAAAATTTGTCACTAATCTCAGGGGCAGAGCTGCTTCCAGGAAACTCAAGGCCTGGGTGAGGGAGACTGCCAGCCTGTAAACCTTTAGGTCGTGGAAAGGGGCACAGGAGGGGTGGAGCTGGTTGACTCCTCCCCATCACACCCATCAGAACAGTCACTCCTTCCCAAGGAGGGGGGATGGAGGGAAGAGGAAGGCAGTGACCTGCTCAAGGCTTAGTTTTCACTGATCTATGAGAGAAAGACTAGGAGAGACGATCAGTGTTTGCCCTGAACCAATGGGGGCTCACGGAGCCGGGAGAACTTCTCCCAGCCACACCTTGATCTTGGCTGCTCTCCCTGTTCTCAGTCATTCAGGAAGGTGCCATGACTCCACCCTAGGACTCTTCTCCTCCGAAACTTGTGTTGAGACATCTTGGTGACAGTTTGGGGCTCATCTGACTTTCCTCCTTTTGTCTTTCTAACAGTCTTTTGGAGGTGGACTTTGGCACCACTTGTGTCTGCCCTCCTTCATCTCAGAGCAAAACCTCACACCCTCCACTTCTTTCTGATCCCTTCTCTTCTATGTTACAACAAACCAGGCTTTTTTGGAATAGGCTGCGTCCCAGCAGTTGCAAAGAGCTACAGGTTAACTCACACGGAGACTTTTTGTACATTGAAGGGTTTGGAAGAAGACTTTTTGAGGTTGTGTGGGTGAGCTCGAGGGTGCTTCTTCTACATCGTGGTGTGGGAAAGTCAAAAGGTCTCTTGGGGCTTCATCAGTATTGTGAATTTGGGATATTTCCTGTGGAACTGCCCTATGAAGACTTTGAGAAGGTAACTGGGGCTGCAGAGGGATAGTTGATCTGTGCCCTCATAGGATTCAAGAAGTCCTAAGACCCAGAAGCTCCCGCAGGCACAAGGGGAGAACATTAAGAGGTAGGTTTAGGACTAGGCCTTTAGCAGACTTAGCAACCCCCCGCGAGCTTGCCTTAATTTACAGTCAGTTTGGGGTGTCTGCATTTGGAGGCAGGCCGTTGAGCCCTGTGGATATGTGGGAAGAGCTGTGTTTTCTGATGGGCTCCCTTGTTCTTCCCATAGAGCGTTGCACCTCAGGAGGCCAGGAGGGCCGCCCCACGTCAAGCTGGCTGTGGAGTGGGACAGCTCTGCCAAGGAATGGTGAGTCAACAGAACTGACCTCTCCGGAGCTCAGATGGCCTGCCTGTACCCACAAATCCTCCATGAACCCAGTTCCCCTCCAAGTGCCACCATAAGGCAGTGTGCAACGTACCCTGTTTCTCTGACAAACCTGAGTGAGAACTGTGTATAAATGGTCATGAAAGTAGTGGTCATCATGATGGTGGCGGTAGGAATGGCACATGCTTATGTAGCCCCCCTCCTCGCCCAGTGCTGGTCACTGCTCTCTGTGCTTTATTTGCTCTAAGCAGTTTATTTAATCTGCATGACATCCTGTGTGGGGGTACTATGAGGTAGGTACTGCTATATTCTGCATTTCTTGGGTAGAAATTGAGGCACAGAGATGTTAAGCAATTGCCTAAGGTCATACAGCTCATATAAAACAGAGCTGGGATTGGAACCCAGGCCATCTGTCTCCAGTCCAGGTTCTTCATTACAAAGCATCAGTCTTACTTTGAAAAAGGATATTTTTCGCTAGGCACAGTGGCACATGCCTATAATCCCTATAGTTTGGGAGGCTAAGACAGGAGAAGCGCGAGTTCAACGCCAGCCAAAGCAACGGCGAGGCGCTAAGCAAGCAACTCAGTGAGACCCTATCTCTACATAGAACACAAAATAGGGCTGGGGATGTGGCTCAGTGGTCGAGTGCCCTTGAGTTCAATCCCTGGTACCAAAAAAAAAAAGGACATTTTTCAGTCCAAGTATTTACTGATCCCTTACCAGATGTGAGGCATTGTGTTACGACAGGAAAACAAAGGGGAATGAGCCCAAGACTTGGTTCCTTGAGGAGCTGGTCGGGGACACAGATGATTCTGGTAAGATGGAGTGAGCGCAGAGGGAAGGATGCAGAGAGGTTCCTAGGAACTCGTGCCTTCACCTGGCCAATGTCCACTGTCTCTGCTGTGAGGACAGACAGACAAGACCAGTCCTGCGGGGGAGAGCGCTCTGAAGCTTTGAACACCATAGGTGTCCTCTCCCTCTGTGCAGCCTGTTTGGGAGCCTCCAGGAGGAGCGGGTCCAGGATGCAGAGAGCGTCTGGCGGCAGCAGCAGACACACCAGCAGCCCAGCTGTACCCTGGATGAATGTTTTCAGTTTTACACCAAGGAAGAGCAGGTCCCACCCTCGGGTGCACTTCTGGGCTGGGAAGGGGGCTGGCTGCCTTGCGGTGGGTGAAGGCCTTATGGTCCTGGTGGCTTCCTTCTCAGCTGGCCCAGGATGATGCGTGGAAGTGTCCCCACTGCAAAGTCCTCCAGCGGGGCATGGTGAAGCTGAGTCTGTGGACCCTGCCTGATATCCTCATCATCCACCTCAAAAGATTCTGCCAAGTGGGAGAGAGAAGGAATAAGCTCTCCACACTGGTGAAGTTCCCGCTTTCTGGACTCAACATGGCCCCCCATGTGGCCCAGAGAAGCACCAGCTCCAAGCCAGTGCCAGGCCCCTGGCCCTCCTGGAAGCAGCCAGCCTGTCTGCCCACCACCTACCCCCTGGACTTCCTATACGACTTGTATGCAGTCTGCAACCACCATGGCAGTCTGCAAGGTGGGCATTACACAGGTGAGCCTTGCTTTGCCTCTTGCATGTGGCAGCCATGGCTATGTGTCTTGGCTGTGGCCTGAGCCTCGAAAGAATTGGCGATCCTTAAATACCGACTGGGCACTCAGCATGGCTGACACCTTCCCACCTGCACACCAGAATGTGTGCAAGAGAGGAGGTGCCTGCTCCCACCTGTCGAGCTGATGTTGAGTTAGGTTCGTGGTTGAGATATAAAATTAGTTACTGTCCAAATTTTCAGACATGTCAAATGTTAGGAGGATCATTATGGGAACCCAGAGAATGATGTTTAATCGCATCTGTGATTCAACACAAGAAATCTTATCAGATCTGATATCTTTTTATTCTGTGGGTAAGTTTCCTTTCTGTTCATCTGGAGAAATTGGGAGCAGCAGATGAATTAACACAGGAGCAAATTACCAGGCAACTCTCTTAATGGTTCATAGTCTTCTCTGTAAAAGCCTTTAGAGAGCATCATGACCCACCACTGTTCTTGATTATGGCATTCCTTGGCTTTTGTCCCTTGAAAATATCTCAGTGACCACAGGAAGCCTGTAGGAGAGCTATTGGTAGCAGCAGCAATTGAGTATCCATTGTGTGGTTAGTAGTAGAGGCTGATATGTATGATCCTTCTGATTCTGAGAGGTTAGGACATGCTCTCTGCCATGGAGGACAGTATAAATGCCCTTGGGGAGAGAGAAATGAGAATGTAGTAACAGGTCAGGGGACACATGAGTGGACAAAGAGGAGGGTTGGAGGGTGGGGCTGCTCTGGTCATACTGAAGGTTAAGGTGGACACTGCGCTGCTCCTGTATTGCTGTAAGTCCTTCCCATTCTTCTGTAGCTGTTTTGCACCAGATGAGAGGATTGCTATGTTCATAGCCTGAAGCAGCATTCCATCCAGCCACTTCTCCAGCCTCCCCTCTCAAGGCTAAAAATAGCTCAACAGAAATTCTTGGCAATCCATCTTTATCTGGGGAGACATCTTTCTTGCTATATTAACCTCAGATTTTTTTTTTTTAACAGTGAGCATCATAGAAGTAGTCTCTGTGCACACATTAGTGATGAAAATAAGGACAACTGGAACTTGGGTCTTGTCATTTAACAGGCTGCATGTGCTGGCTTCTTATGTATAAACTCATGGAGTATCTCCAGCATAAATTAAAAACATTGATGTAAAATCAGGAGGGATGTAGGAATGGATGGGGTTGGTATGTGTGTGCCCAGTGAACTGTTTCATCAAATGCAAAATCCAGATCCTTTCTGGGGGTGAGCATTAAAAGAAAAAAATCTGCAATTTTGAGCAGGCGACAAGGGGCTTGGTTTCTACAGAGAGTCTCTTTGCTCACACCATATGCCATAATTTTCCTGGAAAAAAAAATCTGCTTAGGGCTGGGGTTATGGCTCAGTGGTAGAGCGCTTGCCTAGCATGTGTGAGGCACTGGGTTTGATTCTCGGCACCACATATAAATAAATAAAGTCCATTGACAACTAAAAAAAATTTTAAAAAAAATCTGCTTAATACCAAATCCAAGGGGTGAAGAGTCCCAGGGGAAGAGGGGACTGGCGAGGGTGGAAGCAGGACAGTGTCTGCAGCCAGGGCAGCCCCAGGTGGGATCTGGGCCAGGGGCTGTCATCTGTACCATCTTGCAGAATCTTCTTCCTGATAGTCCCACATTGCTACTTCAATGGCAGCGCCCTGAGCCACTCAGCTTCAGACTGCATGGTTTCTGCCCTGCAGAGATGAGTGACTTCTAATGTGAATAATCCCCAAACTACAGAGAGTGCTAGAGATGAGCATCACCTTCTTCATTTTAAGGGAAACACAACTTCTAACTACTTCCTAAGAGAGGATGATGGGAGCATACATTCTGAGTCCTTGCATGTGATGGGAGCATACATTCTGAGTCCTTGCATGTCAGAAAATGCCTTTATTCCCACCCTTGACTGACAGCCTAGTTGGGCATAGAATTCTAGATGATCATTGTCCATCTTTGGACAGAGGTTCATCATAAGAATGGAATGGAGGTCTTGGAGTTGAAGTGGGTCAGGCCATTTTCATTTCTGTTCCTTTATCAGCGATCTATTTTTTCTTCCAGGAAGCTTTCAGGTTCTTTCTTACTGGTGCTCTGGATTTTACAGGCTGACATGTATGTAGGTGATTTCATTCTCTTCTGCTGGGCACTCAAGGGACCCTGTGCCTGATATTCAGATCTGGAAATTTCCTTGTGTCCATTTTAAAAATTAAAATAAAAAAATTAACACATAAAATTTACATATTTTTAGGGTATACCATGTGGTTTTTTTTAAATATTTTTTTTAGTTGTAGATGCACACAGTATCTTTATTTATTTTTATGTGGTGCTGAGGATCAAACCCAGTGCCTCACGCATGCGAGGCAAGCACTGTACAACTGAGCTACAGTCCCAGCCCCCATGTGATGTTTTCATACATATATACATCATATAGTGTGTTCAAATCAGGGTAAGCATATATATCTCCTCAAACATTTATCATTTCTTTGGATGAAAAGAGTCAAAATCTTTTTTTGTACTTTTTAAAAATTACAGTACTTGTCATCACCTGTAGTCACCCTAACCGCCCAATAGAGCACCAAAATTTCTTACTCCTAACTGTGACTTGGTACCCACTGATCATCCTTTCCCCACTCCTCTTTCCCCAGTCTCTGATAACCACCATTCCATTCTAAGAGGTCAACTTTTTAAAAATTCCACATGAGCGAGATCATGTGGTTCTTGTCTTTTGGTGCCTGGTTTGTTTCCCTTAACGTATCTGCTTCTTCCTAAAACTCAATTATTGAACTAGATAATATATTCCTATGGCTCAAAAAATCAAATGATGTTCAAAACACAGACACACATGCACACACACAACAAACAGTGTTGCTCTTAATCTTGACTCTTGGCCATTGGACTTCAAACCACTTTTATTGGTTTTCTGTGTCCTCCTAGAGTTTGTGTGCAAACATGAGCAGATACACGGTCCTAAGCTTCGCTTCCCACACTCTCCTTTAAACACAGGGTAAAATATGGTATACGTAATTCTGTTCCTGGCTTTTTTCATTTAATAATATATTTTCAAGATATTTCCATATTGGTACATAGAGACTTAGGCCATTCTTGGTTTTAAACAATTGCTTAGTATTGCATGGTATGCACATACCACAGTTTATTTCACCGGTCTTCTATTCATGGACATTTTGGTTGTTTCCAAACTTTCACTGTAATACAGGTGAGTATCCTTTATCTGAACTGGTTCAGACTAGAATTGCTTTCAATTTTTTTTTCTTCAGATTTTGGAATATTTGCACATTTATAATGAGATATTTTGGGGAGAGGACCCATGTATAAACACAAAATTCATTTATGTTTAATATACACCTTACACACATATTCTGAAGGAAATTTTATACATTATTTTTACTGTACATGCCTTTGGAATGGTGACTCATGACACGAAGTCAGGTGTGGAATTTTCCACTTGGAGCATCATGTCAACACGTAAAAATTTTGGGATTTTTGGAGCATTTGTGGATTTCAACCTGTACTCTGTACATTGTATTCCTTCATGTGTGTGTGGGCATCTCCTCTCTGTGGTAGGCAGAATAATGATGTCCCAAATGTGTCCACATCCTAAGGCATAGAACTTACGAATATGTTAATTTTACCTGGCAAGGGGAAAGTCAAGGTAGTTGATCAGCTGGCCTCAAGATAAAGACATGCTCCTGGATAGCCTGTGTGGACCAAATATAATCACAGCATCCTTTAAATGTGGAAGGGGAAGGTAGGAGGGTCAGCAATGCAGATGGAGTCTCAACCTTGACTGGGCATTCATGGCTTTGAAGGTGGAAGGAGCCAGGAGCCAGGAAATGTAGGCAGCCTTGAGAAGCTGCCAGGAGGAATGCAGCCCTGCTGACACCTTGATTTTAGACCATTGAGACCCGTTTGGGACTTTTGACTTCCTGGACTCCACAGTAATAAATATGTGTTGTCCTAAGTAACTGAGTGTAGGGCAATTTGTTATAGCAGCACTAGGAATCTCAGACACTCTATAGTAGTCTCTCATTTTCACTCTTCCATCTCCTAGTCTCTCTTTTTTTGGGGGGAGGGAGGGTACTGGAGATTGAACTCAGGGGCACTCGACCCCAGAGCCACATTCCCAGCCCTATTTTGTGTTTTTTTTTTATGTAGAGACGGTCTCACTGAGTTGCTTAGTGCCTCGCCATTGCTGAGGCTGGCTTTGAACTCGCGATTCTCCTGTCTCAGCCTCCCTAAGTGCTGGGATTACAAGCGTGAGCCACCACGCCCAGCACCTAGTCTCTTTTGGATGTACTCTGGGAGATTTCTTCAGCTTTGGCTTCTAACCACATTCCTGTGGGGTTTTTTTGTTTGTTTTTTTATTACGGCTGTCATGATTTAACTTCTTGTCTTATTTCTTTGTCAGAGCATCCTGGTTTTTGTTTTTGGCTTCCACCTCATCAAGCCTTTTGTGGCACCCAGTACTTGTGGTTCTGAGCCTCTGGGCTGCGTCCCGGTTCAGGCTCCCTTCCTGCCTCTTCCCCGCAGCAGCCCTTATCTGGATTGAACTCCCTCAGTGCGGTTGGTGGGGTCTGCCATTCTGTCTGTGTGCTGGGCTCTCAAAATCCAAGCTGTCACTTTCTCTCCCAGTGTCTTCTGACATTGTGGGTTTGTTCCTTTCTGCTTTCTGGAAGTATGTTCATTTCACTACATGTTAGAAATGGACATTTTTAGAAATCCAAAATGCCTTCATTTTCAATATGTTGAACAGTGATGGAGTGCTGTTCCGGTACTTCAGAACTCACATAGCCTAAAAAGGTGGACGGTGAAAAGTCTGGATCCCATCTTTGTCCCTGTCTTCCCCTTCTATCGTCAAGGATGTAAAGTATTAAACTACTTTAATAGTTTCTTTTCTGTTCTTCATGCTTTCTTTATATAAATGCAGGCAATTGTGAGTATATGGTCACATATACTTAAATATATTCCTTTTGTGTATTTCCTCTCCATCTCCTAAGTTAAGTAAAAGTACTATTTTTCTGTTACACCTGGCTTTTTTTTTTTAATCCCCTTTTAAAATCTGTCTTGGAAATCTTTATGCATTTACAGAACATTTCCCCATCTTCTTCTATAAATGTATCAAATAGGTGTATGAATTCATTACATAAGTGTCCTGTAGATGGTCTTTGGAGTGGTTCATTCTTTTGCTATTACTAATATTGCTGTCCTAACCCTTCAGGTATATCATTTCCTACAGGTAAAAGTTTATAGGTAGGATCAATTCTCCGAACTGGGATAGCTTGGTCTGTGAGTTTTTTGTTTGTTTTTGTTTTTTGTGGTGCTGGGTATCAAACCCAGGGCCTTGTGTATGCTAGGCAAGTTCTCCATCACTGGATCTGCGTTTTGACAAATACTACCAAATTTCCCTGCCCAGGGGGTTGTAGGAGAGTTTCATTCCTCCAAGCAATAAGAGAATGCTTGCCTCCTTATAACCTCTCCAGTAAAATATGCTATAAAACTTTGGATTTTTGCCAGTTAAGAGGGGGAAATGATATCTCTCCGTAAGTGTAAGAGTGAGCTCAAGCCTCTTTTCATTTGCTAAGGGCCATCGTAGTTTCTTTTCTGTGAACTTTGTCTATATCCTTTGATGGTTTTTCAAACTGACTCTTGTAATAGTCCCTGATTTCTTCTGCCAGTTAACTCTTCCTATGGTCACATATTGCCATGCAGAAGGGTTTTTTCAGAGGAGGGTGGGTATCGTGGATTGAACTTGGGGGCACTTGGCCACTGAGCTACATCCCCAGACCTTTTTTGTGTTTTATGTAGAGACAGGGTCTCACTGAGTTGCTTAATGCCTCGCTGTTGCTGAGGCTGGCTTTGAACTCGTGATCCTCCTGCTTCAGCCTTCTGAGCCACTGGGATTGCAGGCATGCGCCACTGTGCCTGGCATGCAGAAGGTTTTTATTTTTTCTAGGTAGTCCACTTGTCAGTTGTTTCTTTTGTGACATTTGGATTTTGAGTCATGCATGGAAAACCTTTTTCACTCAAAGATTAAAAAATGTTTATCTTAGGGCTGGGATTGTGGCTCAGTGGTAAAGCACTTGCCTTGCATGCGTGAGGTACTGGGTTCGATCCTCAGCACCACATAAAAATAAATAAAATAAAGATATTGTGTTCATCTACAACTAAAAAAAATGTTTATTTTTTTAAATAAAAAATGTTTATCTTATATTATATTAAAAAATGTTTATCTTATATTTTCTACTAGCAATTTTATTATTAAAAATTTTATTATTAAAAAATGTTTATCTTATATTTTCTACTAGCAATTTTATATTATATTAAAAAAATGTTTATCTTATATTTTCTACTAGCAATTTTAGGGTTTTAGATTTTTTACATTTAAATCTCCTATTTGGAGTTTCATGATGCTCTGGAGAGAGAGATCCAATTCTCCCCTCCCCCCACCCCCTTGAGGTACCAATTTGTAACAAGACTATCACTAATTGAAAAGTCCACTTAATTCCTTGTAACGCTGTCTCTGATATCAGATACTGCATTTTTATGTTTGGGTCTATTTCTGAACTTTGATTTTTTTGTCTCATTGGCTGCCAGTCCCGACCGTCAAATCCTGCCTGGGTCTTTCTGGTGACTGGTCCTATCCTAAAGCTACCCAGGAGCTGTCAGCATAGGAAAAGATACTATCACTTTTATGATTCTAAGGGTTTTAGCAAACATCCTTACAGTGTCGCAGAAGCCATTTAAAGGTTTTAAGTAGAGAAGTAACAACATAACCTAGTGAACAAATTGAAATAGTTTCTTTGCTGTATGGAGAATAGGTAGACAGTAGAATTATATTTATTTTCTTTCCTGAAATGTTTGACTCCAGTTCTTGGATAGAAAAGAAGTTTACCAAAATCTGAACTGTGATTCTCATTTTCACTTATTGCATACTTAATCACAGATGTGAATTTTGAAATTTTTCAGAAGAAATGGGGTGAACATAGACCATATTGTCTGGCTTCATAATGTGGGTCTCCCTTTTATGGGAGATTTTTGCCTGAGGAAGGGTTGCAGCATATGGATTCAATTTATGCTGAACAGTGATCTTTAAGAATTGGGGAGTATAATCTATTGATCTTTTCTGATGCCATAGAAGTCATTTCTTGCCCCAAATGACTCTTTTTCTCATTCTGTTATAAGCATGTCCATTTTTCAGCTATGCCAATGGAAAATGTCTTCCTGCCCTTTGGGGCCCTGATAATTGAGACTTGGGGTTTGGACCTTTGCAGCCTATTGCCGAAACTCTCTGGATGGCCAATGGTACAGTTACGATGACAGCATGGTGGAACCACTTCGAGAAGATGAGGTCAATACCAGAGGGGCTTACATCCTATTTTATCAGAAGCGAAACACCATTCCTCCCTGGTCAGCCAGCAGCTCCATGAGAGGTGGGTATAGCTGCTCATAAGAAGGGGTTTGGAAAGTCACTTTAAGGATTGTGAAGGTGTTTAGTTGAGTATCCAAGACCAAGAAGATAGGCTAGGATTGAAATGAGGAAACTGTGGCTGCTGCTATAAAAATTTGAGCCCCCAAGCCAGGTGTCGTGACACAAGCCTGTAATCCCAGCAATTTAGGAGGCTAAGGCTGGAGGATTGCCTGGAGGCCAACCTCAACGACTTAATAATTCAAAATAAAACTAAAAAGAGTTGAGAATGTAGTGTGGTGGTATAATGCCCCTGGGTTCAATCTCTAGTTTAAAAAAAAAAAGTCTGAGCCCCATAGGCCAATAGCCCATTTGTCAGGACGTGGGATAGATATATTGTAAGTCAAGAAATGGGGAAAGAGTAAATATTTGTATGCAAGACTTGTGATACTTGTGGGTGTGTGATTCCATTTTTCCTAGTCTTAGTCATATCAAGCCAGATTTAATTAAACTTATTCCATGTAAACCTGATTAACCCTGTTAGAAAGGGAATAACTGTTATAAGGGGTACAGGGCCTTTCTAGAAAATGTAGCAGCTTAATGGCACCTCAGCAATTCATTTGTTGGCCTTAAACTTGCTGGAGAGTCTACAGGGAAAAGTGCCAAAGCTGACCCTTTTATGTGACTTGTTCCACTCTGCAAAGTGGCCATCCTTAGATTTAGGACAAGAGCAGTAAAAAAAAAAAAGTAATCTGATTTTCTAAATATTGTTGGAAAATGACCATATAAAACCAAGAACCCTCAGCAGGGCTATATAAAATCTGATGTAAGTCTACATTTGTAGAAGGTAGACATTCAGAGAAGAATAAACACTTAGTATATAAGAGATGGACAGATTTTCTTACTTTTCGGTATAATAATGTCTCCTCCAGATTAAAGGGTAGGTAGGCAACCTTCGTGCCCATTATAAAAGATTTGGTTTCCCT
This sequence comes from Xerus rutilus, assembly GCA_028644305.1. NCBI lineage: Eukaryota > Metazoa > Chordata > Mammalia > Rodentia > Sciuridae > Xerus > Xerus rutilus. The sequence continues at coordinate 48,673,201 of CM053402.1, forward strand.
GAAGTTTGGGTATGCCCCTATAATATAGCTATTGTATATTGACCTGTAGGAACTGGGACCATGGGTCCTGGGGATAAAATGCTGCTACTCTGTGACTATTGATGTGAATAATAAAGTCCTTTGGCTCTGGAAAAAAAAACGAACAACATATTTAGGAAGCCAAAGTTGGGTGACCAATAATTTCATGAAAAGTATTTCAATACTCATCAATGTATTTTCTTTTCTTTTTTCTTTTTGGTGCCAGTGACCAAACCCAGGGCCTTGTGCATGCTAGGCAAGTGCTCTACCAACTGAGCAACACCCCAGCTGTACTTTGCTTTCTGTGACTAAATGCCTCCCTCTGAACTTGTAATCTTGGTCACATGGCTACCCCATCACAGGTTTCCCTCTGGCCATCCATGTTTGTGTCTGTAGTTCTGCTCTGGTTCTGTGGTTCCAGGGCTGAGTGGTAGGAATGGGAATCTGGGCATAGGAAGCTCCCCTTGGGCCCCAAAGGGAAGCTCTGGGTCCAGCCTCCCTCTCTCTGCTTCCTCCACAGGCTCCACCAGCTCCTCCTTGTCTGACCACTGGCTCATGAGGCTCGGGAGCAACACTGGCAACAGCACAAGGGGAAGCCTGTTGTCCTGGAGTTCTGCCCCCTGCCCCTCCCTGGCTCAGGTGCCTGACTCTCCTGTCCTCCCAAACAGCCTCTGCAACCAGGAAAAAGGTATGTGGGCTAAATTTTGCTGATCTTCTTTTCATTTTTATGTAACAACCATTATTCCTTCTCTTTATGAAAATGTTGACATTTCATAGCCTTGAATAGACAGTGCTATGAGAGCTTTATTCATTTTTTTTTTAAGTATAGAACAAATTTTATTGCAACTCTCATAATGAATATTTTACTCTCTGTTTGAGACAGCTTTTTCATCTCTTTGTTCATCTTTCAAATCAGGTCTTCCATGACCTGCCTCTCAGCCCCCATCCATGATCCTCCATCCATAATACAGTGGCCCTCCATTTCTGCAGAACGCATGTTGGTAGATTCAACGAAATCATGGATTTAAAATATTTGGGGGAAAATTGTGACTGTACCAAACATGTACAGGCTTTTTTCTTGTCATTGTTCCCAAGGACTACAATTATTTCCATAGCCTTTACACTGTATTAGGTATTATAATCTAGAGATGATTTAAAGTACATGGTAGGACATGTGTAGGTTACATGCAAATTCTACACCATTTTATAAGAGTTTGCACATTCAAGGATTTCAGTATCTGCAGGGGCTCCTGAAACCAGTCCCCTGTGGATACTAAGAGATGGCTCTGCATTCTTGCTCTGCTCCCATGGAACTTCCTGTCTCACACGGTGCAGACAGGTTAACTAAGGTGGCAAAGTGATTTCAAGCAGAGAGAAGAACAAGCAATAAATAATCAGGAAGCAAGGTATGGGGCAAAAGGGGAAGAAATACAGAATCTTGTTCCATAGGGTGAGTGGGGAAGACCTTTCTGAGAAAGTGACATCGAGTGAGAGAGGGTGACTCATGTAGAATTCTGGGGACTGTGCTCCAGGAAAGGAGCTGTCTTTGGAAGTGAGCATGAGGGGTATGTGTGCGGGACAGAAGAAACCAGAGCTGAAGTCAGAGCAGAACGGATGAGGAATCGAGAGTGATTGCAGGTGGACTGGAGCCGATCACGACAGACCTGTTGGACTTGATTCCAAAGGCAGTGGAACTCTGGAGAGTTTTCAGCAGGGAAGAAATTAGTCTGGTTTATCATTTTAAAAGTCCACTGTGCTGCTATGTGAAGAATCCACGGTAGAGGGACAAGAGTGAAGAGGCCAGTTGGGAGGCCCTTGTGAGAGAATGGTGGCTTGGACTGGTGCGTTAGGGAAGAAAGGGCCAAGTTGTGGCTATGTCTTGAAGATAGGGCTGGCAGGATTGACTGATGCTGGATGCAGGCTATAGGAGAATGACCAAGGATGGCTCTTAAAGATAAATAATGAGGGATGGGGGTTGTAGCTCAGTAGTAGCATGCTCGCCTCTCATGTGTGAGGTACTGGGTTCGATCCTCAGCACCACGTAAAAATAAAACAAAGGTATTGTGTCCACCTACAACCCAAAAATATTAAAAAAAAAAAGATAAATAATGAGGTGAATAGTCATGTAGTTCATGAGATGGGAACGAGTTGGGTAGGAATAGGATCAGTTTGGGAGGGAAGTCAAGTTTTTGGCAGGGTGATCTTTAGATTCCTGTAAGACATCCACAGTAAATACTAGGGAGAAGATAAGTACTTGAGGGTCATCAGTACACGGATGATATTGAAAGCCACAGGGGTTGCTGAGCTCTCCTTGAGAAATAGTAGAGGTAGAAAAAAGTGAAGACCTAAGACCAAACCTAGGAGTTCTGCCATATCTAGGGGTCAAGCAAAGGGGGAGAGGCCAGCAAAGAAACCAAGACGGAGCAGCCAGTGAGATGGGAAGCTAGCCAGGAAAGTATGGCTCCCAGGTGTGGAAAAATGACTTTTGCAGAATGAAGTGGCTGTGCCTGATACTTCTGGGAGGCTGAGTAGTGTGAGGACAGGCAAGTGGCCGTCAGGATGGAGGGCCCCCTGTGACATGCTGAGAGCATCTGCTGTGGGTTGGAGGGAATGGAAGCCTGGCTGCAACAGGTGGAGAAGAGCCTGGGGCCCCAGAAGTGACGGCAAGCAGAGGCTGTCATGTAGCATGATCAAGGGGTCAGTTGTAGCAGAGCAAGGGGCTGACCGTGGTGGTTTTTCTTTGTCAAATGGGAAATAATAGAGCATGTTAGCATTCGGACCATCCAGTCTAGAAGGAGAAATGAACACTAGTGCAGGAGAGCAAGGGGATCATTACAGAAGCGCATTCCTTCAGAACTGTCTGGGTCTGCGTGTGCGCGTGTGTGCGTCATCAACCTCTGTGCTCCTTCAGCCCTAATGTGGTCAGATTACATTTTAACTTTCTTCCTATCATCTCCTAATTTAGGTTTTTATATAAAATTTTAATAAACATTATATAGAGAGAAATATCACACATAAAAATTTTAAATATATTACTTGTGATTAGAATGTTATTGTGTATACAGTATATGCTTGTATATTTTTACATATTATATTTATAATATAATTATAACTTATATACTGTATGTGTGTATATATATAGTAATAAATACTAATTATAAGTGTACCTCTGACAAATTATCATAAAATGAACATAGGTATGTACCAGATTAAGAAATAGAGCTAGGTGCAGTGGCACATGCCTATAATCCCAGCGAGTTGGGAAGCTGAGGCAGGAGGATTGTGAGTTCAAAGCCAGCCTCAGCAAAAGTGAGGCACTAAGCAACTCTGAGACTCTGTCTCTAAATAAAACACAAAATAGGGCTGGGGATGTGGCTCAGTGGCTGAGTGCCCTTGAGTTCAAGCCCCTAGTACCTCCCCCACACCCCCCAAAAAAAGAAATAGAAAATTCTGGAACCCTCCTCCTTTGGATCTGTCATTACCATGTCCTATTTTCATGGAGATAAGCATTTATTCTCACATCTAATACCATAGATCAGTTTTACCAGCATTTAAAACTTTGCAGAAATGAAACCAAATGGTACGCATCCTTTTTCATTTGGCTTCTTTTGCTTAGCAGTTTATTTGTGAGGTTTATATTTTTTGTATAGCAATAATTTCCTCATTTTTTCTACCTATAAATAAAAACAACTCAGAGATGCATAGTTTTCTGCACAGAAGTTTACGTGTATATATGAGAGGAAGAGACTGTTGACTGTTGTCAATAAAATAGCAAAGATAGGGATCTGGGAAAAGAGAGCAAAGGCTAGTTAGAGGAACCACCTCCTTCTGTGGGTTCATTGAGGTCCTGGAAGCCATCACAGAAGCTAGCCTGGTGATAGGTCCTGGAGAAATATGCCTGGTTGTTAAAAGAAGAACCTTGAGTTATTGCAGATGTAAGGATCTTCTCCAAAAACCCATGCATGTTTTACTGTGGAGCCTCCATGACGGACTATCTGGGCACAGAGTGTCTGCTTCTTAGTAGATTGCACCATTTCATCCCAGTTTGCCACATTGTATCAATAGGCCACATTTACTTATTCTATCGTGGTTCAATTTGGGGGTTGTTTTCAGATTGGAGCAAGTACCAATACCAAGGTTGAACCTACCTAATCTGGAAATCTAAAATCTGAAATATTCCAAAATCTGAAATTTTTTGAGTGCCAACTTGATGCCCCAAGTGGAAAATCCCACACCATAAAACTCCATTTTATGCACCAAATTATTTAAGATGTTGCATGAAATTACCTTCAGGTTGTGTACATGAGGTATATATGATACAGGAAAGAATTTCATGTGTAGACTTGGATCGCATCCCCAAGGTATCTCATTATATATCTACAAATATTCCAAAATCTGAAAAAATTCATAATCCTAAAATCTTCTGGTCTCAGGCATTTTGGATAAGGGATGCTTAGCCTGTGCTGCTATGAATACATTTGTCCATGTCTGGGGTTTTTTTGTTTTTATTTTTTATTATTATTATTTTTAACCTTTTAGTACTGAGGATTGAACCCAGGGTACTTTACTACTGAGCTACAGTCCATTCTCTTTTTATTTATTTATTTTTAACTTTGAGACAGGGTCTTGGTAAGTTGCTGAGGGTCTCACTGAATTGTTGAGGCTGACCTCAAACTTGCAATCCTCCTGCTTCAACCTCCCAAGTCGCTGGTTGTTCATGTCTGCATCTCTGTTGGGTGTATACTTAGGAGTGGAATCCCTGGGGTATACTGTATGTATTCACTTGCTACTTGTTTCTTTCTACTTCATATTACCACTGTATTAAGTACTCAACACAGTCCCTGGCATGTACTAGGCTCTTGTTACATATTTATGAGCAAATAGATATGATAGAATCTTCAAGCAATAAGATGATCATTGACTCCAGCCATCTGGTTTGTAGTGGTTTATGTGTCACAGTTTAATGAATTTGTTCCCTAGTATTTGGCATTCTGGCTGCCAGCCTTTCACTGTTAGACCTAATCCTGCTAGTCGCATGCGCACACATCTTGGGTCTGTCTGAGTTCCTCAGCAGCCTCTCTGTGACTCACCCCTTCTGAGTATTTCTTTTCCCTTTGTGTTTTCATGATTGCACTGCGGGTAGTAGTGTCTGTAACACAAGAGAGGTGTTCTTCACTGTCAGCACTGCCTGCAACCGGCTCAGAAAATCATCCCAGCTCTGAGGAAGCGCAGTGCCCTGGGCCCTTTCTCATTGCTTCCAAGGAGAAATGTGTGTGGCACCCTCCCGAAAGGGAAGCAACGCCAGAGTGTGGCCCAACCCTGAAACATGGGGCACAGCCCTGGCCACACAGGCGGGACTAGTGGAGGAACTGTCCTGCACCCTCCTGTGGGCATTTTAGTTCCATTATCCAAGTCAGCCTCAAAATCCCCAGGAGTGATGAAATGAAGGCCCTTGTACAAAACAGAAAGCTGAGACTCAGAAGGGAAGTAACAAGCTCACCCCTAGAAACAGGACCCTGTTTCCCCTGGATGCCAGTCTTGGCTCTGAGGGTTTGAATTAAGGGTTTTAGATATTGCAAAATATTTGTTTCCAATGGGAGCTTTCTCTTTGGGGTTCGAATAAGATAGTGACAGATTTTGAAACCTGTTTTGAGTACTAAAAATGATCTTTAAAAAAAGCTAGTCTTTTTCTCTTGTTATTAATACCCAATCTGGGCAAGACCAAAATATCTAGCGCAGAGGTTTCCGACAGGGATTGGTACTCCCCACCTCTTCTCTCCATTCACGTGGATTTGGAGATGTATGGGAAAGATTTTTTTTATTTTTTGAAATAGGGTCTCGCTCTATTGTCCAGGCTGGATTTGAACTCATGGGCTCAAGTGATCCTTCTGCCTCAATCTCCTGAGTAGCTGAGTCTACAGGCAAGCACTGCTGTGCCAAGTTGGGAGAGATTTTTTAAACTGTCAAAATTAGTAGAGACAATGCCTGGCCTTCATTCCTAGGGGTGAGGCAAGGATGCTGAGTGTCCTGCAATGCCCAGAGATGGTCCTGTTCAGTAAACATTTGCCATGCCACATGCCAGCAGTCCTCCATAGAGAAATAGTCTAGGCTTATTGTCCTTCCAGGAGCTCTTGCTGTGGAATATTATAATAAAGAAGACATTTGAACTGAAATGAGTAGATCTGAGTTTTTTGAGACTGTACCTTATATAATTACGGCAGAGATGGGAGGATGTTCTATGAGTACTAGAATATAAAAACACCTTACTTTTGCAACTATTCAGAAAACATGACCATATAAAAGATTACTACGGGTCCTTCCCAGAAGCCCTGTCACTAAGGGACCCTGGGGCGTAGATCTCCCTGGTTCTTAGAACACATGCTTCTATTGACAAATTACCTCTGTGGCTCACTGGGCCTCAAAAGGTTTTCTTTTTTTCTCTTTCAGCTCTTTCTAGATAGTATTTCATTTCCTCTTTGATCTACACTTTATCTGAGAGTTTCAAGTGTTTAAAGTTGTTTAGTCACTTTTTAAATTCTTCATTATATAATTTGGTGGATTATGATCCAAGAGTGTGGTTTTCAAAACTTATTCCCTCTTTGTAATCCAGTCCATGCTTAGTACTTTGTAAATGTTCAGTGTACATAAAACAATGTGCCTTGTCTGTTTGAGGAGTAGGAGCTTTGTACCATAACTATTAAATCAGGTGAGTTGATCATTTGTTTAGTTCCTCTGTGTCGTTAAATTCAGC
>CM053402.1:48680069-48723416 GCA_028644305.1 Xerus rutilus
TGTGCTTTTTAATCATTACAACTTTGCTCTTTGTCCTGCTTAATGTTTTTAACCTTAAATTCTACCTTGTTCAAGATAATGATCCTTCCCCTTCCTTCTTTCTGTTTGCACTTGTGTGGTATCCCTTTGCTTTTGCTTTGTGAACCTTTCTTTCTAAATTAGTTTTAAGTGCTTTCTGGTAAATAATATGTTGTTGGGCTTTTTGACTTGTTTGATGTCAAAAATTCAAAGACTGTCTTGTTTTCTTGTGGTGCCTGGGGATGGAACCCAGGGCTTCATGCATGCTAGGTAAGTGCTTTGCCACTGAGCTGCACCCTAGTCCAGAGTCTGTCTGTCTTACAATTGGAAATTCAGTCCATTCATACTCTGTGTGACAACTGCAAATATTGATTTCATTCATTTAATTAGAAAATTGTAGGTTTTCTTTTTTCTTTCTCCTATTTTGGTTGATTGGATCATGTTGCTGCTTGATCCCTCTTTTCCCTTATTGATTTGGAAGTTCTGCTGGACTCTTCCACCTTGTCACTTGCTGCTTTCTCAATACTTATAATCAACCACATTTTCCAACTATTAGATGGAAAGTGTTTCCTGTGAGACAGGCATTCTGCTTCATCACCGCCTTCTCTCCTCTTCCTGCCCCAGTACGGTGAGAAGGTATTATACTTCTCTTATCGTTCTTTTCCCTTTGCAGTGTTTTCTTGTGTTCCCTCTGGTCTGTTTGGGGGAACAAGTCCCCTCTGGCTCCCCAGTCCTCAGGTCTTCCTGAAGTGGTACTCTCTGTTCCAGACTGTTCCTAGCATTCCTGCCTTAAACGCTCAGACTCAACTTGAAGCGCTATTCCCAGACCATGGGCCTTCCCCATGTAGGGTGGACGGTTCCACTGTACACTGTGGGTTTTCCCCTCTTCATCATGCTCTGAGTTGAGGTCTTGCTTACTTAGTGCTTGGTCAGAGCCCTCTTTGGGGCTATGTTCTCAATCCTTGCATAGCCACAGGTGTTTCCTAACTGGCTCCAGGATGGGAGCGGGAGGGGCGGGAGGTTGCAGGGCTTTTCTCGCAGGCCCTCTGTAGCTGTTTTCTCACCGTCTCCCTGGCCCCAGGGTTGCAGGTGACAAGTACGGGCTATTCTCTTTCATGTGAGTGTCACTTGTTCTTTCTGGCTGGAATCTTTTAAGAGTCTCTTTGACCCTAGAGTTCAGAAATTCTAGTGGCATACACCGGGTTGTTTTTGTGTACCTGCCCTATCTGGACCTGGGGATGCCTTTCCTTCTACAGCCTCAAACCTTTATTTAGGGATTTTTTTTCCTCCAGTTTTTTTGTTTGTTTGTTTTGGTGCCAGGGATTGAACTCAGAGGTGCTTGACCACTGAGCCACATCCCCAGCCCTATTTTGTGTTTTATGTAGAGACAGGGTCTCACTGAGTTGCATAGTGCCTCACCATTGCTGAGGCTGGCTTTGAACTTGCGATTCTCCTGTCTCAGCCTCCCTAAGTGCTGGGATTACAGGTGTGCGCCACCATGCCCGGCCTCTCCAGTTTTTAAGTTATCATCTCTCCTACCTTTCAGATGCCTCAGTTTGCCTGGTGTCCTTCTGGATCCATCTTAATCTCCTGTTCTTTCTCTTGTGATTACTACTACTTTGTCATTTTGCTGTTATGCTGTGAGATCTTTCTTTTCCTTTATCTTTCTGGTCATTCATTTGCGTCTTGACAGTGATCCTGCAAGCCTTCAATTCATTTATTGAATTTTAAATCTCAAAGGTCACATTTTTCAGTCCCTGGTGTTCTCTACTTGAATCGGATTGTAGTTAATCAGTTGTTTTCAGTTGTCCTCTGTGTCTCCTAGTGGCTTATTTCATGAGCAGACTATTCTAATTGGGTTCTGGTTTTTCTCAGTCTCTGGCTGCTGGATTTCCTATGTATGTGTTGTTTTCTCTTTCCCCACAAGGCTCTGCTCTTTGGGATGGCAGCAATTCTTGGAGTGATGGAAGAGGCAGGAACTTGGCTCCCAAAGGCTAATGGCCTGCCAGCTGGCCTTTCTCCTCCCAGCCTCATATTGGTGGTTCAATTTTTTTTTGGTACCAGGGATTGAACCCAGGGGCACTCAACCACTGAGCTACATTCTCAGCCCTTTTTAATATTTTGAGACAGAATCTCACTGAGTTGCTTAGGGCCTTTAAGTTGCTGAGGCTGGCTTTGAACTTGTGATCCTCCTACCTCAGCCTCCCAAGATTCTGGGATTATAGGTGTGCACCACCATGCCCATTCTAGTGGTTCAGTCTTTGTGACAGAGATGTCTCAGCTCAACCGTGTAGCTCTGCCTTACATTCTAAGAGAGTGAAAGGAAGTTTGGGGTCAGACTTGCCCTGGGTTGCACTCCGACTTCCATGCAGAAGTGGAAAGGAGCCCGGGAGGAAATTGTAAAGGTCACAAACAATATAAAACCTAGCAAACCTTCAAACCTAGGGACAGAGAGTTCCTGTAATTGTTTTTGACACCCAAGCCAGAGACAGTGATATCTCCAACTACAGATTGGGTCTCAGAGGATTCCAAATCAGCCTCAACCACTTAGCAGGACCCTGTCTCAAAATAAAAAATAAGGACTGGGAATGTAGTTTGACAGTAGAGTGCTCCTGGGTTCAATCCCCAGTACAGGAGGTATATGGGGGGGGGGATTCCTAATGGGTGCCCTTTGATCCTGTGCTTCCAGCCATGATTGTCTTTATGTTGCTTCCCTGACCCACTGAGCTTGCCTCTGCCTCAGGGCCTTTGCACTCACTGTTCCTTCTGCCTGGAGCCTGTTTCCCCAGATCTCCATGTGTCTCCTCCCTCTCTCCCTCCCTCTTTTTAGGTCTCACCTCCAATATCATTCTTGTTACCATGCCTTGTTACCATGCCTTGTTACCCACTTGCCATCCTTGTTACCCACTTGCCATCCTTGTTACCATGCCTTATTCTCCACAGTAGCACTTATAACTACACTACGTCAAATCATACATTTCTCCTTTTTGTCAAACCCTTTATGGACAGAAACTTCATATAATTTTTCCCTCAGCAGTATCCCCCAAACTGAAAACAATCCTTGGCACACAGTAAGCTCTCATGAAATGTTTTTTTGAATGCATCACTGGATGGATGGATGAGGCACAGTGGAAGTCTTTAGAGAGACTGAAAGCATTTGACCTGTCATCGCGGGTTAAGGATAGGGAGGGAAAGTTCCCCCAGGTCCCTCTCATAACAGATAATGTGAGCTCAGACTGCTGCCTCACTTCACAAGCCAAGGATAGAAGGTCACAGAGGAATCCAGGTGACCACGCACAGGCAGGAGCAGAGGTGGTGTTTCTTGGAGCAGCCTTTGCCAGCTCCAAAGCTGCCACGGGAATGTGGGCTGTGCCATCATCTGCTCACATGCCGTCTGTGTGCGGAGGGCTTTGGTGGGACCCAAGAAGCTCATTCTGTAAACAATGGAGCTTCTATAACCTTCAGGAAGATTGAACTGTTTATATCCCTAAAGCAGCTTAAGACTTAAGACTTGCCTGATTCTCAGGCCAGACAGGCTGGAAATAAGCAAATCCATAGGCTCCTCTGTAGCAGGGAGTGGGGGTGGGTCAGAGTGAGGGCCCAGGTTTCCTTGAACACCATCCCTTCCTCTGGCTGCCAGCCTCCAGAAGGCCCATCTCCCTAGGGGACTTCAGGACATGCGTCCACCCCAGATAAGAAGTGGGAGCACATATCAGCGTGGGTACTTTCTCGTTTCCATCCATCCTTATGCTGTTCAGATCCTGTTATAATAGTACAATAAATAGAATGGAAGAAAATAAAGATAGGATGCTTTTTCACCGCTGCCTTGAAGAGGAGAAACGATTCTGTAGGCAGATTCCGCAGGCATCCGTGGTTCCTGATCCATGTAGAGCAGGCGTTGATGTCAGCCCTGGCCTCGGGCCCTTTTATACCAGGAAGAAGGGAAGGACAGCTATTTAGGGCAGCTGCCAAGTCCCCTAGCCACCTGCCAGGGCTCCAGGCAATGTTCTCACATTGTGAAAGGCAGAAAGTCACAGCTTTGTCCTCCTCCTACAAAGCGCCCCTTTCTGTTCTTCCCACGGCTGTGGAAGAGGAAAAAAAAGAAAAGTTCACATACATCTCAGGCTCCACAACAGGGTTTTTTTTTTTTTTTTTTCCTTTTTCATCTTTCTAGAGGTCTGGGAATTTAATGATGGAGCACCAAGGTCAATCCAAACTGAAATGACAAAGTGTTTTGGGTGAAATCATGTCTATTCTTGGCTAATGCTGAAGAAATGCTTTAAAAATTCTATCAAAAATGATCTATAAAAAATCCGAAAGGTAAAAATCCTAGCAGAAACCTCTGAGATACTTTGCAGCTCCTCCTGTGGTTAGTAATGAGCTTTTCCTTCTTCCATCTCCAGGCATTTCTTTTTTCTTTTTTTCTTTTTGGTAATTGGGGATTGAACTCAGGGGCCCTTTACCACTGAGCTACATCCTCAGTCTTTTTTTATTTTTTATTTTGAGACAGGGTCTTATTAACTTGCTTAGGGCCTCTCTAAGTTGCCAAGGCTGGCTTTGAACTTGCGATCCTCCTGCCTCAGTGTCCCTAGTAGCCGGGATTACAGGTGTGTGCCACCGTGCCCAACTTCTCTCTGATCATTTTTTCTTGGACCATGTAGTTGGTGGGCAGTTTACTTCCTTGGCCAGTATTCACAGTGACCCCATTGTTCTCTCTGAGCTGTCACCTATGCCCCTGCAAGTCTCAGGTGCATGCACATGGAAACACACAGACATGGATGAAGAAACAGATTCCAGGCACAAGGTGTGGCAGGACTGTAGGTCCTGCTGTATGGCAGGACCCTCCCCACAGAGCACACTGAGTTGGCATGTTGGTTGTGCTACTGATGGGTGGGGGGCTTTTTGTGGCTATGGTGCTTGTTCATTTTTGGAGGTGCTCTCTGTTGAGTCCACTTGGGCTGCTCTATCAGAATACCATAGGCTGGGTGGCTTAGCAACAACAGAAATTTATTCCTTGTGGCTCTGTAGGCTGGCAGTCTGAGATCAGGTGCAGCCTGGTTGGTTCTGGTGAGGGCCTCTTCCAGGTGGCAGTTTGTCATATCTAGATCTGGCAGAAAGAGATCTAATTAGCTCTTTCCTTTTCCCCCTTTGCAGTTCTAGGGGTTGAACTCAAGGGTGCTGTACTACTAAACTCTATCCCCAGTCCTTTTTTTTTTTTTTTTTTTTTTATTTTGAGACAGGGTCTCACTAAGTTGTCTAGACTGGCCTCCTACTTGCAGTTCTCTTGCTTCAACCTCCCAAATGGCTGAGATTACATTCTAGCTCTGTCTTATCTTTTCTCTCTCTCTCTCTTTCTTTTTTTTTTTTTTGTTAGTGGGGTGAACCCAACCTAAGGGCACTTTACCACTGAGCTTCACCCCCAGACCCCCACTTTTTTTTGAGACAGGGTTTTGCTCAGATGCTGAGGCTGCCCTCAAACTTGTGATCCTCTTGCCTCAGCCTCCCAAGTTGCTAGAATAACAGGTGTGTGCCACCAAGCCCAATTAGCTCTTTCTTCTCTTTTCTTTAAGGGTGCTATTCCAAGGGCCCTACTTTCATGATCTAATCACCTCCTGAAAGTCCCACTTTCTTATATCATCACCTTGTGGCATAGGGTTTCCACACTGAATTTTGGAGAGACTCAAACCTTTAGTCTGTAACACTATATTCCATGATGAAGTGGCATTTTTAAAAAAATATTTTTTTAATTGTAGATAAACACAATACCTTTATTTATTTTACGTGGTGCTGAGGATTGAACCCAGTGCCTCACATATGTGAGGCAAGCACTCAACCGCTGAGCCACAACCCCAGCCCCTGAAGCAGCATATTGATAGCAGCCAGCGGTGGGTGAAAGGCTTGACTGACAACTTCTTCTCAATGCGTATGGCTGTCCTTATGCTCTGTGGATTTTGTGTTTCACTTGAAGATTTCTTTCCAATTGAAGTCAGGCATCGTGGAAATCAAGACATTTTAATGGTACAATGACAGATGACCGGGAATTTCTTAAGAAAAAATATACAGCATTGGTTCTATATATGTTCCCTGTAGAAATGCTGATATAAAGGAGAAAATCAATTATACACAGCAACCTAAAAGCTCCTTTCCCCCTTTTTTATTTGTGGTATCTGTTTCTTCATCCTTGCTTGTATATTTCCACATGCATATGTAATACATAAGCACATGTGTATTTTTTTTTAAATTTTTTTTCTTAGTTGTAGGTGGACACAATGTCTTTATTTTATTGCTTTGTATGTGGTGCTGAGGATCGAACCCAGGGCCTCACGCATGGGAGGCAAGCGCTCTACCGCTGAGCCACAATCCCAGCCCCACGTATGTGTATTTTTGCAAGTTGGATGATGCTAGTTTTTAAAGACTATTTCTTAACACTACACCAAAAATGTCTTCCCAGATATATACAGATATTGCAAGATACAAGGCATGTATGGCAGCACTGATAAAATTAAACACAGATTTTTAAAAAATCCTTTTTAGCCCAGAGTAGGATATCTGAGATTCTTACATTTGAAAGGTACAAGTATAGGTACCTTGACCTGCAAAAGCAGAGACTTGTGCTGAGCATTCTGTTTCATGGGCACACTTGAAGATGGACGAAAATGATGTTAAATCTGAGGGCTGGTTGCCTCTAAGACTGTTCTTTATCAGGACCCTGTTCTTCCAGGGATGTTAATACAGTTGACCTTCCAGATCCATGGATTTCAGGTCAGCAGATTGAATCTGCCATGAATTGAAAATAATTTTTTAAAAATTTTGTCTCTAGCTGGGTGTGGTGGCGCATGCATGTAATCCCAGTGGCTCAGGAGGCTGAGGCAGAAGGATCACAGGTTCAAAGCCAGCCTTAGCAACTCAGTGAGACCCTAGGCAACTCAGTGAGAACCTGTCTTTAAATAAAATGCAAAAAAGGGCTGGGGACTAGCTTAGTGATTAAGCGCCCCTGGGTTCAATCCCTGGTACCAAAAAAAATAGTATTTGTCTCTCTTGAATAGGTCATGTACAGACTATTTTTTCTTGTGACTCTCTAAGTGATAGAGTATTTATATTATATATTTTATATTTTATATATTTTATATTTTAATTTACATTTTATATTTTATATTATTTTGCATTGTATTAGATATTATAAATAATCTAGGTATGATTTAAAGTATATAGGAGGATGTTCCTGAGTTATATGCAAATACCAAAATACCATGACATTTGGTATAAGAAATTGAGCATCTGTAGGTTTTGTTATTTGTGGGAGGTCCTGCAACTAATAATCCCCTGCAAATTGACAACTGTACTTTCTTTGGCTCTGGCTTTCCCTGTGGCTTCACAGGTGTGAATGGATTCTGAGGAACCGTGGGTGAAACCACTGGCGTTACCCGAGGGGAGGAACCCTGAGTGTCTTGCTCACTGCTGTATCCCTGGTGCCCCGCCCAGCACCAGCTACTTTAGAGGTGTCCCGTGTTTGCTAGATAAATGGCATTGCAGTTAGTCCTTTTGCAGCTGCAGGGTTATTTGGGCACTAATGGCCTTGGTGTCTCTTTCAGGTGGACTGGAGTCCAGCCCTTTGGTTCGGGGTGTTCCTGGCAGAAGCATCAGCATGAAGGTGCCCACCCCTTCTGTAGCCAAGCACGGGCCCTTTAAGACCATGCCTCTCCGGTGGTCCTTGGGACCCAGGGAGAAACGCCCTGGTCCATCTGTCGAGCTGGTGGAGTACTTGGAGTCCAGACGAAGACCCCGATCCACCAGCCAGTCCATTGTGTCACTGCTGACGGGCGCTGCTGGTGGAGATGAAAAGTCAGCATCACCGAGGTCAAATGTCACCCTTTCGGCTAAAGGTGAAGACAGTGGCCGAGCCAGTGAGAGAGGACTAGCTGAGGTGCCCTGTCCCTCAGGCCACCCCAACCACCATCCTGCCCCTGGATGCTCTGATGGTCTAAACACAGCCAGGACACTAAAGGAAAATGCAAGCCAGGATATCAGGCTTCCCAAAAAGTTTGACCTGCCCCTCACTGTGATGCCCTCAATAAGCAATGAGAAACCAGCCCGCCCGGTGGGCCAGAAGACCATGAACTGGAAGGGAAGTGGCCAGATGAGAAGCCAGAGCAGCCCACCCTCTCCCTCTGCGGGATTGTCTAGAAATAGTAAGGACAGCGCCCAAGGCACCTTACCCAAGATGAGGGGTCCTGTGGAGGAAAGGGCCTCTGAGAAAGACAGACTCCCCCAGGGCACATTCACTCTCCTGAGGTCTATGTTTTGGAAGAAGGGGAATAGGAAGACTGACAGGACTGGGGGCTCCCCACCAGTACCCCCAGTCTCCCAGGTGAGTGGCAGGCTGAGCCCTGCTGTGGACAAGCCGGCTCAGAGCCCTTCTCCTGCCCTGAGGATGCAGGACAGCCTGGCCAGGGGCCTGGGCACCTACCTCGAGAGGGACATCCGATCCGCGCCTAGCTCTCTCCACCTCCCTCGTAAAGCTGGCAGGCCCCCGAGAACCAATGCCACTGGCACCTCACAAAGGAGTATTCTTGGGGATCAGACTTCTTATGGCACCTTGCAAAGGGTGAAATATCACACTCTTTCCTTAGGTCGAAAAAAAACTTTGCCAGAATCCAGCTTCTGATGGAATATTTCAGTATTGCATGAAACTGGCTTTCCCGGGATTTTGCACTGAGCATCTATAGGCAGCCTGTGTTCAGAGTGGGCTTTTAGGAATCCAGTTGTGTGTGATCTCTGAAAATGGAATTTTTTTTTTAGTTGCCATAACGACTTCCAGCACCTGATATCCAAATACCCTACTATATTGTTGGTTGCTTTGATAGAGTCTGACCACTAGAGGATGCTGTTGGGATAACTTTACCATGTCAATGCAAGAACTGGTATTTTGTTTAAATAATTCCAGGGCCTTGAGTAACTGTACTACAAAGAATCCTCTGTGTCATGTCAAATATTATCAGTGGTTTTTCCTCCTTCTATATTTTTTAAAATAGTGGACTTCCAAGGAAAATAATTTCCTTTTAGGTCTTCTCTGGGATAAGTGTTAAAGATGTTGAAAAAGAGAGAAAAAGTGATAAGAAAGCAAGATTCTAGGAGGGATGGAAGAGAAATGATTGATATTTTAGAAGAGTATTTAATATATAATGAAATAATTGTATTAAAGTTTTTCAAGGTATTTTAAAAATGTAACTATTTTGATACCAGGAAAAAAAAAAGGAAGTTTTTTTTTTTAAAGTATGAGATCTATGTACAATTTTAATAAAATCGTGTCAGTGAAACATGCAAATGGCTACCTGAATTATTCAAATTTGATAAATGACCTTGTTTTTTTCCTGCTGCATAAACTTGTCTCATAGCTGTCTATTAGAAAGTTGTTATTTGAGTTCTTTCTGAAAATTTAAAAGTGCTGGTAATTAAAATGACATGCTGTTTTCTAAAGAAGTTCTGGGATGCTTTCTCTCTTTGGAGGACTTGTATGTGCCAGTACGTGAGAATCTGAGGCTGCCTCAATGGACCGTGTGTTCCCTAAAGGTTTGCACATAATTAGTAGCTGTTTTTACAAATATCCTACCATTTCTAAGAAGCTGCTAAACTTGGGGTCCCTTTTTTACCCCAGTGAAAAGGACAACTCATCTTTCATCGGAGCAACAGGATAGCAAGAATGGAGAGAATAGAAGAAGCAGAAGTTCCAGCCTCCTGACACCCGAGGGTGCTGGGTATCCCCATAGGCATGCGTGTTTGCATTCTGAAGACGTCCATGTTTCCTTAAGCCTTCAGTTGTATTTTTTTTTTTTTTTTTTTGGTACTGTGGATTGAACTCAGGGGTACTCACCACTGAGCCACATCCCAGCCCTATTTTGTGTTTTATGTAGAGACAGGGTCTGAGTTGCTTAGCGCCTCGCTGTTGCTGAGGCTGGCTTTGAACTCACGATTCTCCTGTCTCAGCCTCCCTAAGTGCTGGGATTACAGGTGTGCGCCACCACGCCCGGCTTCAGTTATATTCTTGGTCAACATGGTGGAAGACGTGATTGTCCAAGTCCAATTGAGTGATAGAATTTAACAGCCTTCCTGGTTTATCTGGTTATTTCTTTTCTATTGTCCTTCAGAGCAGTTGTTTCTGTGCTTTGAACTCTACCCTACTTTCTTTGTCCTCTAAGAGTTATAATTCACTCATGTACCCCCAGGCTTCTGTCTGCCCCCTAAGACTCAGTCTTTAGGATACCTTTGCATATGTTGGGACCGTTTTATGATAGGGTCCCAGTTATTAGCAGTGTTCTCTGTGATATTCTATGGATTAGGGTATTTACCCCAGGTTTTAACTTTGGAAGTTTAGAAAGAAGCAATTATATTTAGACACTGGTGGATATATGTGCCATCTCAGGTCTTCAACAAAGATGCCTAGGTCTCTGTATCCTCTTCCCTGAGGTTGCTTCTTCCCCTAGAAGGAACTGGTAGGAAAGTTTGTAAGAACAGAAGATGAAGAATAACTGAGTCAGATTTCTGCCCAAATTGGAGGGAATAGGACCAGCCTTGGCTGTGCATCTGGACATAGGCTGTAGGCAGCCTATGATGCTTGAGGAGGAGGCATAGGAGGACCACTTAGATGCTTTTTTCTTTCTTTTTTAAATAATGAATGCTTTGTATATAATAGCATTGACAGGACTAATAACTTTAATAGTACAATAAAAACATTTTTCACTAGTTCTAATCATTTATACATGACAGCAGAAAGACTTTTGATTCATTGTACACAAATGGAGCAGAATTTTTCACTTCTCTGGTTGTACAAGTAGGGTCACGGCATTTGTGCAATCATACATGTACCTAGGGTAATGATGTCAGTGTCATTCCACCATCTTTCCTACCTTCATGCCCTTCCCCCTCCCCTTTGCTCCATCCAAAGTTCCTCCACTCATCCATGCCCCCCACCCCATTATGGCTCAGCATCCACTTATCAGAACATTCGGCCCTTGGTTTTTTTTTTTTTGGATTGGCTTATTTCACTTAGCACGATATTCTCTAACTCCACCCATTTACCTGCAAATGCCATAATTTTATTCTCTTTTAATGCTGAGCAATATTCCATTGTGTATATATACCACAGTTTCTTTATCCATTCATCTATTGAAGGACATTGGATGCTTTTTTCTAATCATTAAAATCTCCTTGGAAATTTATAAATTGGGGTTAGAGAAAGATTAAAGCCATTGAGTCCAATAGCATAGCCAGAGATGGAACTAGCTTAGAATGCTGAAAGACCTCCCATTTCTCCTCTGGAAGCCTAAGAACTCTGCCTGGTCTATCCTTGCTATCTGAGGCACAGTCACTAGTCTAATAGTGGCAGCCTGCCCCTCACTCCTGAAGTGATCCCCAGGTTTGGAGCCCTCCTCTTTTTCCTCCACTTGTCTGTGGCAGGCAAGGCTTGCAAGTCTTGGGCTTGGAGGTCACAGTGTTGGTGCCAGAACGTTCAAGGGCCTATGTGGTCAGAGGAGAAAGCCAGGAAGCCTAGAGGAGGGTAGACTGTAGTCAGTAGGAGTCACATGGTTATAGTTCTGGGAACAAGTGTAGGTGTATAGGCTAGCTACATTCTATCAGTGGGATATCATCTGCAGTGAACCAGTATAGTGTCCTAGGGAATGGTGAGTTAATCAAGCACCCTGCTGACTTGGTTACATCCTAGAGCTGCAAAGATAGCAGTTAATAATTAGAGCTGCCCAGCATTCATATAGCCTTTAACTGTTTGTACAACACTCTTCCAAGCACTTTACAATATTAACATATTTAATTCATAATAATCCTTTGAAATAAGTACTGTTTTCAGTACTTATGAGGAAACTAAAGCACAGAGAGTTAAGCAATTTGCCTAAGGTCACACAGCTAGTAAGTAGTAGAGCAGGATTTGAATCCAGGTAACCCAGTTCTCTCTCAGAATCACTGAAAATAGCAACACTACCCCTCTGAAGGTGTACTACTAATCCTGTCAATTGAAATCAAATTGCTTCTGGTATTTTCTGTTCATCAAAATGGAGAAAAATGCACTTTCTGGATCGATAGCTTATTTCTAAATGCTAGGAGCTGTATTTTCTTTTTCCAGCAAGGAGACTATATCTGGAACAGCCCTTCTCATTGGACTTACTCCTTAATTAAATCTTAAGATAGCTATTCTCCAAATCCCATTAACGTTTTGTACCAAATTGAGGAGCTGAGTAGAGATGTGACAGGAGGGTTTAATGTCTCTGTGGCCTTAATATCTGATTCATGCAGGGATGCAATTTCATTTGTGATTCACTTTATTGGGAGGAATTGCTCTGTGACATTTTCCTAACCCTATCATAATTTACCCTATAAACATTTGAGGGTCCACTAGATAGTAAATACGATTTCAGGCTCTGTAAATGTAATAGGAAATAATGAATGTTCTTGCCTTTAAGCAACATACATATTCTAGTTAGAAAAGACCAAGAACTTGTAAACATACCTAAGGTAATTTCAGGTAAATAAATATAAATAAATTTCAGGTAGTGTTAACTATATGGATCACATAAAGCTTGGCCAAGGAAAACCAATGTAGCATTCTGCTACTTGCTAAGACCAATTAAACATTCAGAGGACTGAAATATACTTGAAAAGGGTCCAGTTTCCATTGAGCCTGCCAAGATATGCATCTTGGGATAGAGCTTCTTTTTACTAAGTCACCATAAGTCTCCACTCAGACTGACCAAGCCCCGTGGCATTTGGGATTCCTGAGAATTAGTGTCAGACCAGGCAAATGGCCACAGTTTCTTTTGGGAATGGCTGGGAGAGAAGTTTGTGTAGCAGATATGGTGAATGGGTACAATGGTACCCAGCCATCCTGTCACTTAAAGGAGTCCAGATTTGCAAACTAACTCAGGTCAATATAAAGTTAAGACTTTGTAATACAAGTTAGATTTCTAAGTTTACGTATCTGAGGAATTTTGGTTATTTGAAATAACTAACATTAAGTAGCTTACCCATTGATTTAATTTCCGGAGCACCAAGTTATAGCCAGCATTCTCTGCATGGTGTGCCATCCCTGGACTGATGACATGACTGTGTCTGCTTGACCTTTGATGGTTAATTGCTGTCAACTGAGCTTGGCCACTTGATAGTTTTGCTAAGGTCTTTATTAGAACAGCAGCCCTAGCCATTGGCATTCCTCTTTAACTTGAGTAGTCATTAAGCGCTTTTTGAAGACCTTGTTACTTACTTCACTCATCTGCCACTCATGGCAAGGTTAAAGGTTGGGGGATATGTGAAGGGGATAGTTTCCTGAAGTTTTTGGATTCCTTCTTTTTTCATTAATGTCTTTTGGTTCCATTTCTTTTTGGCCACAGTTAGGTCTAGGTTATGTTAGCCAGAATAGCAAACTCTTGGAACCACAGCAGGCTGATTTCCAAACTAGATTCATTGGTGAATGTATCCACATCATTGTTGAGCCATATCCCAAATTATATTTTATCCATCTTGGCTGATTACTGAAAAAATGTATCCTCTGGGAAACATTTCTCCATTTTAAGGAATTTTTAGGGTTTCTTTTAGATCCCTAACCAAGACATCCTTTCCACTAGTCAGCCCCATTTCATACTAAAGGCCATGTTAAATTCTAACTTGGGTTGCTAAGGAGCAACAAAGAGAGATGGAACATGAGGGAAATGAGTTCTTTCCCAAAAGGAAGCCACAGTTGGATCAGAGAAGAAGCACAATGGGGATTAATTTCAGAAGTGTCTGGGGGTTCACCAGAGTCCAACAAAGTCTTTTGAATTCTCCCAGATATCTCAATTTAAGTGGTCATATCTCATTCTTCACTGAGCAATTTCTTAAATTTTAATATAAAAGGTCTGGAAAGATTGACAATTCAACTGACAGGGTAATCTAGCAGCCTATGGAATCTATAAATTTATTTCTTACCCAAACTGAGTTTTAAGAGTTCGTTTTGTGTTCTAGATACAAACCCTTCATCATATATATCTTTGGAATATATTCTTCCACTCTGTGGCTTGTATTTTAATTCTCTTAATATCAACTTTTGAAGAGAAAAGTTATTTTTAATTTTGAAAAGTCCAGTTTATCAATACTTTTATAGGTTGTGCTTTTGGTGCCATATCTAAGAAATCACTATAGCTTATGATTAGAGTGATTTTTTTTGCCTATTTTTTCTTCAAGTTGTGTAATTTTAGATCTGTGATTCACTTGAGTTAATTTTTTCATGTAAAGCTAAAAAGAATATTTTCCCTCACTGAATACCTTGGCATATTTGTTGAAAATCAATTGACCGTGTATGTGTGGGTCTATTTCTAGACTTTATGTGTTTCATTGACCTATTTGTCCATTTTCGCAGCTATATCACACTGTCTTGATTATTTAATTTTATAAAAATCCTGAAGTCAGGTAGTTTAAGTTGTGCAATTTTATTGTTCTTTTTCAAAGTTGTTTTGGCTATTTTAGGTTCTTTGTATTATCATAATATGTTTAAGATGAACTTATCAGTTTCAATAAATAGTTCCCAATATTTTGTTTGGGTATAGATTGAATCTATAGAACTGAAGAGAACTAGATAGGTAGTTCTTACATTACGGCATTGTAAAAATCCAGGAACTTCCAATCCATGGACATGGTATATCTCTCCATATATTTAAGTCTTTTTCTTATCTCTAAATAGTGTTGGGGAATTTTCAGTACATATGTCTTGCACATATTTTGTCAAATTTATTCCTAAATTTTCATACTTTTGATGGTATTGTAAAGAAACATTAAAAATTTCAATTTCTGAAATTTTATTGCTGGTATGTGGAAATGCAATTGACCTTATATCCTGTGACCTTGCATAATTTAAGTTCACTAATTTATTCTGGTTGCCTTTGTATATATTGTAAAGCATTTTCCACATAGATAACTGTGTTATATAAAAATAAAGATGGTTTTTCTTCTTCCCTCCAATCTATACACCTTTATTTCTTTTACTTGTTATAATGCACTGGTAATTTGCACTGGCCATATTGCATCAGAAACTCTAGTGTAATTTGAATACTTATGATAGTAAATATCCTCACATTATTTCTGATCATAAGGAGAAAGAACTCAGAGTTTCTCTGTTAAATATAATATTAGTTGTAGAATTTTTTTGTTTTTTGTTTGTTTGTTTGCATATGTTCCAACCAGGTTGAGGGACTTTCCTATTCCTTATTTGATGAGAGAGGTTTTGTTTTGTTTTGTATTTTAAATCAGGAATGGCTTTAGATATTGACAAATAATTTTTTGCTCCATTTGAGATGATCATAATTTTTTATTTTTTAGCCTGTTAACAGAGTGAATTATATGAATTTTATTTTTTAAGATTGAACCAGCTTCACACTCCTGGAATAAACTTAATTTGGCCATGGTATACTATTCTTTTTTATGTTATTGGATTTTATTTTCTGCAGTTTTAGAATTTTTGCATCTGTGCTCATGAGACTTATTGGTCTGTTTTTCTCCTTCTAATATCTGTCTCATTTTGGTATCAGGGTAATAATGCTATGTTCATAGAATGAGTTGGAAAATATTTTCTCTTCTTCAATGTTCTGGAAGAATTTGTTTACAATTGGTATTGTTTATGCCATAAGTGTTTTGCAGAATTTGTCAGTGACACCATCTGGATGTGAATTTTTCCTTGTGGAAAGTTTTTTTAACTACTTATTCAATTTTTTTTCCAAAGAAAGTAAACTTTTCAGATTGCCAACTCATTGAGTAAGCTTTGGTAGTTTGGATCTTTCAAGGGATTTTCACATTTCATCTAAATTGTTCAATTTACTGAGATAAAATTACAGTATTATTCTTTGGAAATATAATTAATCTGTAGTTATATTATTTCTCTCATTTCTGATATTGATTCTCTCTCTCTCTCTCTTTACCTGATTTCTCTGGCTAGAAGTTTACCAGTTTTATTGTATTGGTCTTTTCAAGAACTAGCTTTTGGTTTTCTTGAGTTTTTTTTCTCAATTCTATCTCATTAGTTTCTGTTTTTATCTTTATGTATCCTTTCTCCAGATTAATTTGGATTTAATTTACTCTTTTTATAGTTTCTGAAAGTGGACACTGACACCAGTAATTGGTGATTCTTTTCTAGTGTAGACATCTAATGTTATGATTGTCCCCCTAACAACAGTTTCAGTGGCATTCCACAAATTCTGATATTGTGCTTTCACTTTCATTCAGGTTAAAATACCTTCTGACTTCCTTTTTGATTTCTTCTTTAACTCATGACTAATTCAGAAGAGTATTTTTAGTCTTGAGGGACAGAAATGAGGACTCCAAGTTCCTCTCTGGTGGCAGAAATGGGAGGATCTAATGTGAAATGAATGGATGACCACCCTGTGGACAAGCTGGTCTTCAGTGGTAGTCAATGAAATGAATATGCAGAGAGAAAAGGTGGGAGTCCCAGCACTAACCACACTTGTTCTGCTGAGCCACTTTACCAACTTGATGGGAGAAGCATCTCCAACAGCTCTATGTTCATCCCTTCTTGCTGCATCCAGGGCTGCAAGCCAGATATAATTTAAGACTTGATCTTCCCAGAGTGAATCTTAATGCTTTTGCTTTTAGGAAAATTGCTTTCTGTTCTTCAAGATTTATTTTCTTATTTTTCAGACATTATGGAAAGTTTCAGTGAGAAATTGAGCAATAGCACCCTGTTTTAGAAGCTGTGATTGATGTAAATTGGACAAACCTTGAGGCACATATTACTCGGTGGAATCCTTCATACTCTATCAATTCTTTGAACACTTCTCTCCAGAATTTCTATAAAACAAGGGTCTCTAATGAGAGCCCTTCTCTGAAAAAATTAAGAAGTGGAGTGTAATTACTGCATTAGTGGTTACTTACACTTGCTACTGAATCCTGGTCCACAGATTGTGCAGAAGAGGTTCTCTAGATTGACACTAGCCCATGGAAAATTAACCTCCCAGTAAAACATACCAGAGTGGCCCAAGAAATGCACTAATTCTTATGTGCCAGCTTTAAATCTGGGCAAGAGTAAATCACAAACAGTTCATGAGGGTAATTCATTTTTATTATTCTATATTTAAATTCTATAATGGCCTTCCTACATATGGATATATTTTAGTTTCTAGATTAAAATTTTATTTAAAATTTAATTTTTTAGATTAAATTTTTATATGCATGGTCCCCAGATTCCTTCAAAGGTAGCCTCAGTGAACAAAACTTGGTGTGACATCATGATAATAACACAGTGGGGTCTGGGGCTGTTGCTGCAGATTTCTGTACCCACACATATCCTGGCAAGGAAACATCAGAACTAGATACTGACATACATGTTGTGATCAAGGACCAAGACAGAGGCTCTGTGTCATAAGATGAAGGATGGAAATCAAGGTCAATTATATTTTGTAGCAGGGTACTCCTATTGGAGTTTTTCTTGGAGAGTCCAAGAATTTGGGAGGCACAAAGGGCTGGAACTAAGAAATAATTCTGTGTATGTATTGGTCATGCCCTGAACACTCAGGAAAGCCAGGTCGAAGTTCATGGAACTGAATTTGGGGGGCGTATTTGGTTGGATTCAAATTAGGATTGTGCATACAGTCCTGCATCAACATCTGCTTAACCTCTGGGTCTGTGGGGAAGAATTTCTGAAATTTTGGTTGGCTTGGACTTTGGGACCTTTCATACCTGACCTAATGGCACCTCTCTGTTCCTCCTGTCATAGGGAAGCCCCTTGGACTGGATGACAAGAACCTTTGCAGAGGATTTGTCATCAGAGTAGCTGAATAAATTTAGTGAAGTCACTTCATCTGTCTGGTCTTCCTTTTCCTAATCTTGGTTGATGTTGGACCAGTTGTCTCTGGGGGTCTCCCCAGCACTGATGGTTTTTAGTTAGTGGATGGCACAGACAACCAGACTCTGGAGCCAGTGCCTGGGTTCAAAGCCTACTAGGCCATTTTTACTTGTTTGACTTTGGGCAAGTTACTTAAGTTCTCTATGCTTCCTTCTCTCATCTCTGAAGTGGAGATAATAGGGTTATTATATTAGATGAGTTAATAAGCAAACACTAGTAAACATAATTACCAGGATTCCATGACCTACCATGGAGAATTTAAGTCAGTCATATCGGGGAACTAAAAATCCTGGTTTTTGAAACAGCTTGATATGGGCCTTGAGGAGACATTGCAAGTGACATATACTTAGAATATTAGTGAGATGGTTCCTGGGAAGCTGGATGAAATATTATTTCTGGAGGTTTAAAATTCTTTTGTTCTACTACCTTAGGGGAAATGAACCAATAAAGCCATTTTTAGAGATCCTATCACTTTAGCTGTCAGCTGTTGGACCTGCCTAGCAGCTGTATTTATTCTTGTGCGTTGCTGAATGCAGGGCAAAATTTTGACAAGTAAATTAATGGATAAAAAATATTAAAGAGTTGTGCTCATGAAATCATTTTGGTGTTGCCCGAAGACTAGTTTCCTTCAGGTATGTTTTACGTTGTGTGGGTAGTTGGCAGGGCCACCAGACCACAGGTCATGTCCATGGGGCAATATTCACATCTTGGTAGACCTACACTATTTGAATAGAACATGGATGTTGCCCTTAGTGGGGGCCACTGTTGTAGCTCATGGCTGGTCCACAGTTGCCCTCAGGGTTTTTAAAGGCCCTTCTGAGATCCATCACTTCAGGAATGAAGGAACAAGAACCCCAACTCTACATAGAAGCTGCATGAATCAGGACCTTCTTAGTTGGCACCTATCATGGACACATAACTCAAATTTAGCATAATTTATTGAATCCCATAACTGATAAGTCAAGAGGTAGTGTTCTATGCACGATTAAGTCTTGAGTTTCACATGGTGGTATTAAGATTCAGTTTTCCTTTGTCTTGGTTTTACTTCTCTTTTTTGTTGACTTTGGCCTGCAAGCAGGTTCTCCCTCTGTGGGAAGAAGGGAGTTCCAGACATATATGCCACCAGTGTGGCCTCTTTTCCAGTAGTTCTAGTTCAAGACCCAGAGGTTCCTCTGAATGGCTTTATGTGGATTGATTGACAAACATACATGAGCATCACTATGACCAGATCCATGTTGTACACTCATTGATCATTCCCGGGCCTCAAGTCCACTGTTAGAGCCAGGGAATATGGGCAGCTCTGGCCAGACTCTGGGGACTGAGAATGAAAGGTCCATTCCCCAGAAGAAAGACAGGGGCAATCTTAGAGACTTGGAACCGGGCATACAGAACAGCAAGTGTCCACTCTTGAAGCCTGGAAACATTATTCTCTCATTCCCTGTGCTAATATTTCTGCATGTTTTCCCATCCTCTTTTTTCCCCCTTTTCCTTCTTAATTTCTTTGCTTATTTTTTTAGGACCCTCCATTCAACCTGTTCTGTGAAAGAAACCCAATTGGTGTCAGAACATTAAAAAAAAACTAAACCAGAGATTGAATTTTAAGAATATTCCCCCTTCAAGAAGGTACTTTGGAGAATGTCTTTGGTAATGGTGACTTCCTCCTTTTCTTACCTACATGGTGACTACAAATGGAGTGGTGGAAGCCATTGCTGGCCTTTTTGTAGAAGTGCTAAGTTCAAGTTCAGGATTCACAATTAATTATATGATCTTCTGGCAAGTAAATTGATGTCTGTGGTACTTGGCTTGTTCATCAGTCAAATGGGAACTCTGCAGTGGGGTGCTATAATGGGTGCACACCAGCTCCGGAGGCCCAATTGTTAAATATTCAGAACTCGTCACTAGTATTTTGAAATTGATCATAGTAGACTTATCTGCATAATAGAAATCAGCAAGCATTACAAACTGGGACTTTTTGTTTTTTTTGTAAAGAGGCAATTTACAAGCACAGCAGTGGAATTATGAGACAGTTACTTGACATCTCCCAGGATTATTTAGGAAAACATCTCCAAAATCTGGAGAGTTAGTATTTGCAAAGGCGTGACAAGCCTGTGCTTTGGAAACAGCCAAACATGACCTCAAATCCTGCTCTGCTACTTCCTAGTTTGTGAGTTTGGCAGATTGCTTCATCTGTCTGAGCCAGGGTTTCATCATATTGAAATGATGATAATACCCATCTAGCAGTGTTGATGCTCGAATTAAATTGGTTAACAGTGTGGACTTTTGGAACTGAATAAATATTACTACACTTTGCAAAGGATAAAACACCATTCATTTAGAAAAGATTGTTCAAGGATGATCAACCAGAGCTTCCATTACTTTCTCTGGTTTACATCTGGAGTTTGATAGGATGTCAGGATGGATCATCTACATATGTCATATCAGTTGTTGCCATTTTTGGGGGTCTATTCTAGTTTAGTTAATGCCCCTAGCAGGGTTAGAAAGCCTACATTCAAGCATATCTATTTTTAAAAAAATTTTTTTAGTTGTAGATGGACATAATACCTTTATTTTATTTATTTATTTTTCACATGGTACTGAGGATTGAACCCAGTGCCTCACATGTGTTAGGGTTGACAAGTGTGTAGAATATGTACTAAGCACTGGGTGGAATAAAGTTGGTATCTTTTGGCCATTCAGTGGCTAAATGTTCAGCTAAGTTTTTTAGACCTTATTTGACAACCATTGGGGAGTCCATGATTCATGTATTTCCTGTAAGTTTCTACCCCTCCAGAATTTTTAGGCAACAAAGACAAATGATAAAGACAGGATATTTCTAGAAAGGAACTAGAGCAAAAAGCTGATTGATGTAGGTCAGGATCAAAATAACTCAATGAAAGGAATGGACAGGAAGTGGATGCTGGGGACTGTCAGAGAGAGGAGCAAGAGAAGATTATAGTTCCAGAGGGTGATACTCAGGAGTCAATGTCTGCTGGATGCCACTGATGGGTATCAACATGGAGACAGAGACAGCCACCCATAGTGAGTCTGTTCTCTGCCTTGCCCTTTTCATCTGATTCATTTGTGCATTTTTTCCCTTGTAGCCTCTCTGTTTCCCATACAGGTTTAGACAGAATCATTCATTCAGTAAGTATCATCCTGCCTGCTTCCAGCCCAACCACTTCCCTTTTATCTACTCAACAGATTTATCTCAGTATGTCATGTTTGTCCTCTTTGGACCTTGAATTGCTCATCTGCAAAACAGCATTTCTCTGTTGCTACATTTCCTTCTAGCTTTAATATTCTAAATCCTTCAAAACTTCATTCTTCTCTCCTATTCCCTATAACTTCCTTCTATGATCTAAATAAGTCCTCTTCTGGTCAATTGTCTAGCAAAAGCCCATGTAGGGATAGATATCTATATCTACCTACCTACCTACCAACCAATCTATATCTATCTTTATATCTATCTACCTACCTACTATCTATCTATCTATCTATGTATCTATCTATCTATCTATCTATCTGTCATCTCCCCCTGCTCTTTCTCTAGCATTAGCCATTTACAAGTTAAAATATATTGAGATGTTTGCCTGGATTGTTTTTAATCTTGGACTGTAAGTTCTTTGTCAACATGGGCTAAATTCTCCATGTTTCTATGAAAAACATGTTTATTTGATTTTTGTGGATAGACAACGTATTAATTGGTGTATGGGGAACCCAGAATAGAAATCAGAGCTCCTATGTGAGCCATTTTCTAGTTCTGTGATTTTTAACCTCGTTGGGTAACTTTTGACTTGTCTGCCTCATAGGGATGCTATGGGAATCCAATGAGAAAAGAGACCCATACAATTTTTTCAAATGGGAAGTCCTATAGAAATGTGAGGCACAGAGATGAGCTTCATAGATTCATAATGAGCACCACGTTCAAGTGCAATTGAGGAATAAAATACAGTCAGAGCTTGCAGAGTTGAACTGTGTAAGAGATGTAGGATATCTAAAATCTGAGCACTTCTCTCCGTCTTCATGAGTTTTGCTCATGTACATACCACCAAATCTGTCCTGGACAACTGTAATAGTTTCCTATCTTACCTCTCTTTTTCTCCACTCTTGCTCTCTTAATAATACTCAACTTTTACAAAGAAAAGGTTCACTTTGGATCACATTTTTGATGTTCTAGTATGAATGATTGGCTCTGTTGCTTTGGGTCTGTGGTGAGGCAGCACATGATGGTGAGGAGCATATGTAGGAGTAAGACCACCCACTTCATCATGAGCCAGGAAGCAGAGAGGAAGGAAGGGGCAGGGGTCCCACCATCCCTTTCAGGGCAGTTCTCCAAGGTCCTAAGAATCTCCCAGTAGGCCTCACCTCCTATAAACTCCACTGCCTCTCAGTAGCACCACCTTGGGGATAAAGATCTAAACTACAGAAATAGGTCAGTAGAAAATATCCCTAGAGTGAACAAATATATCATGTACTATCTCACAGTAAAACATAAAAAAAAAAAATACCAATGACTGATATATGCAGCAGCCTGAATGACTTACAAAGAAATTGTGCAAGAAAAGCAAAACATAAAAAAAGTACATGCTTTATGATTCTCTTTATATGAAATTTAAGAATAGGTAAAAATGATTGATGGGGTGATAAACACCAAAATGATGGTAGCTTGAGGGATAGGTATTAACTGAGTATAAGGACACATTATGGGGTGATAAAAATGTTCCATAACTTGATTTGTGTAAAGGTTGTGTGTGTGTGTGTACATAGATAACATTTCTTTGAACTGCACTTTTAAAATTTATGTGCTTTGCTGTGTATGGGAAATAATAGCTCAATTTAAAACATACCAAAGAAGGTATTTTTACTCCATGTGATTTTTGCTATTTACCCTTCCCCTTTGTTCCTTGTGATGGAGGGAAGACCTCTTGGTATACTCAGTTACTTCTGTGGTTGCTAAAACGTCTGTAGAAGAAGGCACCTGAATGCCTTTAAGAAGCTGCAGAATGTTTACCTGAGTCACTGCCCTCAGAGGTGGGAAAAGTTGTCTCCACTGAAGAGCATCTGTCCCAAGGCCTGGAGGAAGAGAGCCAAGACTGTGGCTTTCTGGTGAGTGAATACACTTCTGCAAAAATGCTGAGATGGCAGAAGGGGGACCTCAGGGACCCTGGAAAACATTGGCAAGAAGTGATTTAAACTTTCTGAAGTCATCAAAAAAATATGGCAATTCTTATTGCTCTCTATTATATACAGAGGAACTGAAAATATAATTATTCCCTAATTGGAAAATTCCTTTTTCATGCAAAGAGACAAGAAGAGTTCAGCACTGAGTTTTAGGGTCCTGTTGAAGAGCTCAGCAGGAATTATGGCTGAGAAGGAAAAGGCCAGTGGGGAGGCTATGCAGTGTTGGAACACATCAGTCCTTCACATCACTGCTCTTTCCATATTACCTTGCCTAGTTCCACTGGCCACTCCTCTAAGCCTCTGCTCGCCCTATCAGCCTCTTCCTCCAAGGGGAGCTCAACCTGTTATTTGCCATGTTGTCTTTCAGTTTAGATTTCCAGGAAGATGTTGTTGATTCTCTAACTGGAGAGTACAGGTAAGCAGAAGGATTTGATAAAACTGGTGGGTGAAAAGCTGGCATTGAAGAGAGGAAGGGTGAATTTTTATGGTTGAACTGAAAAGAGTTCATATAGGGCCCTTAGGGAGCCATAGCCCTTTTAGTTGCTAGACACCAGCCTCAATTTTTTAACCAGATCAAAATTTTTTCATATTTTTTTCTAGTTTTAGATGGATGTAATATCTTTATTTTATTTATTTATTTTTATGTGGTGCTGAGAATTGAACCCAGTGACTCACACATGCAAGGCAAGCGCTCTACCACTGAGCTACAGCTCCAGCCCTAACCAGATCAAATTTTTGATCAGTTTTCTTTTAAAGCATTTGGAGTATTCTCAGTTTGAACAAGAACATTTACCTGGCCTGGCATTTTCAAAGGGTTTACACTGTAGACAAAGCAAAAGTAGAGAATACTTATGCAAATTCCAGGTTATTCATTATGTAAGCCCTTGATGTCTATCAGTGTCTAAAATGAGCATGCTCTTATTGAATTCTCATGGAATGAAGTAGACCCGAATCTCTTCTCTTTGATGAGATGGAATGGAATGATGGAATCCCTAGGAATGCCTACATTTTTCTTACTTCTTTTTTTTTTTAATATATTTTTTTTTTAGTTGTAGATGGACACAATGTCTTTATTTTATTGCTTTGTATGTGGTGCTGAGGATCGAACCCAGGGCCTCATGCATGCAAGGCAAGCGCTCTACCGCTGAGCCCCAGCCCCAGCCCTTTTTCTTACTTCTTGATAGCTACTCAGTATTGGACCAGAGATGGAAACAGAGTAGTCTAAGGACTTCCTCTCCCTCTAGGGCTCTGTCTTATAACTCACAGAATCAGTGTGATAAGCGACTAAGTTCTTCTCACCAAGAAATATCTGGTTTAAATAATTCCTTAGATATGAGAAGGTAACTTCTCAGTTTGAATTATTCATAACTGATCCAAAGAAGGAGGTGTTCTGACAGATTCAATTTCCCTGTTTCTTTGTAAAGGAGCACCTGGAACAGAAGATAAAAAGATGAGTCAACATCTTTACCTTGTGTAAACATTGAAAACTCAGTTGACCAAAGATGAAGTGAGATTATGATCAGAGCCTAGACGGGCCTTTATTTGGGTTGGTTGAACAGTCAGAGAGAGAGAGGAAGAGGGAGAGGGAGAGGGAGAGGGAGGAGATAGATGGATTCATCCATCCACCCATCTATCTATCCAACCACCCATCCATCCACCTATCCACTATTGAAACAACCATCCATCATCCACCTACCCATCCACCAATCCATCAACCGACCCATCCATCCATTCATCCACCCACCTTATCCACCCACCTCACCCTCCTGGAATCCACCTATTGATCTATTCATTTATCCACTCATTGACCTACCCACCCACCCACCTATGGATCTGTCCGTCCATCCACCTACTCTTCCAATCAACATTTATTGACTATATGCTGTGAGCTAGACACTGTTCTATGCTTTGCTATAGTCTGCTGATCAAAGTTTGATCTCACAAAGCCGACATTCTGTAGAGATACAGACAACAACAACAACAAAGTGAAAACTTTCATACAGTGATATATTCTATAAAGAAAATAAAACAAAGTAATGTCCCCAAACAATTGGGAGATCATTGACAATTACTGTGGTTTCCAATTCAAGCTCCTTTTTGCCATAGATGTTCTTCTCTCATAGTTAAAATTTTCTCTTTTAAAGTCTTCTGTGGTGAATATTAGCATCAGCCTTCTTGATGAGATTTTTGTTTGGTTGGGTAAATTGCAGTGGTTGGACAGGATTTATTGTGCTTATTCAAGAAACGTAACATTTGTGTGTAAAATCTGCCTGGAGAAGTACACAGGAAGAAACCCATCAAGATAAAGACAGGCATGTGGAATTCCAGAAGAGGAGACAAGAGACGAATTTACTTTACAGGTCTTGAAGTCTCTAGGAATAAATCAATGATTATTCGTTAATCACACATTTTATTATTTGATAAGAAGGGAAAAGTCTCAAGCTCCTTTTAATCTCAGTAGGAGAATATCTTCCCTATGATTCAGTGGTATGGCATTGTTCCACATAGATGGCTTATTACTGGCATGTGGTCCAAGTTTGGACCCAGGGCCCTAGTGGGTTCCAGGAGGGTGAGGTGGGTAGAGTGTGAGCCATGATCTTGCTCCATATTTCTGCCCAATCATCTTCCCTGGATTCCTCCCCTTTTCCCTCTTCTTCCTTTTAATCTTTCAGCCATTGCAATGAGCTGGCCACGCTGAAGGCTGTGTGACTGCTCTTGCCAAGAGAGCAGTGACTTCTATGGCATATCTGATGGATTCTTATAAAGGCCAAATACAATGTCTTCCTTTTCTATTCAGTCTGCCCTGCTTCTCTACCATGGGTTATTATTTTTCTTCTGGATGGCTCTTTCTCTTTGACATTTGTGGTACCGATGTCCCTTCATGTTCTGGAAGGAAACCAGATTGGCAATTGAGAAGGTGGAAGTGGGGGAAGTTTCAGGAGGCAGCCATCGTCCAGCTGAGGTTCACCAGCTGGAGAACAAGGCAAGGCTATACCTTTACCCCAGTTTCTAGTTCATTCTCTTAAATATGCAAATAACAAAAATATCATGTTGTTTTCCTTATCTAGAAATGAGTTTCTGGGAATGGCTCAGGGCAGGAGGGTAAGTGAGATGTCTGTGTTTATAACCAAGTTCCACTAACTTTCATGTACAACGATAATTCAACAGTGGAGAGGGGTGATGATCTTGCCTCCCTGGAGACATCTGGAAATAGCTGAAGACAAATTGGGAGGAGGGACAAGAGGAGCAATATTACTGACGTGTAATGAATACATGACAAAGATGTTGTTAATTATCCTACAGTGCACAGGACACCCACTTCCTGCTTAGACATAATAGCTCTGAGTTTCATTCATAAAATAATTTAATTTTTGCTCACTTTATCTAAGGTTATATTGAAATGAACTCAGGATTAGCCAATTGACAAGTAAAATATTTGGTCAGTTACATATCATGGGGGAGACCTGAAGATATATTACCAAACTCTTCCTTCCTTTCCAGACTCAAAATTATTTTCCTGACTGGATTTAAGCTGGTATTCTAGAATAAATGGGTAGATTTAGTTCTTTTGAGAACTTTAGTATGCCAGAACAATTTGCTCTAAGTGATATCTTGTGATCACTTTTAGTCCAAAAGAATAAAGGAAACAAATGCTTGTTATGACTCACAGCTTGGTCAGATTTGGCTCCAGGACCCTTGTGGGAGGTAAGAGGGAAGCAGCGAGTTGATTTGATTCT
Source organism: Xerus rutilus (assembly GCA_028644305.1). Classification (NCBI taxonomy): domain Eukaryota; kingdom Metazoa; phylum Chordata; class Mammalia; order Rodentia; family Sciuridae; genus Xerus; species Xerus rutilus. Next base: position 48,706,896 of record CM053402.1, read on the forward strand.
TCAGAAATATTGAGGTGGATGTGGGGATCTTGACCAGCAGATACTGGCACCTGGGATAAAGGACTGTAAAGATAGGAGGGAGTCTGGAGTGCGCCTTGTTCAACCCAATCCATTTCACAGCAGTGAAAAGGCAGGTTACTTGACTGTTGTCCCCATGGTAGATTCATGTGATTCAGCTGAGAGATGCCTAGGCTAGGACTGTATGGAGACTGGAACTGAAGTTCAGCTATTTAGGGACAAAATTAAATTAAAGAAAGGGAAGAAAATACTGAAAGATTTTAAAAAGAAAATCAACATTTTTTTTTTTTTTGGTTATGGTTCCAGCAACTAGTGACATCAAGTAAGGACAGATAAATCCTGTGAGGCTCAAGGCATTTTGCTTTCTGTTTCTGGCTTACTTGTATCTGTAGCTTGATGGAGGAAGAGATAGCCTACTTATCAATTTTGCAGACCTTTTTTCCCTCTAACAATTATGGATTGAAATAAACTCAAAGGTCAACTAGAACATGAATAAGTATAGTTAGTTTAAGGTTTAAAAAGTCAATTGCATAAGGCTGGGGTTGTGGCTCAGTGGTAGAGGGTTTGCCAAGCATGTGTGAGGCACTAGGTTCGATCCTCAGCACCAAATATAGTAAATAGATAAAATAAAAGCATCCATCGACAACTAAAAAACAAATTAAAAATTAAAAAAGGCAGATGCATAAGTAGTTTTGTGTAGGTGAAAGTATCCTTACCTATTGTGGGATAGTCAAATCATGTTTGAAGTAAACCATGAGCTCTGAGAGCCTGGTTTTGTAAAATATATTTTTATTCTTAATCAATGTATAGTAATTGTATATATATATATATATATATATATATTTTGGGTACAGTGTGGCATTTCAATACCTTTATGCAATGCATAATGATCATATCAGGGTAATTGGCTTATCATCTCAGATATTTATCTTTGTTTTGGAAATATTCCAGATTCTCTCCACTGGTTATATTGGAGTATTCCATGAATTGTTGTCAACTATAGTTATGTCCTAAGCTATAGAGTATAAGAAGCCATTCCTCTGTGAACCAATCACATCCCTAAACCTGTTAACCATTCTCTCACCTTCTATTTCCTTCACACATTTCACAGACTGGGAACCATGTTTTAAGAAGAATATTAGTACATTGTTACCCCATCTAAACGGTAGGTGGTAAGGTGGACTGGAAGCCCCATTGTACAGAGGAGGATTAAAGAAAATTGGGAATTTTAAATGAGCCTTGTGAAGAGAATCAGAAATCAGGATAGTAGTCTGTGCATATTCCAGGGACATCATTTTGAGCTGCCTCCAATGACTAGACAGAATGAAGGGTTACATATATTCAAGCTGTTGCATGTATAGTTGGTTTGTTTTTGTTGCTGGATAGTATTTTGGTGTATGGATAAACCACAGTTGATCATTCACCTGTCAAAGGAATTTGAGTCATTTCCAGATTTGGGTAATTATAAATAGAACTGCTATTAAACATTTATGTACAGGTTTTGTATAAACATAAAATTTTATATCTTTAGAGTGAATATCTGGGCATAAGATTATTGGATCACATGGTATAAATATGATTTACCTTCTTAGAAAACTGCCAAACTGTTTTCCTAAATAGCAGTACCATTTTGTATTTCCCTAAAATGAGAATTCTAGTTGCTCCATATCCTTGTTAGAACTTGATATTCTCAATATTTTTTATTTTAGTCATTCTAACAGGAATGTAGTTATATTTTATTGTGGCTTTAATTTACATTTTGATGATGGTCAATGCTTTGAACAACTTTTCATGTGCTTATTTACTATCCATATATAGTTCCTAATGAAGTATCTGTTCAGGTTTTTTGTCCATTTTTAAATTGGGTTGTTTTCTTGCTGTTGAGTTTTGAGGATTCATCATATATTCTAATTCTTTGTGGAATATATGATTTGCAAATATTTTTTGCCCAGCTGGCAGCTTATCTTTCCATTCTTTTTAAAATGTCATATACAGAGCAAATGTTTTTTTTTATTTTAATGAAGTCCCACTCTTGTTTTTGCTTATTCTGAAGTTTTTCTAATCCTAGCTCCCACATATTTTCTCCTAATATTGGAGAAACTATAAAAATTACTATAATTAACAACAAGCCGGGCATAGTGGTACATGCCTGTAATCCCAGCAGTTCGGGAGGCTGAGGCAGGAGGATTGCTAGTTCAAAGCCAGCCTCAGCAATGGCAAGGCGCTAAACAACTCAGTGAGACCCTGTCTCTAAATAAAATACAAAATAGGGCTGAGGATGTGGCTCAGTGGTCGAGTGCCCCTGAGTTCAATCTCCAGTACTAAAAAAAAAAAATTAACAACAAAAATTTTTTATAGTTTTACCTTTTAGATCTGTGATTCCTTTTGAGTTGATTTTGTGTACTGTGAGGTTTAGATTAAAGTTCATTTTTTGCATATAGACTTCAAATATTCCTTCACCATTTATTGAAAAGACCATCCTTTATTCATTGATTTTTTTTGCACCTTTGTTGAAAATGAACTGGTCAAATATATATATGATGAATGAAAATGTTAAACATCCCTGACAATCATAGAAATACAATCAAAAGCACATTGAGATTCCATCTCACTCCAGTTAGAATGCTAATCATCAAGAGTACAAATAATAATAAATGCTGGCAAGAATGTAGGGATGGGGAAGGTGTGGTATACTTATACATTGCTGGTGGGACTGCAAATCAGTACATCCACTTTGGAAAGCAGTATGGAGATTACTCAAAAGACTAGTAATAGAACCAGTATATGACTCAGCTATCATATTCCTTGGTATTTATCCAAAATAACTAAAATCAGCATACTATGGTGATACAGACACATTAATATTTTTAGCAGGGCAATTCACAATAGCCAGGCTATGGAACCAGCCCAGGTGCCCATCAACAGATGAATGGGTGAAGAAACTGTGGCATATATACACACAATAGAATTTTACTTAGCCATGAAGAAGAATGAAATTAAGCCATTTGCTATTAAATGGATGAAACTGGAGAACATCATGCCAAGTGAAATAAGCCAGACTCAGAAAGTCAAGGGTCAAATGTTTTCTCTCATATGTGGAAGCAGGAGCAGAGTAAGGGGAAAAATGGGGGAGGGGCGTGTTGGATCTCACAAATATAGAAGGAAGATCAGTGGAGTAGAGGAAGAAGACTGAGGGTGAGGGAGGAGGGATGAGCAAAGTGAGGAAGTGTGGAATGAATTTGACAGGATTATACTATGTTCATGTATAAATATAGCACAGTGACTTCTACCTTTATGTCTTATCCATAAAGCATCAATTAAAAAAACGATGAATAAATAGAAGGGAGACCAGTTGAATAGAAGAAGGGGCCTAGGGAGAGGGAGGAAGAGGGAAAGAAGAGGCACTGGGGACTCTGATGCAGCAAATTAAATTCCACGTATATGTGATTATGTCAAAATGAACTCCACCATATGTCTAACTGTAATGCACTAATAAAAGCATTTTAAAAAAGAGTAAACTATCCGGGCACGGCAGCGCAAGCCTGTAATCCCAGCATTTAGGGAGGCTGAGACAGGAAGATCCCGAGTTCTAAGCCAGCCTCAGCAACGGCGAGGCCTAAGCAACTCAGTGAGACCCTGTCTCTACATAAAACACAAAATAGGGCTGGGGATGTGGCTCAGTGGTGAGTATCCCTGAGTTCAATCCCCTGTACCCACCCCCCCAAAAAAGAGAGAAAACTAAGTTGCCATACTGTGAGCTATGAGTGAATTGACCTATGTTTGGATCCTATTCTTTTCCACTCTTGCATTCGTCTCTTCTCTTCATGAATCCAGTGTTGTCTTGGTGATGGTTAGTAGTTTTTAAAGTGCTATTGTTTTAAAGTGCAGTGTATAATTTACTCAGTTTTCTCCAACAATCTGTAATCTCTTGTGGTATTATTTCCCACCCCCATGTATTGATGTGTTCCCTTTATAAAACACCTTAAGGAATTTCTAGCATGTCAACTGTAACAACAATGAAGAAATGGACCTCTATGTATGAACATGATGAAGATGCCCAAGACACACTTCTAAGAGGAAAAACAAGTGATAAAATAATGTGGTATAGTATCATGCTAAAAAAAATAAACTGGAAAGCTATATACCAATTAACTTGGAAGCATTTTTAAAATCCTTAATATTATCCCTAAAGAATTATAGTAGCAGGTTAAGATTTCATTTTTTTAAAAAAATTTTCAGTTGTAGATGGACACAATATCTTTATTTTATTTATTTTTATGTGGTGCTGAGGATCGAACCCAGTGCCTCACACATGTGAGGCAAGCGCTCTACCACTGAGCCACAATCCCAGCCCAAGACTTCATTTTTAATATTTCTGTAAAGAATTTTAATAATGAACATGTATAACCTTGATGATATAAAGGGCAATAAAGAAACAGGAATGTTCATTCTAAAATAATAAAACTAATGTACACACTTACAGGGCTTTTGGTCAAAGCATGGTCTTGGGATATCTTTGAGATCACAGACTTATTTGTCTTTGTATAATCTATTGCAAAGCACATGGCAGATACTCAGTGCTATTTAAAATAAAATGCATACATAATTTAACCTAGACTTAGGAAAGTTTGAAATTGGTGTCACCATTGTTTTGGGTCATTCTTTTTTGTATTTTCCTTTAGGTCTTTTCACTAATCCACTGTAATTCTTTCCTGCTAGAAACAGACTTAAGACCCTAGAACCAGGATGTTAAAGATCTTCTGCCCCATGATTGGTCCATTTGCTTAGAGTTCTGTTTCTCATGTCTATTTGCATGGCTACTCTAATTGGCTTGTGTGGCTGAGGAATGGCTTACCACTTGCAGAATGTTCCAAGAATGACCAACGCTGAAGGTTTGTAGGCTGAGTCCTTATCATCTGAGCACCCTTTACTTTCAGATGTGCAAAACATTCCATTTATCCTCCAAACAATGCTGTATAGTAAGCACTAGTTTCATCTCCATTTTACTAATACTTACAGTTAAAAAAGCCAACATCACACAACCAGTCAGTTGTGGAAGTGGAATTCTTTGCAGTTCTGTCCACAATCCTACAAGCCTTTGCAACTAAGGGAAGAATCAGAGGCTTCAGACTTGAGCAACTGTCTTAACCTCTCACATTCCAATTCATGTAAGGGCCCTATGGTCTTCCAGTGGTTCTCCTAGGGAGACACGGCTGCCATACTCTGAGGAGAGTGAACACAATAGCTATTCACAAGCTTGCTGTAAAGAAGGATGTTGTCTTTTTTCTTAACTTGTAAAAAATTATAAAATATAATTTTATACATGTAAAAGTGTAAATCATGTATGCAAATACTTTAAGGAAGAATACAAACATCACTGATGAACCCACCACTAGGCTTAAGAATTACCAAGTTTACCAGTGTATCTGAAGCTACCATGCCTCTCGCCTAGGCCATATCTCCACCCCCAACTGTTCTCGTGATTGCTGTTCATCCCTTTTCTTTTTTTTGGTGGAGGGGTGAGGGGTACTAGGGATTGAACTCACGGCATTCAACCACTGAGCCACATCCCCAGCCCTATTTGGTATTTTACTTAGAGACAGGGTCTCACTGAGTTGCTTAGTGCCTCGCCATTGCCGAGGCTGGCTTTGAACTCATGATCCTCTTCCCTTACCTCTCATTCCTAATCAGTCGCCAAATCTTGCCAGTTGCACATTGCATCATTTCCCCTGCCTCTACTCTATTCCATCTGACCCCCTTCAATCCCTCACCTGATTGCACAAGTCTCCTAACACTTCTCCCCCAACCTGTTGCCACTCCCATTGCTCTTACCCACACGCCTACTTCAGTGATTCTGAAGCTCAGCTCTGCCTCACTTCCTGGACTAGTCACTGCCTCCTCTTCACTTTGTTCTTGCAGATCCATTCCCACCCACATGAGCTGGAAGAGGATAATCCAAGAGGTAACTGAACTGTTGAACAATGGATGGACCCTTGATTCAAGCTGACCCGTTCTTTTTCTTTTTTCTTTTTGTCATAAATTAGGAAAAGGAGGGGAGCATTTGAGAGACTGCTCTAGCTTGCTCTGGAGAATCAAGCTGTGAGAGTCCAGAGATGTAGGATGAGTGAGACTTGACATTCAGCAAGCTGAGGCCGTGAGCCAGTCAGAGCTGTGTGGGAACAGAAATCCTGAGGAAACAGGAAGGCCACCTGCAAGAGAACAGGAAAATGGGGCAGACACAGAAAGAATCCAGCAAAATACCATGTGGAGTGTGAGAGAGAGAAAGAAAGAGGAATAGAGAGAGACTCTCCAAATAGTTCAATTTCCGAGAACCCTGGTGGATTGCTTTTTGAAATTTCTCTTTATTCTTTTAATAAACTCCCTTTTTATGTGAACAAGTTTGAGTAAATTTTAGTTTCTTTCCAACTACTAGTCCCTAACATGATGTTAGTCCATCTCAAATGGCACAAACTCCCCAAAGTATTTTGTATTATGGTTTCCCTTAGAGAAGAATCTGAGACAGGGACTGGGAGGAAGGCATCCTGCCCCTCAACCTGCCCCTCAGGAAGCCGAATCCACAGAATGGGGAGAGTGAGGCAGGGAAAGATAAGATGCCAATAATTTGTGCTATTGATCTGGGCTCAATCCTATCGCAGACTCTGTGAGAAAGCATGTAGAATGTGCCTCATTTGCACCTCCAAAGCATAAGAAGTTGGGGCACTGCCCACCAATTCCTGTCCCTGTTGGTGGAGGTTCCCCAGGAACATGAACTCTGCAATAATTCTGGACTGCCCCTGCAAGGGCTGAAAGAGCTCTCAAGCTTTAGAGAAAGTCCTGCCATGGGAAAGTGGAGAATGGAGAGGTGAGCTGGAATGGTGATGGCATGCATGGGGGCCTCTCACCACAGCTGCCCCTGAAAGTGGGGATGGATAGGAAGTTGTGTCATGGGGCACAAAAGTGTCTGCTAAATCTTTCAGATTTCTCTTTTGCATATATACAGGACATTCCCCTTTGTGTCTACAAAACACTAACTAGTCCAGACCAAATTCCTCCACCATAGCCATCCTGATGGAAGCTCCTTGACTTGATTTGGCAACCTAGATCTTCTCCAATACCACTGTTGATCAGGGAAAATCAGGAAGGAGCACCTGATCTGATCCTACACTCCGAAACTTCACCCAGTTCTAACATGGAGAAGAAGAATGACAGATAATTGATCTTGGTCCATGAGTGGTCTAGCCATTCCATAAACAAGTACTGGCTCTCCCACTGACTTTGTGACTTCGGCTAACTTACCTATCCAGCTTGCTGAGCATGTGTTTCTCTTATCTTTAGAAAGGAAATCAATATTTATCTTGGAGGCTTGCTGGGAGCATTGCATCAAGCAACGAATGAGAGATCCAAGTAGGGCAGCAAAAGAGTTGTTAATGCCCAGTGTGTTTGTTCCATTGCTTTCTTTGGAACAAGCATTTAGAAAGAAAGGCTGTTTTGCCTGAAAAATATGTGTTCTCTTTTTCTTGGAAGAGTATCTTTGTTTTCTTTATTCTTTTTTTTTTTTTTTTTGGTACCAGGTATTGAACTCAGGGGTACTCGACCACTGAGCCACATCCCCAGCCCTATTTTGTGTTTTATGTAGAGACAGAGTCTCACTTGAGTTGCTTAGCACCTTGCTGTTGCTGAGGCTGGCTTTGAACTCGTGGTTTAAACCCCTGCCTCAGCCTCCCAAAGTGCTGAGATTACAGGCGTGCGCCACCATGCCTGGCACGAGCATCTTTGTTTTCTATTGGGAAAGTAGCCTTTGTCTCTCTGCTCTTGTTGTTCAGGGAGAGCTGCGCATGTCTCCTGCCCTAGGATGGGCACACGGCCCCTCAGGACAGGACAATAAGACAGGCAGTGGCTGTTTCAAGATGGCCATCCACCCTAAGGGGATGAATACTTAATTTGAGCTATGGGAAAAGAGAAATATATTTTGACTTGGATTCTAAGCACATAGGACCTGGGTCTGGAGTTATTGGTGTCCATCTTATTCTGATAGTAAGGACAGCTGAGTGTGAATTCCACATAATGGCATATGTTGCTGAGAATGTCAAAAAAAGATGGAATACTGATGGCACCATTGGGACATTGGACTCTAAAGATGACTGAAATAAAACTTTCTGGTTATTTGGGTGAACAAACGTGGGAGTTGGAATCTTGTTGCTTGTAACCCTTAAAGTCATGATTGACACAGCATTTGACTTTCTAAGGATCCACATGGTCAGCCACAAGATATGGAGTGGTAGTGACAGTGAAAGGTCAAGGTTCACTTACACTGACTTACAGTGTGTCTCTATCAGCCTACTGATTCACTCTTGTGAGGGATCCCAAGTCAGAGAAGACCATATCCTTCCAGGAATGGCGTGGGAATCTGGGTTGGCAGCCAGCAGAGGCTTTCTTGGCTAGGCAGACCACATGTGGCTGGTTGCTGGTGCAGGGCCACTAATGTAGTCCATCCTCCTGCACAGGTTCATGCTACCATGCTGAGCACACTATCTTCCTTCAGGGCACCAGGATCTCAATGTTTCTGACCCTCTCTCTGCAGAAAACTCGTGAGTTCTGCCTTCACAGCCAAGTCTTCTGCTCATGTATAGTCAGATATCTGTCACTGAACAGATTTGCTTGGAATAGTCTTGAAATAATAGTTAAACCCTAGAGGAGTTCCATTTTGGAGGCCGAGGTTCTCACTAGCAATTTTTTTTTTTTTTTTTTTTTTTGGGTACCAGGGATTGAACTCAGGGGCACTCAACCACTGAGCCACATCCCCAGCCCCATTTTGTGTTTTATGTAGAGACAGGGTCTCACTGAGTTGCTTAGCGCCTCGCCGTTGCTGAGGCTGGCTTTGAACTCGCGATTCTCCTGTCTCAGCCTCCCTAAGTGCTGGGACTCACTAGCAATTTTAAAGTGAGTAGAGCTTTTCAATTAGAAGCTGCTTAGGTCTATGACTTAGAGGGCCAGTTGTTTCTATGAGCACAGTAAGTGCACCCTAGAAGACTGCTTGGGTGTCCTTGAAGAAATAGCCATTGTTATAGGCTGACTTGAAAGTTAAGTCGGGTCGATCCCATTTTGCTCAGACATCTCACCCTGTGCAGAATTGGGGTTACCCAAAGTGACTTCATCTTAGAGAGAAGCCATTTTGACTAGGGTTTCAGTTGGCTGGCATAAGAAACTTTAATTCTTGTAAAGCACCGTGACCTGGCCTGGCCAATCACAAATGTCAACCCTGCGCCTAATGGAAAATTCCCGACACTGTAACTGTCTAGCTGTTTGCATGATCACTGACTTGTTAGCTTCTGTAACTGAGCTTGCTTTGTACAATTGCAAGTGCCTCCCATAGCGGAAATGATTTTTACCTTAAAAGGCCTGGATTCACAGAGGTCCAAGGCTGCACCCGGAACAGCGTATTGCTGAGGGGCAGTCACCAGCTGACTAATAAAGATTCTTTTAAAACTCCAATTTGGTTCTCTGGATATCACTGAGGGGCACCTCATAACACCATTTCCTCTGGTTCTAGAGTGTCTCCAAATGAGTTGTATAAATTTCTTTTGGGTATTGGCTGTGTCCGTCAAGGTCCAGGCTGGGAACAGATGGGATGTATTAATTTTCTAGGGCTGCTATGACAAATTGCCACAAATTAGATGGCTTAAAATAGAAATTTGTTGTCTCCCTGTTCTAGAGGCTAGAAGTCTGAATTCAAGCTATCAGCAGGACCCTGTATTCTCTGAAACCTGAAGAAGAGAGCACTTCTGAGTTAGTTTTCCAGCACTGTGATGATAAGTACATGACAGAATCAACTTAAAGGAGAAGTTTGTTTTGGCTCACTGTGTTGGAGATGTCAGTCCATGGTGGCTTGGCCCTATTGCTTTGGGGCTTGTGGCAAGGCAGAACATCATGGCAGGAGCACACTGAAAAGGAAACCTGTTCATCTATGGCAGCCAGGAAGCAAAGAGAGACAGACAGGAAGGGACCAGAGGTCCCGATAACCTAACTTTCTCCCACCAGGACCTACCTCCTGAAGGTCCTACCATTTCCTAACAGTGCTACAGGCTGGTGACTAAGCCTTTAACACATGAGCCTTTGGAGGACATTTAAGATCCAAACCACACATTTGCAGGCAAATGAATGGAGTTGGAGAACATCATGCTAAGCGAAATAAGCCTATCCCAAAAAGCCAGGGGCCAGATGTTTTCTCTGATAAGTGAATGCTAATCCATAATGGGGACGGGGCATGAAATGAGTGGAGAAACTTTGTATGGGTCAAAGGAGGAGGAGGGGGCAAGGGAATAGGAAAGATGGTGGAATGAGATGGACATCATTACCCTAGGTACATGTATGATTGCATGAATGGTGGGACTCTACTTCATGCACAACCAGAGAAGTGAAAAATCTGCTCCATTTGTGTACAATAAATTGAAGAGCTTTCTACTGTAATGTATAACTGATTAGAACTAAGCAAAAAAAAACATTCAAACCTTAACAACTTCCTTGCCTCTCTCTAGCTCCTACTGGTTTGCTGACAATCTTCAGCATTTCTTGGCTTGTAGTTGTATAACACCAATCTCTGCAGCACAGGACCTTCTCCCCATGTCTGTTTTCACATCTTATAATGACATCAATCACATTGAAAAGAGGTTAACTAGTTACATCTTGCAAACACCTCATTCCAAATAAAGTCACATTCTAAGTTACTGAGGAGTAAGACATCAATATATCTTTTTTGCGGGGGGAGAGGTACACATGATTCAACCTCTCACAAGAAGTAATCAAGGAGAGATTAATGAATTTAGTAACAGAGGTGTGGTTGGAGTTAAGAGAAACCAAGGAAGGATGATAAAACACCCAGGGCCAACAAGAGTAGGAGCCATTAATATCTAGACCTGAAGAGACAAAGCAGGGAGCCATCCCCAAGGGGATACCTGCCCAACACCTGCCTGATGGGAGCCAGGTTTCAGTCAACTACAGCAACCTGGCAGGGAGAAAGCTGCCATACAGGCCAGGATCCTGGGGCACTGAGATGGAGCAGTACTAGGATCTGGAGGGGCAAAGAGAGGCTGTCTGGACATTGGCCATGGCTGCCCCCTGCAGTGTGTCTTTATTTGTTTGGTCTTGCAGCCACGCCTTAGGGGTCCCCTGAGACTCCAAGCCATGTACTCTCATAAGGATTCTGGTCTTTTTAGGGTAGGGCCCAAAGGCTAAAAGTGGTTGCTGGGCAATGTGACTTTGTCGTTGTTGTTGTTGTTTCTTTATGCTTTCCTATTTAGTCCAATTTTGTAGATATTGAGGGAAACACTCAAAAAATTATCTCTATCTTTCCCAGTGTGGAGTGTGAAGGCTGTTTTAAAGCTCTACAGTATCTCAGGGTGGCCACTCTGTGGTCTGGAACAGTCAGTGGCTACCGGGTCCTTCTAAAGCCAGACTTTGTGTGTCTCCAGGACTACCTACCCTCAGGCTGCCCTCTTTCTGCCCAGAGCACTAGTATCTCAAAGCACAGAATCATTTTCAGTTTTATTATCTGTGAAATGGCTTAGCAGCCCTTGAAATTAATGAATTAAGGTTTATATGAAGACCAAATGGGATGCTGAAAGGAAATGCTCATTGGAAATTGTGAATATAATATGTGAGGTCATTACTACTGTGCATTATTTTGGTGGAGAGGTTACAGACAAAATGGGTTTGGAGCCACAGTGACACCTGGTGGCCATTATACATATTGCATGTCTTCCTTGCTCCAACCACAACCTTTTGTGTGTGGGGGTCTGAAGGTATCTGCCAATCACTCTTATTAACTCACTCATAGGTCTTTGACCACTCTGCTCCAGAGCACCTTTGGCCAACTGACAGGAGACCAGTGAGCAGACTCATGTCCACAGGAGAGTCTCTTTTTCAACAAGTCTGTTGCTCCAGGCCTTCTTTTGGGGAATTCCAGGTGTCTGTGATCTTCTCTCACCTCAGGAGTCCTCGCACTTCCAGGAAGTGACTCAGTATCAATGTGGATGCTTCCAGAGTCAGTCCCTTCTCCACCAAGCCCTTGAGTCACCCAAAGCTCAGCCTCTCACTTCCACCCTTGGTCTGGAACTCACCTGGCACCAGTTAGACTCCTAAAAGAAGCAGGTAAGACCCATATCCAGGGTTTGAGTGATGGCCAAATTCTGCCCAAATCCCAGCCCTGGTGAGTCCCCAGGATTGGCTGCCTGTGGCCCCAGATGCAGTCCTGCCTGTTCCAGAGCTGCTATCCCTACTTTCTGCCTACCAAGTTTCAGACACTTTCCTGCTGTTGTGCCCCCAAAACACCTCACCTGCCATCTTTTGGCTCTGTCCTGAGCACCCCTATAGTGCTTGTGTCCAGCACTATACTTCTCAAAAGAAAGTTACTTTGCTGACAAAACTTCTCAAAAGAAAGTTACCTTGCTGACTGACCCTCTTAAATTTTGCCCCCACATCTTGTTTTCCTATGGCTGTAGAACTCAACCATCAGCCACGTTCTGGGGTCTGATGGGCTGCAGGGGGATCATGTGATCCTGGGCATTTTACTTTTTAAACGAAGATTTATATGTGCACCTGTGTACCCTGTATGTGTTAATTTTGTAATGACAGGTTCAGGAAAGAAAGTTTTGTCCTTTTTTGTCTATAAATTTTAGATAATTTTGAGCCAACTTAAAATATTTGTGCAAAAAAAGCTGCCCTACATTTTCCAAAAGCCCAAGAATCATCCACTATATTAAAAAAAACTAAACTAAGTGAAGTGCCCACCAGTAATGAGGATAGAGGATTTAAATGAATTTTGCTATGAGAATGTAAAAAAAGTCTGCAATGAAGTGGAAACCCAGAGGTTCTCAGCATTCACTGCACATGTCAGAAAAGTGAGAGTCTAAAATTCTGGCTCAGCTGTGCCACCCTTCAGACCAATGAACTCAGTCCCTGGGGAAAGGTGCCAGGGGTATCATAGCTCTGTGGCACTGCCAGTGAGGAAGGCTATTAATAACATCAGTTAAACTTAATATTGATTCATAACTATACATTAATATGCAATAATATATCAATGATTGATATTTGTATGTGAATACACATTGTTAACATATTTTATATATTTATATTATTTACATATGTTCATGATACATATTAATATCATTAATATTAATAACTCATATATAATAATTACATTATATAATACTTAAATAACAGTTGTTATTTAAGTTAAAATTAATCACAATTAAAATTTAAAATTTAGTTTTTCACATGGCTGGCAGCTGCCATATTGGACAAGACAAGCTCTACTTCATCCTTACATAAAGTCCAACTGGGCAGTTCTATTCTAAGGGTTGCTGAGTCGAGGCTGCTGTGGGGAGGTCAGTCTTGCATACAATGGAGGTGGTTTTCTGAGTGAGCCTCTGAGCAGGCCAGTGGCCACAGTGTGTGTGTATAATGTGGGTGTTCCCCTCATTGTGCTTAGTTGTTACCCTCTGGAGGAGGGAAGGTTCCAGAAGTGTGTCCTAGGAATGTAAGTGTGAGATACCCAGAAGCCCTGCAGCTTCTGAGGAAGCTCTGAGCCACCCTCACTGGGATGGTGTCTCTTGCAAGGAGAGCTCCAGCAGGTTAGGCCATAGGGCTTGTGAGGGACCCCAGTACCAGGGAGAGGACACACCAGCTGGCACCCGCCAGGAAAGCCTTTATTCTCATGGAGTAACCCACTGACTTCTTCCAGTTAACCCTCCTCGGGGACATTGAGCTTCTCCTTCACCCCACAGGCCACCACGGCAAAAAAGAACTCTGGGAAGAAGGTGCGGACATAGACTGCGGCCTTGGGGATGGGGTTGGCCATGAACACCTCTTGCTTCTTCCGCCTCACGGTTCGCATCACCTCCTCTGCCACCTCCACCGGGTGCACGCCGTAGGCCAGTTTCCTGAAAAAATCTGAAGGAAAGGGGCAGGGGTTTATGGCCTGGCAGGGGAGCAAGCTGCCCAGAACCCTCTGCCTGCCCAAAATCTGGGGGAAAGTAGGCCGCCCTCTCTGTTTCTTCATCTGTGAAGTGGGCCTACTACCTCCTTGACACCTTGACCAGGGCGTTTTAAGCAGAAGGTAGGTACACAGAAGAGTTTAGGAAATAAGAAGGTGCTAGATGAATTAAGGGGCTGCTCTTTGTCATTGTGAAGCTGTGTTTGTCTAGAGCTTCCTGGGACCACTTTGCTTTGTCCTCCAGCTTGGTTCAGATTGGTTCTTCAATGTAGACCAAGAGCTTTGGGCTAGATGTAGGGTTTAGAATATTCTAGAATAATTATAATGTGCATTTATAGAGCACTCACTGTGGGCTGGTGAGATGGAAGCTTTAGGCACCTCAATAACTCTATGAGGGAGGTGGTGTTATCACTCATTCTCTAAAGGGGAAACCAAAGCACAGAGCCATTAAAGGACTTGCCAGTGTTCAACAGTCTGATCTGCAACAGAGGTAAGCTTCTAGTGTAGGTGGTCTGGCTTGAAAGTCTTAGCCTCCATTCTGTGCTGCCATTTTGGAAAGGGGGAACAGGACAGTTTAGTTTGGTTTGGTTTGGTACAGGGGATTGAACTCAGAGGCACTTAACTACTGAGCCACATCCCCACCCCTTTTTTGTATTTTATTTAGAGACAAGGTCTCACTGAGTTGCTTAGGGCCTTGCTAAGTTGCTGAGGCTGGCTTTGAACTCACAATCCTTCCACCTCAGCCTCCCGAGCAGCTGGGATTATAGGCGTGTACCACTGCACCTGGCTAGCAGGGCAGTTTTGCATGTGGTTATTACACATGCAGATTAGGCTCAGAGGCTGGTGTGGCAGCCTATGGAACAGGTTGAGTGACCAGGTCTATTGGTTGCAGGTCGTGATTCTCTTTTCCTAGTGCCTTGTCTTAAAGGTTTGAGGCCCGCATCCTGCTGTTAGCTATATGCCCAGGCTCTACCACCCCCAGACTCATGCTTCAGGAACACCCCCTTGGGCCCATTGAAACCCACTCCCCACTCCCCCCCACCCCGCCCCCAGCTTCCAGCCTCCCTCTGACATCTCACATTTCCAAATGGAGGATTCCCAGTTTCCTTGCTCAGGATAAACGTGGTACGACCGGATGAAAGTGGGGCTCACAGTACTGACCACAACATCATATTCCTCCACTTCGGCTCGGAGGCAGTCAAAGAAGCCTAGAGCTGCATGTTTGGAGGCTGAATCTGGAAGAAAAACAAGCCAGAAGTAGGTGTGGGAAAGGCCTCAATCTTGTTTCCTGGTGAGTACACTGGAGACCAGAGGGCCAACATATGCATTCCTACAAACTCCAAGCTGAAAGTGTCCTTAAAAAGTCCATGCTTTGCTTTATAGATGAGGACAAAGCCCTCTTGAAGAGGAAGAAAGAGCCAGAGCTGGGATTGAATCCAGTTTAGCCATTTGCCTGCTGTGTGCCCTTAGGCCAATGAGACTCAGTTTTCTTATTTTTACAAATGAAGATGAAATCTCTCTTGACAAGTTATTGTGAAGATCAAATGAGCAAACATAAAATGCCCAGCATGGGTATAATTTCCTGTTCCTTCCCAGGACTGCTGATACCCAAGGGACTTATCCAAGGTATGGGGCCAACTGGTGGCTGTGGTAAGCCTGAAGGACAAATCTTCTTGCTTCCGGTCCCCCTTTTCTTCTTGAAAAAACTGCCCATATCATCTAGCACCAAATTCAGTTCAAATCATGGAGGCCATGGATTGGGTAAAGAATTGTTCTAGAAATTCCAAATGGTGGACACTCCCAAAGCTTTGGGAAGTTGGAGCCACCTCTTAAGTGTGTGGGCCCCGTCTTCACATTTTAGAAGTGTCAACTGCAGGCTGAGAGAGGCAGTAGGTAGATGTTTTGTGCCCTCCCCCATGCTCAGATACCTACAACCAGACTCCTTCCCTTGTTCTCCAGACTGAAGGACCAGGCTGTCCTTTCCATTCATACTGGTCCAGACTGTCCTGGGAAAACCATCCAACCCCTTCACTGTACAGGGCTTGGGATGCAGGGCTGGGACTCAGGTTCCTCGCCTGTAAGATGAGGCTCACCACAGAGGAGTTACCTTAAGCATTGAACAAAGCACCATGTGTGAACTGCATCACACAAAGCCTGACTCATGGAAACCCTTGGATAAGTGGTCCATTTTTGCATGACCACTCTAGTTTCCAAAAGGTTCAAAAGTAAAAAATGTGAGTGATGAGTAGAGAGAAGCAGCCCAGAAATCAAGGTGAATGAGAGAGTACAGGCTGTGCCTGCAGGGGCTCTCACCCCTCAGCTCCTGCCAGCTGTTGCCATGGAAGGTGGGCGACACCTTCCAGATTGTTCAGAAGCTGAAATCCTGACATTTATTGAAATGTCTCAACATTTATATAACTAAATATTAAATAACGAAAAGAAATTGCCATTGTGCTGGCTGAACCAAACCCAGATGGACACCTGCCTGCCTCCACTTGTACCCCTTCCCCCCC
>CM053402.1:48723916-48740643 GCA_028644305.1 Xerus rutilus
CCTCCTCCTCCTCCTCCTCCTCCTCCTCCTCCTCCTTCTTTTGGTATGGGAGGGTTGCTTCTTGATGCTCCACAACCTCTCTAACACCTTGCTTTCCCAGACAGGCCCTGGAGGCTGCAGCCTACTGCTGAGCTCCACACTGGAAGCCCAGAGGCACCACTCCCAAATGAATCATTTCTGCTGAGGCCAGGCTTTTGCTGTACTAGGTGTTATTTTTATTCTTTATCAGCTCAGCTCAGCATTTATCTGTGTCAAGCACTAGGACACTGGCCAATACACACCAAGAAACCCTTCCCAATATTTTATCAAATCTAAGATGCCATTCACTATAAGATGCTTCCTGGCTTCAGAGGTCATACAATGAGAAAAGATGGCTTTATAGGGATTGTAAGATGCCCTGAAAGATAGCCTGATCTCAGCTTTTTTCTTTTTTCCTTTTTTGGTACCAGGGATTGAACCCAGGGGTGCTCTATTATTGAGCTACATTCTCAGCCTTTTTTATTTTTTTATTTTGAGACAGGTTCTCACTAAGTTCTCCAGGCTGACCTTGAACTTTTGATCCTCCTGCCTCAGCCTCTCCAGGTGCTGGGTTACAAGCATGCACCACTGCACCTGGCGTGATTTCAGCAATGTTTTTCTTTTTGTTAAGTATTTTATTTTTATTTTTTTAAATATATATTTTTTAGTTGTAGGTGAACACAATACCTTTATTTTATTTTTATTTATGTGGGGCTGAGGATTGAACCCAGTGCCTCACGTGTGCTAGATGAGTGCTCTACCACTGAGACACAACCCCAGCCCTCAGCACTGTTTAAAGGGGGAAATCTGTGCATTTTAGAAGTGATAAAAGCATAGGCAGAGGAGAGATCGGTTGGTCCTCCCCAAAGCAGTTCAAATGCAGTGCTTGAAGTATTTTGATTGTCACTCTTTCCACAGACACAGCAGGTGTAGGGTGGCACAATGTCTGACTTGTCTGAATTGTGGGGAATTGGGGCCAGGGTTGGATGTCCTGACCTTGGGCTGTTGGTTTGACTTTCCTAGTGTTCCTCCTGGTGCTGCCTTCTCCATGCAACCCACACTTCCCAGCTGGTAGGGGTGTGTGTGTGTGTAGGGAGCTGGTTCTTTTGGGTTCCATGGTTCCGGGGTGTGCTGTGGCTGCACAGAGCCCATTTCATCCACTCCCAGTCCTTCACTTGTTTCTTGCCTTGGGCTTGAGAAATAGAGCAGTTGGAACCCAGAATCAGTGGCACCCTGAGGCCAGGCGTTTGTTTAAGGTCACACACGCCCAGCTTCTCAAATTACTTCTAAATACTTGGACTTTATTTCTTTCTGCTCTGCATTTCTTTCCAGGGTGGGTCAATGAGATGCCCTAAGAAAGAACACTGACAGCAGTCTGGACAGGGTAGGCACATTCCCCAGCAAATGCCGTTTTGCTCCTGAGATGTATTTTCTGGGGTCTCGATGCAATGTGTGACTATAACCAAATGAGATTTTAAAAAATGAGACAAAACAAATATGTGGCTCTCAGCAATAGGGAGACTAGTAGTGCTATCTAGTAAGAAAATCAGCAAGGACGTAGAATAACTTCCTCAAACAAAAGGATCTAGTTGACTTCTGTAGGCCCCTCCACCCGACAACAGCAGAATGCATGTTCTCTCCAAGCCCTCGGGAACATATACTAATACAGACCATGTCCAGGCCATAAAACAAGCACCAACAATTCAAAAGAATTGAAATCGCACACAGTATATTTTTTGACTACATTGGAAACCAATAAAGCAAATATACAAGAACATATTTATCTAAACGAGTGACTTCCCTGAACTCATGGTCTCTGTTAAAGGCTATTCATCACATAAACACATGCTGGGAATTTACTGGATGCCAAGCATTGAGTTAGGTGCTGGGATACCTGGGTGAACAAAATTCAGGCTCCACTGTCAGGAAGCTTTGTCTAGGGGACCAACTCAGAGACATAGTCAGGGTGCAGCCCAAGGAGTGAGCTGAAGATGGTGCAGGAACATAAAGGACAGTTGGATCTAAGAGGGCAGTTCCTCAGGGGGCAATGTGGCAGGGAGGGCTCCAGGGTGGAGGCCATATCAGGGGGTGCGCGTTGGCAGGCTGGCCAGATTCTAGACAGGTATCTTCTATCTGGAGAACAATATTTCCCCAAGTCTTTGACTTTGAATAGCGTTAGGTAAGCATCTCTCCTCCAATTTTCCAGGGTAAAACTGTCCTCTGGTGTGTTATCTGATTGACAAATGTGTGCTCTGACTTGCTCCTATAAAAGTTCAGCTGGAGTTGTGTCCTGATCCCTTCTGAGTTCTGATTTTAATGAGGCAGGATATCCCCTTTAGGAATTGCTTCAGGGAGTCGTGAAGGGGTCATATAGAGACCCTAGTCTATGTGCCTCAAGCTTTGTTCTATCTTGACGTGGTTGACCCAAGTGGATCACTCACTGCAGTCTAATCCATCCTCAAAGCATGCAGATTGACCCCCACTGGGATGCCCAAAAGAATGAATAGAAGGCACTCAGGGAATTCTCAGAGAGGAGGTTACAAATGTTCTCAAGATGGCGGCACCATGGGAGGAAGTAGAGACTCAACCCCCCAGTAGAGACTCTCTGGAAGGAATGAATTCTCAGGATGTTAGGGTATCGGCCAGCCATACACGACACCTCATGTAGCCAGGAGATCCTTTATTTAGGGGGGTGGGCGCCCAGGAGGAAGGAGAAAAAGGGCAGAGGGAACGTGGGACAGGGAATTTATAGGGCCCTCTACAGAAACGTGGCAAGCTATGGATTGGACACTTTAAAATCGGAGTGGCAGATAAACGGCAGCAGTCTTCTTTGATGTGCTAACCTGAGCTTTGTCTTTTCTGGTGCCTTAGGCTTTTAGGGAAGGGATGTTAAAACTAAGAACAAAAGGCTGCTTTTTACCTTACACAGGACACAGTGGACTGAAGAATGCTTGGCTGCACCGGTTCTATGCTTGATTAATAAAAACAACAGCAGAAACCACCCCTAACCTACATAACAGATAGGGTTGTGCTAGCATTTTTGGAATGGCAAAGTCAGAAGCTTGCAAAATCAAAGGACATTTAGAACCCGTCAGGTCACAGATGTCACCAGCAGAAGAGCCCCTGGAGACTATCTAATTCAGGGGTTGCAAATGTAAATGTCTAAATACTAGGTGATGAGGTGGTTGAAAGAACCAGGCCAAGAATGATACAATAGGGCGTGGTGGGGAGTGTGGCACAGAGAGGTGGGTATGCTCTGCCTAAATTTGTACATCAGTATCATTATTATAAACACTTGAGTGGCTCCCATTATAGCCCCAGCTGCTCTTCTAAGTGCTACTCATGTATGAATTCATTTATTTCTCACAACCATATTATGAGGTAGAGACTGTTGACACCATCGCTTCACAGAAACCGAGGCAGAGAAGTGAAAACGTGATGGCAAAACCAGACCTGGTTGTGGAAGGAAATTATTAAAATGTTGCGGTAAGGAGCCAATGCCTAGGGAAGGGGTTGGTTCCCCTCCCCTCTCTCAGCCTTTCTGCAGGAAGCCGTGGACCCTGGGTCCCTACCTTTTGGAGAGTAGCTAACTTCCCTTAGGAGTCCAAGGACTCTCCTTTGAAATGTAAACGCACCTGTGCAGGCTCCAGGGCCCAAGGCCAGAGATTTACCCAAGGCCTAGTCAGAGAAGCCAGTTCTTCCCCTTATCACAGCTGCTTCTATAAACCTGCTTCCTGCTAGAAATCCCCTGCACAGCCGCATATCGGGTAGACTAGAAAATTTATGACGCTAGATAGCCCATCAATATTGTGAGAAACTGTGGATGGGGGCTCAGAATTTGAAGTTTTGTTTTCCTCTGGGCCCCCCTGGTGTAAAGTATGGAATTCCCTCCTCTCTGAGCACTGCTTGCTGCTTCTTTTGCTGCTTCTCAACCCGTCTGTTTCCCACAACAAAATGGCCAGGGTAAGTGCTGGAACCAAGAATTGAACCCAGTACCCTAGATGTAACTCCCAAAAGCAAAATCAGCATCCATAGATCAGTTTTAGCTCTCAGGCTGCAAGATTGCAACCTGATAAGTTCCAATCCCCTCATTTATCAGGCAAGGAAACTGTGGCCTCCCAAGGAGCAAAAAAACTTGCTGGTTAGTGACAGATGAAACCCACCTAGCAGGTTTGCTCTGGTGCTCCCCTGCCACCGCTGGTCCCTCAGTCTGGAGATGAGCACACAGGAGGGAGTGAAGGCTGCTTACCTTTGCCCAGTCCTGAGATGGCATCAGTGATCACCACCACTTTGTTCTGCACCGCTGACTTTGACCACAGCCTGGACACTTCCTGATAAATGAAGAGGAGGCCACTGATTCCCAGGAGCAGCAGGGGCAACATCAGCATGGCCATGACTCCCATCTTGCTCTGGGGGAAAGCAGGGTCAGAAAAGGATTGTCTTTGCAGAGAAACAGTGATGCCCAGGTCTACAGGGGCCAGTCACTCCAATCCCAGAGCCTCTTCTCCTGTGCAAGCTCCCGGGAAGTTTGCTTCCAAGCTGAACACCCAGTGAGCATGCTCATCCCCAAATGTCCAACAAATAGGAAATTACTCACGGTGTCTCTGAAAGCAAGCTGGATTCAGGGGGCCTGCCCTCCCCAAAGTTTAGTTACAAATTTAATTAAAATGGGTCTGCATTTTTTGGAAGGAAATCCATGTGTTAAGGCCACTTGCTTGGGCCTTAATGGTTATTTATAGTTCTCATTTGCACTAAAGGGCTTTTCAGGGTAAATATAGTGTCTATTCTGATATTCAGGAACACATGTTGGCCGGCTCTGATTTCAGCGTCCTTGCCAGGACTGTTAGAGCTCTCCTGGCTTGGAGAGGTTTCCTCTGCAAATGGGGGCTGAGCATTAGGAATCCAGACCTGGGATTCTCTGTGCAAACATTCTCGGCCATGCTTCCTGTATCAGGGAGCTTCCAGTAGTTCAGACAGAGGTGACTTCCCTTCTGGTTGCGAATGAAAAGCACAGAAACAAAACCTGTTGCAGATGGAATCACTTGGAGGTGTGACACAAAATCTTAGAAAGAACACTGCCTGAGGAGCATTTCATAGCTCTCTGAGTCTTAGTTTCCTCATCTGTAAAATGGGAATAATAGTCTTTTCTTGCAAGACTGTTGAGAAGACAAAATAAGATATTGCAAATTGTGCACCTAGAATAGACAGGCCCACAGGAGATGACTCTTGTTATCTTTTATCATTAAAAATACTAAGAATTTGTCCCACAATTTAAATATTTTAATTGCATAAGGGGACTCAATACAATTAGCAATGGAGAAACAAGTATCCGGTTCAGGTACTCAAGCTTTGAAAACCCAGAAGACAGTCGCAACAATGACCTAATTGTGTGGTGAAGACTATGAGGCTGACTAGGAAGCAGGGAAATAGCCATTTGTAGGGGTGGGGATGAGGGAACTCACATTTCTTCCTTGGAAACCAGGAATAATCAAGAAAATAAAGAAAAATCCCCACCACCTTTTATGGATGTTCAATACATATTAGACGTGTGCCACTCGCTGGGAGTGTAGAGTTTGATGAATCTTTATAAGCTGAACACTTCCCTGTGACCTGCACTCAGATGGACAAACAGAGCACAGCCTACATGTCCATATCATGTGTCTTTCCTCTCCAGAAGGGGGACTACTGTCCAAAATGCATGTATTAGTTATGCCTCTGTGTGTGTGTGTGTATTTTCTTTAACTTCATTTAAGTAGATTCACAAAGTTGTTACTCTTTTGCTTAGCTCTACATTTGTAAGATTCATCCATATTATTGTGTGAAGTTGGAGATTATTCATTATGTAAATATGCCTCACATTTTTAATTCGTTCTTCTGACAAGAGGCACATACAAAGGCCCCGGGGCAGCGTGTGTTTGGTATTCTCAAGGAGCAGCAAAGAAGCCAGTGTGCTGCGGCAGAGTGACAAATGTAGAGGTGAGTAATAGATGAGATTAGAGAGGTAGTTTAGAGACTATATCATGTAGGATATGGCTAGACCTGTGGCTTTTTGTCTAAAGGAGACAGTAATCCCTGTAGGGTTCAGAAGATATAAAAGACATCATTTGACTTTCATTTATTGGAAATAGATTGTGAAGGGAAAAAGATGGAAGAAGAGAGACAAATTGGGGACTTGCAAAAGGAACCAGGCAAACGATGATGGTGGTTTTGAGGTGGTAGCAGCCAAGGTGATGAGACCTGCCTGGATTCAGATTAAATGTATCTGGATTCAGATACATTTTAAGGTAAAGCAGACAGGATTTTCTGATGGATTGGACAGAGAGGAGTAAATCAAGAGAGAAGTCAAAGAGTTACTCCAAGACTTTGACTTGAGCAACTAACGTGATTAGAGTCCCCGCTCTTGTATGTGTGTGTGTGTGGGTGTGTGTGGGTGTGATGGAGGAAGCTCCAGGAGGCAAAGATTTGTGGTGAATGGGTGAGTTAGGGGTTCAGTTTGATGTATGTTAATTCTGAAGTCCCTGAAAAATTGGAGTGGAGATGTCAAGCCCAGACTTGGTTCATTGGTCCCGAGAAGGTCTAGGGGAAAGGTCTAGGTTAGTGACACCTGTTGGGGAGCTAGCACAGTAGGTGGTATTTATGACCATGCACTTGGGTGAGGTCTTTTAGAGGGTGAGTATAGACAGGGAAAGGCTTGGAGGCTGAGCTCCTGGGCACTCCAATGTTTATAGGTTGGGGACTTGAAGAGGAATTAGGAAAGAAGACTGCAAAGGAGTGGCCATATAGGGTGGGGGGCGACTGCGGAGAGGAATGTTGTAGGGGCAGAGGAAGACAGCCTTTTAAGGGCGATGTATTAAATTAAGTATGGAGGAAGTCATTGGTCTGAAGCTGTCTCCATACTTGGCAGTTCTAGGAAACCAACGGAAACTTATTTTTTGTAACAAATAGCTGGGTTCCAGCCAATCACACACAGCCGAATGCCAGCCAATTGCAGGCAGCCAACAGATCAGACCACACCCACAGAAGGCAGCCGCCTGCCTGCCACCAAGGAGATGGTTTCTCCACTTGGC
This sequence comes from Xerus rutilus, assembly GCA_028644305.1. Taxonomy (NCBI): domain Eukaryota; kingdom Metazoa; phylum Chordata; class Mammalia; order Rodentia; family Sciuridae; genus Xerus; species Xerus rutilus. Next base: position 48,731,002 of record CM053402.1, read on the forward strand.
TTCCGCGTTCCCTGTAAAAGCTCGCTGTTCACACTGCGGCGTGCAGCTCTCCGAGGTCTGAGTCCTCTTGATTCATGGATCATTCTTTGCTTGAATAAATCTGTTCAAGTTAAGTTGTCGAGGTTTTTCTCTTAACAGATGCTTATTGGTGTTCCATGCTGCCGATTGGTTGAAAAAAGATACAGTCTGAGAAGTGGTGAGTGGAGTCATGGACAGGAACCTCCCAAGTGAAGGTTACCTTGCGTTTTTAACTCTCCTGAAGATGTATTATCAGTGGTTCTGTAATGAGCCGGCCCTGCAAGGTGGTGTGATCCACCCAAACTCCCTAGAAATTATGCTTTGAAAGTAGCCTTCCACTGACCTTAATTTTAGGTGATGGTCTCTACAAGTCTGAAAGATGGTTTGAGCCACCAGCCTACAAGTTCTTCAGACAGCAGTTGATGTTTTAGTTAGCTTTTTCATCGCTGGGACCAAAACACCTGAAAAGAACAACTTAACAGGAGGAAACATTTATTTCAAGCTTACAGTTTCAGAGGTCTCAGTTCACAGACTCCGACTCCATTGCTCTGGGCCTAAGATGAGGCAGCACATCATGGGGGCAGGGTCCAGCGGAAAGCAGCTCACATCAGGCCAGGGTCAGGAAGCAGAGAGCGAGGGAGAGAAAGGAAGGGACCTGCAGGGAAAAGGCACCCTTCCAGTGCGTGCCCCTAGTGACCCACCTCCTCCAGCCAGTGTCCTACCTGCCTACAGTTGCCACCTCTTGAGTCCATTCAGGCTAGGATGGACGGATTAGGTTACAGCTCTCCCAATCCAGTCGTTGCACCTCTGAATATTTCCTGTAGAAATGCAGGAACTTTTGGGGAACACCTCACATCCAAACTGCAACAGTTGAATAATACTGGGCCCCTTTAATTTTGCCTCCTGACCCTGGTGATAGGGAAGAGGAAGGAGAGGAGAGTGGGTTTCCTGATGTAGAATATTTGGACCTGGACAAAGTTGCCAGAAGCATTTTAGTTGTGCTTGTGAAAACTCTGATCCATTACAAGCTGTGAGGGTTTGCTTTTCTTTCAACTTATTTGCTGCAGGGATCAAGAAGGAATATTCCAACCGAAAGCACACATTTAAATCTACTATGAGATTTTTGCAGCACATATCTGTCTGCTTTATTGCCTTTCTTAGGGGAGAAGCTCGAAGTCATCTGAAATGATAGTATTTTTGAATTCAAGTATCAAGAATTGAAAGTAACTAGTATGGATACGTATGTTAGGGATCATTCTGGAAAACCTAGGATGTCAGACAGTGTGGATCAGAGCTGGTCTCAGCCTGCCCTCTCCTCTTCATGCCCTAGAGTTTCCTTGGTCCCAAGCAGAAGACACACCCAGCTTCAAATTATAGATCCATCTTTGAACCAGAAAAAAAATCCCCTTATACCTTCTTCAGCTTTTATAACCCCTTTTACTGCTCCTCATAAAATGCCCAAGGCCCTACCCTATGACAGCCTTCCCTAGCGAGGGAGAAGGGAAGGAGAGGATTAGCCTCCTGTCTACCCCTCAAGAAGATAGCCTGCTGGGTATAAAAGGGATGGCCCTGATTTTCAATCAGTGTGGCCTCTGACTTACATGTGGCTTCAGGCACCCACTTAAACCTTCTGAATCTCACACTCTCCATTCGGCAATGGGAATACTAATACAGGTTGAGCATCCCTAATCTGAAATCTAAAATGCTCCAAAATCCCAAACCTTTTGAGCACTAACGTGACACTGTAAACAAAAAATTTCACACCATGAAACTTTGTTTCATGCACAAAATTATTAAAAATATTGTATAAAATGACCTTCAGGCTATGTGTATAAGGTGTATGGGACACAAATGGATTTTATATTTAGATTTGGAACCCATCCCCAAGATATCTCATTATGTATAGGCAAATATTTTTAAAATCCCAAATCTGAAACACTCTGGCCACAGGCATTTCAGGCAAGGGATGTTCAATCTGTGACCTTCCTCGTTGTGTCAGTGTGTGGAATTAGAAGGCTGACATGTCTATCACACCTTGAAAGGGTCTGGCCCATTGCCAGGCTGATGGTCTCAGTCTCTTCCTCCTGGCAGTTCTTTTCTAGTCTGGGTTGGTAGTCATTATCACCTACCCTCTGTGTGTGTCAGGGCCCTTTCCTGAGGACCCTGGACAGGTTTGGCAGAAGGATTGGTCAATAGTTTGAGGGGCTACACTTATGAATATAGAAAACCTCATCTTCTGCAGGTCTTTGGGGTGTGGAAATGGTCATGGAGCTCAGAGGTGAAGGCCACCAGGGCTAAGTGAGGCAATGTATGTGTACATACTTTCTAAATAGTCAATCACAAGGTCAGTCTCCTCCCCTTCTTCCTCCATCCCCCATGCATATTTCTAGGCTGAAAGGCAGGTGTGATTGGCTTGGCATCTTTTTTCCAGCCAGCACCAGCACCTGTTTTGCTTCCTGAAGTTGTTTCCACTGCTGATCTCCCTTTGGCAGGGTGGGTTCATCCCATCCATGGAGGCCTTCAGCCATAGATGGCAGGCAGGGCTAGAGTAGAGCAGGGAGCAAGGATGAGATGGGATGGTAGGTTATTGGACCAGCTGGACATCTTAAAAAAGTTAATTTTCTGAAATGTGATGCAGTCTTAGTAAAAGAAGGAAGTTCTGACGCATGTAAAAATACAGATGAAACTCAAGGATGTTACGCTAAGTGAATCAAGCCTGTCATAGACAAATGCTGTCTGATTCTACTTATATGAGGTACCCAGAGTGGTGAAATTCATAAGGACAGAAAGTAGCTTTTTCTCTTCCAGATGCCCAAGATGCCAAACAGAAAGAAGGCCCACGGGAAGAAGATGGCCCTGGCCCTTGCTGTCATAAAAGCAGAGGGCAAGAAGGTGGTAAGTCCTCTGGGAAAAGGTCTAAGAATTTCGGCATTGCACATAAGACATCCAGTCCCAAAGGGACCTCACTCATTTTGTCAAATGATCCTGTTACATCCAGCGGTAGTAGTGACCTATAAGAGGCTGGCAATGCCTGCTTTGATTCACCACTTCACTCAGGCCTTGCACCTTGTCATGGCTATTTATTTATTTATTTATTTATTTATTTATTTATTTGGTACCAGGGATTGAACTCAGGGGCACTCGACCACTGAGCCACATTCCCAACCCTATTTTATGTGTTATGTAGAGACAGAGTCTCACTGAGTTGCTTAGCGCATCGCCGTTGCTGAGGCTGGCTTTGAACTCGCGATTCTCCCGTCTCAGCCTCCCTAAGTGCTGGGATTACAGGCGTGTGCCACCGCGCCTGGCTCCTTGTTATAGTTTATGTTACCGTTTGGACATAAGGTGTCCCGCAAAAGCTCATATGTGAGACAATGCAGGAAGGTTTAGAGGTGAAATGACTGGATTATGAGAGTTTTAATGTAATAAGTGCATTAACCCTCTGATAGGGATTAACTGGGTAGAAACTGTAGGCAAGTAGAGTGCGACTGGAGGAGCTGGGTCATTGGGGGTGTGACTTTGGGGTATGTATTTTTGTCCTCCGTGAGAGAAGTCTTTCTCTGCTTCCTGATGGCCATGGCCTGAACTGCTTTCCTCCACCGTACTCTTCCACCACAGTGTTCTGTCTCACCTTGTTTTCAGAGCAATGGAGCCGGCTATTTATAAACATATACCTTTAAAACCATGAGTATCTGAATAAGCTTTTCCTCCTCTAAAACTGTTCTTGTCGTATCTTTTGGTCATGGCAACTAAAAAGCTGACTAAAACCATTTAGATCTGGAATGTCCCCCACAACACTCATGCGTCAGGCAATGCAGCAAGGTTCAGAGGTGAAAAGAGTGGATGATGACGGCTGTAACCTCATCAGTGGATTAATCCATTTGGTGGAGTAATAAGTTGAACGGATTACTGATTGGTAACTGTAAGCAGGTGGGCCACTGATGGAGGAAGCAGGTCACTGAGAGTGTGGCCTTGGGGACTGTATCCATCCCTGGCCACTTCCTGTTTCTTTCTTCTCCACTGCACCCTTCCTCCATGACGTTCTATGGATTGAGATTTCTGAAAACAAAGTTAAAATAAACATTTTGTCTTCTAAATTGTTCTTGTGAGGTATTCTGATCACAGTGTTGAAAAGCTGATAAACACAGATCACAAAATGGTCACCTAGCTGCTTGAGCTGTCCCACGAGTACAGACCAGAAACAATGTAAAGAAGCAGAGACTGTTGGTCCCAGATGAAAGCTGCCAACAAAGGGGATGTCCTCACTAAAAAAGCACCTGTTAATACTGGCACCACCTTGGTGGAAAAGAAAAGCCTCAGCTGGCATTGGCTGCCTATGACATGGGCCCCTTTGGGCTGATTGTCTTCCATAATGTCCAGTGTCCTAAGAAGGGGTGCCCTACTTTATCATGGAGGGGAAGGCCAGGTTGCGATGCTAGTCCACAGGAAGACTGTTGCCTGTCACAGGTTAACTCAGAAGATGAGGAGCTCTGGCTAAGTGGTGGAAGCTCTGAGGACCAATTATATCTGCCATCACTGGGGAGGCAAGTCTCCAAAATCTGTAACTCACAATTGGAAAAGACAAAGACCCAAGAACTCACCACCGAACTGGGTTAAATGTACATGTTGAGTTTTCTGTACATAAAAATTATCCTATTATTTTAAATTTAATTATCCTTTAAAAAGGAAAGAAAGTAGAATGATGGTTGTTAGGGGCTGGGGAAGGAGACAGTGGGGGGTTAGTGATTAATGGGTGCAGAACTTCCATTGGGGAAGATGAGACAAGTCCTGCAGATGGATGGTGGTGAGGGTTGCACAGCAAGGTGAATGTAATCGATGCCACTGAACTGGACATTTCAAAGTGGTTAAGATGGTAAAGTTGAGGTTATGTATAGTTAACCACCGTAAAATATTTGGAACAAAATGGTCTGACCTCCTCTGAAGACAGAACCTCAATGTAAGATGATATATATCATTCATATAAAATATAAAGCCACACAAGACATTTTCATATGCAGTATATGGATACATTACAAGTAATAAATGTGCACAAGAATGGCAGACACAATTTCTGGATGGTGGTTCATTTTCCTCTCCCTCACATTTTTTATTGGTGCATTATAGTTGTACATAATGATGGGGTCTGTTGTTACATACTTGTACATATACACAATATAATAATATAATTTGAGCTGGACGTGGTGGCGCAAGCCTGTAATCCCAGCACTTAGGGAGGCTGACACAGGAAAATCGCGAGTTCAAAGCCAGCCTCAGCAACAGCGAGGTGCTAAGCAACTCAGTGAGACCCTGTCTCTACATAAAACACAAAATAGGGCTGGGGATGTGGCTCAGTGGTCAAGTGCCCCTGAGTTCAATCTCCAGTACCAAAAAAAAAAAAAACAAAAAACAATATAATTTGGCCAAAATCATTCCGAGTATTTTCTCTTTCCCTTCTATCCTCCCTAGCCCTGGTCCCTTTCCTCTATTTTACTGATATCTCTTCAATTTTCATAAGATCCCTCCCCACTTTTTTCTTTCCCTTTTTCCTCTCTAGTGCCCATATATGAGAGAAAACACAACCCTCAACCTTCTGAATTTGGCTTATTTCACTTAGCATTGTGTTCTCAAGTTCCATTCTTTTTTTTTTTTTTTTCCTGCAGATGGTATAATTTCATTTTTCTTTATGGCTGTATTGTGTATATACACCACATATGCTTTATCTGTTCATCTGTTGATGGACACCTAGGCTGGTTCCACAGTGTGGCTATTGTGAATGGTGCTGCTATAAACATGGGAATGCATGTATCACTCTAGCACACTGACTTTAATTTTTTAGGATAAATACCAAGAAGTGGAATAGCCAGGTCATATGGTGGTTCCCTGCCTAGTCTTTTGAGGAAATCCATACTGATTTCCATAATGATTGTACTGATTTATAATCTTGATGGTGGTTCATTCTTGGGCGAGAGTAGGACAGTGGGGAGGGGAAAGTGAAGTGTTAGTTGTATTTTTTACACTTCATTATTTTTCTTTTCTCTTTTGGGTACTGGGGATTGAACTCAGGGGCATTCAACCACTAAGCCACAACCTCAGCCCTATTTTGTATTTTATTTAGAGGCAGAGTCTCACTGAGTTGCTTAGCGCCTCGTGGTTGCTGAGGCTGGCTTTGAGCTCACCATCCTGCCTCAGCCTTCTGAGCTGTTGGGATAATAGGTGTGCACCACCGACCTGGATGTTCGTTCGTTCTTTCTCTCTCTTTCTTTCTTTCTTTCTCTTTCTTTCTTTCTTTCTTTCTTTCTTTCTTTCTTTCTTTCTTTCTTTCTTTCTTTCTTTTTATCTTTCTTTCTTTTTTGATGTTTTTCTTTTTAAGGAAGAGATTTATGATAACTGTGACAAAACACTTCTCTTAAATCTCAGTGGTGGGTACGTGGATGCCTGTTCCATTATTTTAGGTATAATGAAATACTGCATAACTGAAAAGAGAAAGTAAAATAATCAGAAAGAAAGAACCAGATGGATCTGGGTGACATTCTTATCTATCTGACCTTCCAAGTTCTCTTGTTTTCAGATTGCTTTTTCTTTTCTTCCATATCTTCATGATGCAGAAGATGTCTCTCTCGTGCTTCATGTAACAACTCAAAAAAATCCTAGGTCTGCATGCCTCGCCTTTGTATGCCCTCTTTCTGAAGCAATGCAGTGGAGTTAACAAAAGAGAACCATATTGTTGGTCAGCCATCTAAGTGAAATATCTTTAAATCTTCAGAAAATTAGGCTATTTTCCAATATTTCCCAAGGCCTCTGCCTTGTCTGCTGTTGTGATAAGTGGCCAGAAGTTATGGACCAGTTCTTCAATGATAGATCCCCAACAGACATTTGTTAACACTAGGAAAGGAATTCTAACTTCTTTCATCCAGGAGAGATGGCATGGTGCCTGGGACACTGGAGACACCTGATAAAATTCACTGACTGGTTAACCGATAGTTGATGGCTTCCAGGCTAAAAATGGTTGGTGAGTTTGTACTCACTGATCTTGCCTCTCTGGGACATGGTCACTGGGATTTTCACCATCACTTCCTCAACTCATTGTCAAGGGCTCAGATCCCTGGAGCTTCCTCAGACACCCACCATGCCCAAGGCAGTGCTGTAACCTGGCAGACACTGGCCGCAGATCCTCTGTTGTGCTTACTCAATGCCAGATGCTGTTCAAGAGCTTCACATTTACTAGTGCACTGAGTCCTTGTGAGCTTTAAAATAGGCAGGATGACTGTTCTCATTTTACAGATGAGAAAACTGAGGGAGAGATGAAGTGATCTGCGCAAAGTCAAGATGAGGGTCCAGGATTTACAGGCTTCAAAGTTCATGCTCTTAATCAAGAGCTATATTACTTCCTACGAAATGCTTTAAAAAGGCTATTTACATATGTGTAACATGCCTACACACGTATGTGTATACACACATCTACACATGAGTACACACATCCATGTACACACACATTTGAAGTGTATATAAATTTATAGACACATAAAAATTTGCCTACCATTATTCTAGGTATTGGGGTGCATACAAAGAATAGTTCTTACTTACATACAGAAATTTACAATCTAGAAGAGGGAATGGAAATAAAAAGACCATTTCAATATACTGAGGAATTAAAATTTAGCCATCTCATAGCAAAGATAGAGAAAATGAGATGTCTTGGTTCAAAGACATCGTTGGGTACAAAGGCGTGAGCACTTTCTGAAAATTCCTTGTGCTGTGCACATATGACTTGTATGCTTTTGTCTCTGTGCTATACTTAACCACAATTGACATTTTAAAAATTTAAGAGGAAGGGCCGGATGCAATGGCACACCCTGTAGTACCAGCAACTTGCATGGCTGCGGCAGGAGGATGGTAAGTTTGAGGCCAGCCTGGGTAATTTAGTGAAATCCCCTCTCAAAAGAAAATGAGAAGGCCTGCTGGGTTTCACTTAGGGATAGAGCACTTGCCTAGCACATCAAGGTCACATCAATCCTCAGCACCACAAAACAAAATAAAATTATTCAGAGAAAGCACAGTGCCTTGGAAAGCTCTGAGGACACAGCAGAAAATCAATTTTGACTTGAGCCTTAGAAATCGCCTTTTGCCCTGCCCTGCCCTGAAGTCTAAATCAACCGCTGGCCCCTTTCTGTAACCAGTGATGCTGGCTTCTCTCATGCAGCTCTACAAAATTCATCTCTTTCCTGGCACCTTCAGCTGCATCCCAAGATATGTCCCCACCCAAGAGAGAATTAAGTGTCTGTTTGGAAAAGTTTGCAGTGGATTTCCTCCCCAGGATCAGATTTGTCCATATTATGACCATCTCACAGGATCTACAGACACGGCTACACACAGTGATATCATAAAAAGGACCTCCATACCACAAAGGGCAGAGGCTATCGGGCACCAGCCCTTCTGTTCTAGGTGAGCAAATAACCCAACACACATTCTTTTTTCTTTTTTCTTTTTTTTTTTTTGTACCGGGAATTGAACTCAGGGGCACTTGACCACTGAGCCACATCCCCAGCCCTATTTTGTGTTTTATGTAGAGACAGGGTCTCACTGACTTGCTTAGCGCCTCGCCATTGCTGAGGCTGGCTTTGAACTCGCGATTCTCTTGTCTCAGCCTCCCTAAGTGCTGGGATTACAAGCGTGTGCCACCGCGCCAGGCTCCCAACACACATTCTTTGAATCGGTCATACTTCAGAAAAAAATCCACTTTCTGTCTCTTTAAAGATGCTTGGTTGCAATGAAGAACAGAAGGCCAAGGACCAATATTTGTTAGGCAGGTACTTAACCTGAATTCCAAACGTGAAGAAGTTGGATTTTCCCCTTTGTTTAACCGTATAACTTATCATTCAGCATGAGTTGACTGCTTTTATTGGAGACTTTCAGGGTTTTTTTTCCTTCCAGAAATAGAAGTTTACTAAGCTTACATACATACAATTAAACAAAATCTTCTGAGCTAGGACCTGTTTCGAGTTGTTAGAATTCAGGGTTCCATCCCCCCCCCTCAAATTATATGTCTGACAACCTGTGGCTTCAATCACATGTTAGCTTAAAATACAAGATAAATCAATAGAATATTGTAACTGAACACATTAGGAAAGCCACCAGACACTGGTGCCTCAGCAAGGCTTGTATACTTGGCAATGTTTATTTTTAGAAGCAAAAGTGCCTGGCTATTTAATTTAAGCAGGACAATTCAAACATTTGTTCCACTTAACTGAGATAAGATGCCACTCATTTAGACTATGTTTTCAGTTCTTTCTATCATTGGACTATCCTTCCAAACTGTTTTTACTAGAAAATAGGCAGATGGTGTAAAGTTAGATAGTATAAAGTTTGAAAAGAAAAACATTTTCAAACTAACATAAACGTATTTTTAAATTTCTACCTTCTTGATGAAAATAAAAAAGAAAGTATGTGATAGCCACATGTTTTATTTGCTGTGCCAATTAAAGGGAAGAAAGTTCTGGGTTTTTCTGTCAATAAATCTGTGCAGGCTGCATATTTTGCATCCATTGTAAAGACTTGCCATTCTCATTGTTCATCTTCTCTTTCTCTTAGTGCTTCCATGTTCCTTCTTTCATTGGTACCTTTATT
>CM053402.1:48741143-48761626 GCA_028644305.1 Xerus rutilus
TTGAGCTGGTTACTTCACTAGTTTGTGTAGGTTTCCTTATCTGCAAAACTGGCCTAATATTCACGCTGTCACACAGGGTTCCTTTGAGGCATTCAATGAGTGACATGATGATTAGCATCTACTTTACCCCAAAGGATGTTTAAATGTTTACATTATTATGCGATAGAGAGAAGGGCTGTGTGACAAAAAGGGCCCGATTTGGAAAAGATAGTTTAATAGAACTAAACAGACGTGCTTCTGGGTGGATAATAATAGTAAATATTATCATTGTAGGCTAGATGCCATGGTGAACCCTGCATTACCTAATGTAACCTCACAGCAGCCCCCCGATGGGGACACAATGAGGATCTCCACTTTGCAGGTAAGAAAGCTGAGACACAGAAAGTAAGGGACTTGCCTACAGTCACCCCTTAGTGGGCCATCCTGGATTTGGCTCCAGACCCTGTGACCCAAGAGACAGCTGCCAACTCACTGAGCTCTGCTGCCCACTGATGCTAAGCACTTGGCTGCCCAGGGGTGTTCCTCAGGGCTTGGGTGGGGCCTGGATTTACTAAAGGTTTCCATTAGTGGATTTTCATTATTATGATTTAAATGGGGCAGGATTATGAACATAGCTGAAGATGATTCCTGAGGGTGGGGAAATATTACTTGGGAAGAAATTCCAATTATCTATGGGGAATGCTGTGTCCTGTGCACTTGGTACAATTTCGGATAAGAAGAGGGGAATTTCACTTTGTGTCTTATGATCACATCAGGCAATTTGCTGCTTCGGTCCCCAAAATGTGAGAAAATGCTGCACATCATGCAAAAAGGGGAGAGAGAGGGACTTCTGTGTTTCAATGGGAGACTGACTTCAAGGACCCAGCATGTCCCTCCACATACTAGTGCACGAGGGTGGACACAAAGGGCAAAGAGAATTGGAGAGGAGACAGGAGAGGATGGAAGGCACTGACTGGGAGAGGGATAACTCATCCATCGGGGGAGACGCAACACATTATACAGAGGAGGCTCCAACAAGGCAGGAAGGAAGTCTCCTGGCTTAGCCCTACTGAATCCTTGAGAGGCTAGCACTTTCAGGTACAAATATAGCACAAAAATGTTAGGGTACTGACATTGGGATGGTTGGCCCCCAGTTCTCCTCCATATCACATTCTCTCCCTGCCCCTAGGAGAGCTAAGATTTATTCTCTGGACAAAGTGAAAGGAAGAAAGATTCCAGATTCAAAGACAGCAGGCTCAGTGGAAGGTGGGGGACAATGCTGGTCTGAAGATATGGGGTTGCATGGAAATTAGCATATGGAGCAGGAAACTCTCCCATCCCTTTCTCATACTTAACCCCAGAAATCAGCCAGCCTTGAAGACTCATTCCTCTTCTTGCAGGTGCTGGGTGGTTCCCCTCTGAAGTGGTTGCAGAGAAAGAACTTCTACAAACTGACAAGCACGTGTGTTTTTATGGTGTGCAATTTTCAGGAAAAAAAAGAGGCTTTATACTCAATCATATGCAAAAAGAGCCCACCAGCAGATCAGTTCCAGTTCTGCTTGAGAGCTTCAATTATCCTTAAATAGACTTGACAGTCAAGGATGCCAAAGTCTAAGGGAAAGACCCACCAATGAACAGGAAAAATAAGCAAAGAAATAAGAATTCTAAAGGAAAGAGATAATACAAGAAACTAGGAAACAGCAGCAAAAAGACAACCCTTTGGTTGACATCTTCAGAGCGATGAAAGAAGATGCTACATCTGTACAGCAGTATCAGGATACTAGGAGCAAAGGAACAACTAGAAAGCAAAGAAGTGTTCTTGGTAATTAAAATGATCCCAAATAAGAATTCAACAGAAATGTTATAGGATGTGTAGAGGAAATTTTTCAGAAAGTATAACAAAAAGAGAAAGAGATATAAAGAAATATGAGGTACATATAAGGAAAGCAATAAGACATTGAGATAATTAACTCAAGAGACCTTGTTAGGTTACTACCTAACAGGAATTCTAACAAAACAGAAAACTGAGGGGAATATATAATCAAAGAAATGACACAAGAAACATTCCCAGAATTCTAGAACATGAATATTCAGATTAAAAGGCCCACCAAACACAGGAAAGAAAAGTGAATGTTATGGAAAGAAAATCCTACCAAGGAACATCATCCAGACATTTCAGAAGAAAACAACAGGCCACCTACAAAGACATATGAATCAGAATGGTACTGACAGTACCTGGACAGTAACAATAATGCTGGAAATGACAAAGCAGTGTCTCCGAAATTCTAAGGGAAAATGATTGTCAACAGATTTCTGTACTCCATCAAACAATCAAGTCTGGAGCATTGAATAAATACATTTCCAAGTATGCAAGGAAAAAATTGATCTCTCATTGAATCCTTTCTTAGGAAGCTACTTCAGGATGTGCTCCCACAAAATATGAATATAAGCTAAATAGGATAATACTATGGGACCTAGGAAATAGCACTGCTACATACAAGCGGGTGGCAAAGGGAAGCCTCATGACAAAGGGAGGTCTCTAAGAGCAACCAGTTCAGAATAGAGGAGGAAGATGGGGGGCTTTGCGGGAAGTGGAAGGGGTGGAATTGATAGATTGTTATGCTTCATATTATTTGATTCTTAAAAGTATTCACATATGTATCTTTTATTAAAAATTAAGTAATTAGGGGCTGGGATTGTAGCTCAGCGGTAGAGCGCTTGCCTCACATGCGTGAGTCCCTGGGTTCGATCCTCAGCACCACATACAAAGCAATAAAATAAAGACATTGTGTCCATCTACAACTAAAAAAAAAAAAAAAAAATTAAGTAATTATAAGTAACAGGGACAAAACCAAATCCAAATAATGTTGAAAATTAATAACATTCTTCAGATTCCTATGTGGTTTGGGATTTGCTTCCATTTATAGGAACTCAAAACAAATTGGTCATAGATAAGAACCCACCTGAAATTCATCTGTGCTCAACTGTGCCCAGGGCTGGTTATAATTCCTTAGAACCAGTAGCTGTAGTACAGAAAGAAGCCACGAAAGTAGTTTATACACAGGTGGAAGCGTACAGAAAAGCATTCGTAAAACTTAACATTTTTAGACTGGGCTGGGTGCGATGGCACAAGCCTGTAATCCCAGCACTTAGGGAGGCTGAGACAGGAGAATCGTGAGTTCAAAGCCTCAGCAACGGTGAGGCGCTAAGCAACTCAGTGAGACCCTGTCTCTACATAAAACACAAAATAGGGCTGAGGATGTGGCTCAGTGGTCGAGTGCCCCTGAGTTCAATCCCTAGTACCAAAAAAAAAAAACAAAACTGGGAAGGTAAAGACATGGAAGAGTTTTAAACCTGGTAAGTTATGAAGCACAAGGATCATAGCAACACAGGCATGTTTTCCAAACTCTAAGTAGGATGAGGGAGGGAGCCCTGAAAGTGTTATGTGTTTTACAAAGAGGAAAGTCACTGTCAAATGCAAATATTAAGACAAATCTCCAAGCAAAATGTTTTATTTGGGATAAACAAAGAATAAAATTGTAATCTGGGACAGATGCACAGACCAGGTGGCCTCTGATATATCCAAAGAACAAAGGAAAAGGTTGTTTCATTGAAAAAGAAAAGAGTTACTTAAGTTGTTTTGAAAGAAAGTCCATTGTTGCCAGGTACAGTGGCACGTACCTCTAACTCCAGTGACTGGGGGGTTGAGGCAGGAGGATGGCAAGTGCAAGGCCAGTCTCAGCAATTTAGGAAACCCTGTCTCAAAATAAAAATGTCTGGCTGGGCGCGGTGGCTCACGTCTGTAATCCCAGCACTTAGGGAGGCTGAGACAGGAGGATTGCAAGTTCAAAGCCAGCCTCAGCCTCGGCGAGGCACTAAGCAACTCAGTGAGACCCTATCTCTACATAAAACACAAAATAGGGCTGGGGATGTGACTCAGTGGTCGAGTGCCCCTGAGTTCAGTCCCTGGTGCCAAAAAAAAAAAAAAAAAATGTTTGGTGATGTAGCTCAATGGTAGAGTGCCCCTGGGTTCAATCCCCAGTATGAAAAAAAATAAATGTATTGATGCCAGTGGTGCCTTTTGGGAGTGGCAAGCTGTGGTTGGCTGGTGTTGCAGTTGCTAGGTAAGATTATTTGTAATCTTGGGCTTCCAGTTAGGCCCTGTGGCTTTGGATTAAGCTTTTGGATTAAGACAGTGTATCTGGCAAGTGTTCATGGGTAAGTGGATAACTGTCCTTGTCTCTAGTTGTTCCCATGTGACTCATAGTAAACTACAGTTTGCAAAAATTTCCTGTTATTATGCAAATCATGCATAACAGCTCTTCCCTCAGGGCTTTCATTGGGTCTCTTCTGTCAGGGTTTGACATGAATGATGCCATTTTTACTACTACAACTTTCATCTAACACAAGAGGTTACCATGTAGAATTAAACTGTAGGTATATGTACCTCCATTTTTAGGGTATAATGTGCTTTGGAGGTCTATGTTAACAAGAACCCTTGTGGTCTCTTATGACATGGCCAAGCCTTTCTGTTAGAGACAGAACTTCCAAGCCACAGCCTTACCTTTCCATTAGGCACAGGAGAGGGGTCTCCTCTTATTGACCAGGAGTTCTAGCTCAGGGCACGTTCTGCCAGTCTGTGTTTAAATAGTGTAACAACAGTGTCTCCATTTCTTGAGGACTTTACTATGTGCCAAGCATTCTGTAAACATAACCTCTTCAGATCCCTATAAAACTACTTAAGGCAGATACCTTCATTTTACAGATAAGGAAACTGGGCTATAGAAAGGTTGCAAAACCAGCTCAAAGTCACAAGAGCAGCAGGTGACAGCACCATGATCAATGTCAGTTGTCCCACAAAACTCATGTGCACCTCTGCTGGTGCACCAGGGTTGAGCACCATGACCAAACAACTTACCAATATGACCAGCCATAATCCCACATCTGAGGCCTCCAATCTTCTGGCCCAAGGTTCACAGTGATTTGAAAAATTGTTGTGTACATCATGTGGGCCACCATGCCTAGGAGCCCTGCAGAAGAAAAGCTTTGTGAGCTATGGTTAAGAATACAACATGGTGGAAGAGCTCTCTACCTTGCGTGAGTGGGAGGTTAGGAGTTCTCTAGCATCCACAAAGTCTTCATGATGTGTCTGTACTTATACATCTCTTTATATTCCATGTGGCATCTCATTTATACAGTAGAAACTGAAGAGACATCCAGAAAAAGACTGAATTACAACCAGGGAGGACCTTGGTGGATGCCAGGACCTGGACAGGGGTCTCCAAGTGTCTGTGCACTGGCTCTTTGCTATGAAGATCCAGAAGTTGAAATTTTATCATTGTATTCTCTGAAGATAAGGCTTGGGAAAGTCATTACACTTATCAAGCACCAAAGTGACATGTAAACTGGATTGGTGCACTATAAACAGACTTTGTGGATCCACCTGGAGAACTGGAAGAAGTAATTTGTTCTGGGTTCTTTCTTGGAGGATAGACTCATGTAGGAGACCAAATTAAGTTACTTTAGAAGGTGTTTAGAGAAAATTGAAGTAGAACCAAAAAAATAGTTCTTTACTTTTATGAAATATTTACACCAAATTTGAATAATAGTTTTTTTAAAAACTTCCAATTTATTCTATACTTACTATATGCTAGATGCTGTCTCTCTATTTTTCTTTTGTACCAGAGATTGAACCCAGGGGTGCTTAACCACTGAGCCACATCCTCAGCCCTTTTAAAAATATTTTGTTAGAGATAGGGTCTCACTGAGTTGCTTAGGCCTTACTAAGTTGCTGAGGCTGGCTTTGAACTCACCACCCTCCTGCCTCAGCCTCCAGGTGGAAGGGATTACAGGTGTGCACCACCATGCCCAGCTAGATGCTCTCTTATTTGCTCACCACTATAGTCTAGCTATGACAGCTAACTTGCAGAAGTTAAATAACACAGCTCTTAAGTAGTAGAGATTGGAACCTGGCAGGATTCTTCCATAGGTTTAGACCTAACCACCATACGAAATGAGATGATTTCTGATCTCACGGCTAGTGCACCCTCTTCTCTGGTTGTCACAAAGATATACTGATAAATTTTAATCTCCATCTGTGCTTATCCCTTCTTTTCATCAGTCACAAAGCAACAATGCTTCCACCCAATAGGATTAATTCAGTGACTTATTCAGAGGAACAACTGTTCTGCTGAACTGGCCATTGACAGGAAGGACATTTTTGGCAATAGGTACGCTCAAACTGAACTATTATGTTTCCTCTGGGGCAGGCTGAGGAGAATTTGCCTGCTCTACTGATGCTGCTGGAGAGTACCTGCGAGCACCATGAGGATGGCTACTGAGGCATCAACCTTGAGCCAGTTGAACTCAGAGCTGTTACAACTCACTCTGGAGCCCAGGAGGATGGCACTTGTCAGTATCAGAAAGACAACCAGGACCTCAGCCCCAATGCAGAGCCACAAAACACCTGCAAAAGGAAAGGAAGACAGAAATGCTGGGCATTTAGAACTCATAAGCACTGAAAGTTTCAAATCTTTGATTTCGTTCACTTCTGTATTAGTTTATTTTCTGTTATTAGTTTGTAATGAAATACCTGAGGCAGGATGCTTTATAAAGAAAAATGTTTAGGCTGGGCACAATGGCACACGTCTGTAATCCCAGTGGCTTGGGAGGCTGAGGCAGAAGGATCAAGAGTTCAAAGCCAGTCTCAGCAAAAGTGAGGTGCCAAGCAACTCAGTGAGACCCTGTCTCTAAATAAAATAAAAAATAGGGCTGGAGATGTGGCTCAGTGGTTGAGTGTCCCTGAGTTCAATTCCCAGCATCCTTATCCCAAAAAAGAGAAAGGTTAATTTAGCTCACAGTTTTGGATGCTCATGACACTGGTTATTACAAAGGCCCCTTGGCTATATCACATCGTGGTGGATAGCATCACGGTGGAAGCATGCACTAGAGGAAGAGATCATATGGCAACAGAGATGGGAAGGGCCAGACTCTCTCTTTTATTACAGCTATCTCACAAGAACAAACTCAGGGTCAAACAAGAACTATGTTAATTTTTTCTGTAAGCAGTGCCCTAATGACCTTAATACATCCCACCAGACACCACCTCTTAAAGGTCCTTCATCACCTCTAAGAATCACCACACTGGAGGCCTAGATTCTAAAACAAGAACTCCTGGTGGACACACTCAAACCATTTCCAAACCATAGTGACTTGTAAAACGAACCATAAAAAGCAAGTTCCTTGGAGTCTAAGTCAGATCCCTCTGCTGAATCTTGGAAAGTTGGCAAATAAAGGGGGCTCCTAGGACCTGAAGGAGATGTAAAGACTGACCATAGTAGGGAGGGAAAAACACTAAGGAAAACCCTAGGTTGAGGACATAAGAAATAACCAGGATCCCCACTCCCCAGATCAAAAGTTAATGCATTATTTTTAAAAAATTATTATTATTTTTTGGTACTGGAGATTGAACTCAGCGGCACTCGACCACTGAGCCACATCCCCAGCCCTATTTTGTGTTTTATGTAGAGACAAGGTCTCACTGAGTTGCTTAGCACCTCGTCATTGCTGAGGCTGGCTTTGAACTTGCGATTCTCCTGTCTCAGCCTCCCTAAGTGCTGGGATTACAGGATTGAGCCACCGCGTCCGGCTTAAAGTTAATGAATTATTTAGATTTCAGCAGAAGACACTGTCTCTTCTTTTTTGAAGATAACACAAATTTCAGGATGAGAGCAGGAGTTTGAGAGCTGCAGAGCCCTGTCTGGAAATATCCAAGCCCACTGACTTCTGGGTAAGCAGCTCACCCTCTGGATGGGGCCTTGACTGTGGTTTTTAGGAACCGTGTTGGAAATGGAGTAGAATGGGTAAAGGGGACAAGAAGGGAAACTGATTATGAAAGTCCTACTATAGGGCAAGTTAGGTGACAGGACATATCAATGAATGAATCACATGTGATCCATTCTATGTCTCCACAAAATCTTTTTTTCAGCTGAGAGAATAAATACTAAGAAAGCAATTACAAGTTGAATGACTGACATAGAAAAGAAAAAGTGCTATAGGCAGTGGTATGCCAGAGCTCATCTTTTCCACTTCAGCCTACATGGAGGGCTTCCTCTGATGGGAATATTGACACCAGGGAAAGTGGCAGACGCTACCAATCAGGGCATACCCTTTCCCTGCAAAGTTGATCGTTTAATGTTTGCCTGCACTCCAGGGCTATGGGGCATGTGAAGAGGTGGGTGGTTTTGGATTTTGAATTTGATTTCATGAGAAAACTGTAAATTACTGTCTCATCTTTCTCCCAGATCTAATAGAACAACAAAAATTGTTCAAATTGTGAGGATTACTGGTGGGCAGAACATAAGTAAGATACTTACCTTGTTCTTCAGTTGGTACTACACTCTGGAAACTCCTACACCGTTCACCTAAAAGATAAAGAGAAGGCAGTGATTAGAAGGGTTAAATGTGACACTTAGGGGCAAATAGTGTTTGGAGCTCCTTGGTTCATTTTGAATGAGAAAGAGGTGCTATGGAAGACTACTTTTATGCTCATAAACATGTGGTGTTAAGGTCATCCTATTGAACTCAGGTTTGATAATGTGACCTTTCTCTGAACAATGAACTGTGAACAGTAATGAGATGGGTCAGAAATTTTAAGAGCCAATGAATTGTTCACTGGTTCTTGTTCCTTTGTCTCTGTGATCGTAGAAGAACAGGTCAAGATGACGTCTCTATCAGCCTGGGTCTCTCAATGGCTACAGTGAGGAGATACCCTTATTGACCTGAAAAATAAAGATAGAGTGAGTGAGCAAGAAATAAATGTGTTGATTTAAATCACTGGAATTTTAAGATATTTTTTGTTATTGCGGCATAACCTAATCAATCCAGATTGATCCTGCAAATAAGAACAAGGGCTCTGACATTTGGACAATGCATCCACTATGACATGAATCTCAAATGATTTTTTTTTCTGGTTAAAGTACCAAAATTGTAAATGATTTTTAAAAGTGAATTTGAGCAGATTTGGAACCATCTCTGTTAATAAGACATTGTTTTTTTTTTGTACTGGAGATTGAACTTGGGGACAATCGACCACTGAGCCACATACATCCCCAACCCTATTTTGTGTTTTATGTAGAGACAGGGTCTCGCTGAGTTGCTTAGAGCCTTGCCATTGCTGAGGCTGGCTTTGAACTCGCAATTCTCCTGTCTCAGCCTCCGTATGTTACTAAGACTTAATATGTAGGTGTCCCAGGCTTGTATGCTAGCATGCTTTCTCGACTGTAAAAGAAAGGGAGGAGTTAGTGTGTGTGTTCTGGGTGTTGTCAGACCTACCACCAGACTCATTCATGTGCTCTGGGGGAGAGGGGCAGGTGTGCTCTGCATGGGTGTCATCTGCCATGTTGTCTATGTTGGATGGAAAAGCTTGAGTTGCTGCTTTATATATGTAGTAGTCCCTTTGAGAAAGCACCAAATCCACAGATATCTACTTGGTGTGCAGATGAAACCAAATTCTGGTCTGGGGGTGAGTGTCTGAGGGAAAATTATTGCACAGGACAACACAGGAAGAGGCAGTATCCGTATCAGACTTAGATGTGCAAAGGCTGTCCTGTTACGTCCTCAACTGCCCCTGTATCTCACTGCTGTCCTGTTACATCCCCAAGTTCATGCAACCTAGGGGCTACAAGAAAGGTTCCTGAGACACAGGGATCTGCTTCAGTCTGACTAAAAACAGAGCAAGCTATGAAAGTGAAGGGACATAAATCATCACTCTTCAAAAGAATGACTTTCTTATCTCTAAAATAGATTCAATACTCCCCATAGTCACCTTGCTTTGAACATTAAATGAAATAATATACAGGGAAGCTGCTATCAGAGTTAGTATACACTGAAACCTTATTAGAACAAAACGAGTTCTATTTTTTTTTTTTTTAAACATGGTTAGCAGGAACCATTGCTAATTCCTAGACTCTGAGTATTCCGAGGGCAGGGATCATATCCACTACCTTTGCTGGAAGTTTCCAGGAACAAAGAGAAGTTTGGGGATTATTTTTACATCTCAGAAAAATTATTTTTCTTTTATAAGGAGAAAATCCTGAAACATAACATTCCTATAACTCACAATGGCTCATTATTTCCTCTGGCATGGGGCTGAAATTCCTCCTCTGGGCTTTTGTGTCCTGACTCCATCAATCTGATTTCCCACAGAGCTCATTTTTTTTTTTTTTTGGCTTCCTTAGCATAACTCAGTTTTCACCTTCTACCTCACCAGGCTCATCTGGTGTCTTTGTCGGTCCAGGATGCTATAGCACATTACCATAGATCAGGTGGCTTAGAAGTGACAGAAATTGATTTCTCCATTCTGGGGCTGGAAGTCTGAGATCAGGATGTCTTGCCATCATGATCAGGATCTGGTGAACGCTGTCTTCCAGGCTGTATCCTTGCCTGTATCCTCACATGGCAGAAAGAACTGGCTAGTTGTCTAGACTGTTCTTATAAGGCTGCCAGCAACTGAATCGGGGAACTGTTTGTTCATCTGCAGCCACAATGGCTTCTACCACTTTTCAATTAAGTGAATTTTGGATTAATGCAATTGGACACTTTTCTTTATTGATTCAACATCAAGTTGGCAGCATCCTCTGAAGTATCATGGTCACAGTGCCAAAAAGTCATCTGAGTCCCCTCTATTCTACCAGGGAGATCCCCACAGCATCGGGGAAATCCCAGCACTCACACCCTGCTCTTTGGCAGAGCTCTTTGGGGCTGATGTAGTACTTTTTGTTCACGTCACCTCATCAGATCCTAACCACAGCCCCTTGAGTGTGGCCAGCATCAAGAGCAGTAATATGGACTATGGATAACATGTGGCATTTAAATCTAAGAGGCATGGCCCCTCTGCCTACTTCTACTACAGTCAAGAATCACATGAAGCTGGGCGTGGTGGCGCAAACCTGTAATCCCAGCACTTAGGGAGGCCGAGACAGGAGAATCGCGAGTTCAAAGCCAGCCTCAGCAACGGCGAGGCACTAAGCAACTCAGTGAGACCCTGTCTCTACATAAAACACAAACTAGGGCTGGGGATGTGGCTCAGTGGTTGAGTGCCCCTGAGTTCAATCTTCAGTACTAAAAAAAAAGAATCACAGGAAAAGTTTCCTGACTTCTTTGAGCGTTGCTTTCTTCATCTGCACAATTAGTATAATAAAAGTTCTCCATTAAGAAAGTTGTGAAAGTATTTTTATAAATCACTTTATACATTTTTGAACAAGTATTGCTATTTTACAATTTGGAGGCCAGACTCAAACAGGTTGGCAGAGTCAGGAATTGAAAGTGGGGTTTTCCCATTTAAGACCCAATACCTTTTTCTACATCACTACCTGCTATCTCTCTACCTAATGCATGGCGGAATGTATTAGTCTGTTTTCTGTTGCTATGAGAAAATATATAAGGTTGGGTACATTATAAAGAGAAGAAGTTTATTTGGCTTTTCGTTCTGTGGTTTCCAGAGCACCGTGCCAGTTTCTGCTCAGCTCTAGGGAGAGCTTTCTGGCTATATCACAACATGGCAGATAGCACGATGGTGGAAGTGTATGTAAAAGAGGGAGAGAATAAACACAAGGCAAGATAGGAAGCACAAGGAATTTCAAGCAAGGTTTGTTCTTTTTATAACAACCTGTTCTTCCAGGAACTAACTAGGGCCCCACAAAAAATACATTCATCTTTTTTAAGGGTGGCTTTCCCAATGACCTATGACCCTTCACCAGGCCCTACCACTTAAAGATTCTACTGCCTCAATACCACCACACTGGGGACTAAGCTGCCAGCACAAAATACCTTAGGTGTTTTGTTATAGCAACAGAAAACAGACTAATACATTCCTCTATGCTTTGGGGGACACACTCAAACCATGCCCAAAGCATAGCAAGGAGTAAGGATCTCTCTTGTCTTCTGAGGAGAGTTGCCTTCTCAAAAGAGTAAAGAGGCCAGGAGCTGAGCCAGGGGCAGGGCACAGAGTGGGTGGAGGCCAACCACACAGATTAAGGGAATTCACAATAGCTTAGAAGGGTGAGTGCAGCTTGGGCCTGAAGAGTCAGACCACAGTGACCCCTTGATTAACTTGAATCCTCAGAAATGGTGTTCCTTTTGAATAAAGCCAGCAGGATTAAAAGGGAAAATCTTTATAAATCCCATGAAACCAGAGAGATGGGTGTTACATAGCTTGGCAGTGTTTGGCAGCCAAGCAGCACAGCAAGCCAGCCCTAGGAGATGGTGCCCATGTCCTCGGAGCTGAATTCTGCCATCCCACCCGGGGTGCATAGATCCTCCTCTCTTGGAACTTTTGGAGATTGGTAGTCAATGCACAATCTAAAATCAACATATTTTCTTGGTTAGAGGACTTGCCCAAGGAGAAGAACATCTAAGCATTGCCTCTACCAGGAATTTTCATTTCAAATTCTCGTTTTAGAATGTGGAAACAGATGTGGTCTCCCTTTAAAGATTTTGGGGAGAAAAGGAAGAACAGCTGGAGGTGGCTTGTGCAGAGGAAGTCCTGAAATAGCTCTAGGTAAGGATTTCCTGGGTGTTTCAGTCAGTTTTTCATTGGTGTGACCAAGACATCTGATAAGAACAATTAGAGGAGAAAAAGTTTATTTGGGGGCTCACAGTTTCAGAGGTCTCAATCCAAAGAAGGCTGGCTTCTTGGGCTCTAGGTGAGGCAGAACATCATGGTGGAAGAGTGTGGTGGAGGAAAGTGGCTCAGGACATTGTACCAGGAAGCAGAGAGAGACTAAACTCAGCTCGCAAAATATGTATCCTAAAGGCTTGCCTCCAATTACCTACCTCCTCCAGCCACACCTTACCTGGCTACAATCACCACCCAGTTAATCCCTATCAGTGGATTAATGCACTGATTGGATTAAGGCTCTCATAACCCAATCATTTCACCTCCAAACCTTTTTGCATTGTCTCACGCATGAGCTTTTGGGGAACACCTCATATCTAAACCATAACACTGGGAGAGTCAACTTTTAGGCAGGTGGGACTTGGAACTCTTTTTGAAGGAAAACACCCAGTATGGCTCAATGAGACAGCAGAACGGGGGGTGGTGGGATACTCTGGATTTGTTTAGGGCTGAGGAGCCTCTTTCTCTGGCTGGAGTCCTTACTGCCAGCTCCACTGAGCAACCCTGGCCCTTCTCTCCAAAGCACTATTGTATTCCTTTCCACTTACCTCCAGTCCTAACCCCTTTTTTCCTATGCCGCCAAATCTCTCAGACCCTGTGAAAAACTAAATAAAATAGTAGGTGTTTGGAAAGTGCATTTTCCAACTGGGATCCCAGGCTACACTCTGGTGCAAACATATTTTGTTGGATGCATGCAAGGTTCTAAAGAGATTTTAAAATTGGTCCCTTTTACAAAAAAAATAAAGGTCGAATATCTTATTTCCTTTGAAAAATTAGAGGATCTGACTACCTTGGTTTCACAAGTACTAGAAGCAAGAAATCTCAAGGTCATTGGCAATCTCAGTTTTTTCACCCATTTTTGTTACCTCCTCTTATAGACAAACATTTGAGTTTGTACCTTCTGATATGTAGCTTTTTATTTATTCTCTAATATGTTCAGTATCTATTTCTTTTTTTAAAAAGGGTCACAATCACATTTATAAACCAGGGTATTTTATGGTTAATTGAAGTATTTACTAGTTTTTTTAAATACCTTTATTTTATTTATTTATTTATTTTATATGGTGCTGAGGATCGAGCCCAGTGCCTCACACCTGCTAGGCAAATGCTCTACCACTGAGCCACAACCCCAGCCTCATTTATTTTCTATTAAGTAAAAAATTGATTCCAAACTTTTTGCTTTAGGGACAACCTGGAGATAACAATATTTTTTGGGGGGGGGGGATGGTGTAAAAACTGTTCTGGGGAAGATATCTTTCTTCTTTCTTGATAAAGTGAAGGAAATATTTAGAGACCTTGATGACCTTCTTATACTAAGAAATGTGTCAAATGTCAGCAGAGGATTTTTAGGTTGATGGGCATAAAATTATTCCTTGAGACTTAGTAAAGCTGCTGCCCTCCAGTTGAGCTTTGTACATGGTGGGAGGCGGGCAGGAAAAGTCAGGACAAAGAGTTAAGACATTTGAGTTCCACATCCAGCTCTGTCAGTATCTTCAACGGGTCCCTTGTACCTCTAGAACTCAGTTTTCCCATTTGTAAAGTGACTCTGTGGTCACAGGTCAGCATTTCTCAAAGTGTGCTCCACCAGTCTTGCCAAATGTTAATTAATCCATGTAAATATATATACAGAGATATGCACATACATATAAAATATATGTAAAATAAAGATTATATATTGGATAACATTAGGATACTGCATATTAAACAGGTTTCTTTATTGTGGGACTTCTCAGAGATTTTGGTATGCTAATGGTTATTGTGAATTTTCAAGAAGAAAATATAAAATGTAATATTTTCCAAATTGGTCTATCAAAATCTATTTTTATTCTTTTTTAAATAAAGAGCATCTCAAAAGTCATGTCTGGGGTGTAATCTTTTTTTTTTTTTCTCCCAGTACTGGGGATTGAACCTAGGGTCTTGTGCACACTAGGTAAGCCCTCTGTCACTGAGGTACACCCCCAGCCCTTTGTGGGATAATCTTTAGCAATGTACAGTGAGGCATTTGTTTAGAGCTTGTTCTGTCCTGACATCAGAAATATAGTCACACATAAATCAAAAAGGGATCAAGAGATACACTCTTATTTCTACTTGGTGTTGCACATGAATCATTGAGAACAGCAGCTCTCCTTGGAAATCAGTATGTGTCTCTGATGATATAGGAAAAACCCTTTAGTGGTGTGATCCAAGTGAAGGGTGTGTGTGTGTGTGTGTGTGTGTGTGTGTGTGTGTGTGTGTGTGAGAGAGAGAGAGAGAGAGAGAGAGAGAGAGAGAGAGAGAAATCTCTGTGGCTGGCAGAAATGCTACAGGGGCTTCCTCTAGAGGAAGGAGCCTCACAAAGTCTCTAAACTATACTTTTAGCTCTTGTTTTAGGCTAAGAAGAGTCACTCCACACACATGCTGGTTAATTTTTTATCAGAAATCTCAGGATAGTTGTGGGGTTTTTTTGTTTTTGTTTTTTGGTACTGGAGATTGAACTCAGGGGCACTCGACCACTGAGCCACATCCCCAGCCCTATTTTGTGTTTTATGTAGAGACAGGGTCTTACTGAGTTGCTTAGCGTCTCGCCTTTGCTGAGGCTGGCTTTGAACTCGCGGTTCTCCTGTCTCAGCCTCCCTAAGTGCTGGGATTACAGGCTTGTGCCACCGTGCCCGGCTGAAATCTCAGGATAGTTTACACCTTCCACCTGCCTAGTGTTTCTGTGACAGTGGGAAGTACATGCCTTATGATATGCAGGAGGCCAGGTGACACAGCTGCTTCCAGTCCTCCCTAAATGTCCAGCTCTACTCTTTCCTCAAGTCCAGCCCATGCAGAGCTTTTCCTCCCAGTTCCCTGGTTCCTGAGGAAGCAGCTCCCACCTGTCTAATTTTCTAACTCTGTCCTCAAGTTCAACTTCTACTGACGTCCCTTACACCTGACATTACAAGTAGTAATGTCAATGTCATATCAATTTTCTTTGGTTTGACTTTTTCTAAGGAACATTGTCCTATGGAGTTCCCTGCGCTGGAGTGACTGACTTTTTGTTGCAGGGAAGAGATACTGCCTCAGGAGATGCCGAAGAGCCACGTGAGTCGCATTCTTCTGTAAGAAGGCTTCCTTCTTTCCCTTGCCTCCTGTTCTGGTGCAGTACCTAAGCTCTGCTGCTTCTGACCTTGGGTCACTGCTCTCTGTCTTCCCGGAATGACCTCACCTCAGTCTCCATCTGTTCAAATTACACTCACAGTAGACGCACACACAGGACATCCCCTTTACAAAGCCTTCCTCATTTCCACAGCTATAAATAACCTCTCTCTCCTTCCCATTTTCCTAGCGTAGGTGAGCCTTCTTTGTAACCATTGCCATGTTCTTCCTTGTTTCATTCTGATCTTAGTTTTCTCCCACTGGGTCCTTAGCTCTCGGCTCACTTACCTTTGTATCCCCCACTTGCATCCCCCTATTCTGGATTTGGTAATGATTGTTAGTGAATTTCCTCCGCACTGTGCTGAGTCCCTTCTTGCTAGTAGGCCTTTCAGTGTCTTGGAACTTGCTTCTCCCATTTTATTGTCAAAATCGCCAGGGAGCTTATTAGAAACACCAATACCACTAGATAAAAGAGAGAGTCAAGTAGAATAAAAATACTAATGCTATGAGAATAGAGAAAGGAAAAGCAATGAGAAACTACAGGAAAAGCAAAAAAAAAAAAAAAGTCAACAATTAATGTAATCATAACAACATTCATGATTGTAGAACAAACAATATATATCTTTATAGTTAAAATGAATTATTGCTTTACCAATTTAAAAAGGATAGTAATATTATTTTATGAAGAAAGATGGCAGAGGGATATGGGATGTTGTGGTATGAGAGAATTAAGATTTTTTTATTATAACAGAAAGTCAATAAATAATATCTAAAATGAAACAACTAAGTTAAAAGTGGTTTCTCCTGAAGGGTAGGACTAAGTTATGAGGAAAGATCAGAGACTGTTGGATTTTCTTTTAAGCCTTTTGAAATAAGTTGATCTCTTATCTATGTGAACACATAATTTTGGTTAAAACTTTTTTAGAAAAGAAGAATGCCAGTTTCTAGGCCCACCCTAGATCTATTGAATTAGAACCTCCAGGTCTTGGTACCTGGGTGATTTTGGTTCACACCAACATTTGATAACTGGTGTGGCCGTTATATATAGCAATGGAAATAGGAGTAGGCAGTTCTCAGATGGGGACTTGGAAAAGGGAGTAGAAGCTTCCAAGCAATTCTGTTCCATAGTTGCCAACCTCAAAATATGGGATTGTCTTAAGAGTCCTTGAGGATGTAGGGTCTCAGGCCTCTGCATCTGCCCAGAAAGGTAGAGCTATTCTTCTAGAAGACCTTTATGGTGAAGTGCCCCTGGGAGTTCAATCCCCAGTACCAAAACAAACAAAACTGTCCCAGACTTTTAACATTATTGGAGCATCATCAGAGTTGATCACTGAGCTAACACCTTTATGGCTTTATAGAAAGATAGCACTACCCACAAAGAGAGGAGTTGGGAGGCCCTTCTAATAGTCTTAGTTGGCAAGGGAGTAGTCTTAACAGCTGTGCAAGTTGAAGCTTTCTGAGCCTCGGTTTCCTTGTTTATGTGCTGAGGAATAATACAGACCTTGCAGGGTTATTTCAAGGAGTACCTGAGATAGGTGTTTAATTTGTTAAGGGTCATGGTTTGGTAGATGAAGTGGGAGATGCTCCAATGATGGTAAAAGTCTGTTTTGTTTTGTTTTTTAGTACTGGGGATTAAACCCCAGTCACTTTACTACTGAGCTACATCCCCAGTCCTTTTTACTTTTTATTTTGAGACAGGGTCTTGCTAAGTTGCTGAGAGAGAGAGAGACTCGCTCAGTTGCTCCGGCTGGCCTTGAAGTTGAGATCCTCCAGCCTCAGCCTCCAAAGTCACTGGGATTATCAGCATGCACCACTGCGTCTGGCTGTAAAAGCATGTTTTTGAAGAGAACCTTCTGTTCTAAGACCCCTTAAAAGTATAGGAGAAATATCAGAGAGGCAGTTTAGAGTCGGGTGTGGCCACTTTTGATCCTCCAGGGACTGGGTGACAGTGACAAAGGGCAAAAGCTAATGTTTAATTATCACTTAACAAGGTGTCAGGCACTGTTGCAAGTACTTTATGTGAATCTCGTCATTCAACCTTTACAATAATTCTACCGAGATAAATACTGCCACCATTCCCATTTTATAGATGGGAAACCTGAGGGTCAGAGGAGATTGTTTAAGGAAGCATAAGATTGTGGCAGAGCCAGGATTCAAACCCAGGTAACCTGGCTCCAGAGCGCCCCCTTGTGGCCACCATCCTGCACCTGTGCCCCCAAGAAGCTGCGGACTGAGCTTACCTGTGCTGTTGAGGTTCTCCTCGCAGGATTGCCAGAGCCCCACGTGCAGCCTGCGCTGGATGAATTTGTCGTCCCCTATTTCCCAAATGTACTGGACCACCTGGCTCTCGTCCTTGCCGCCATAGCTGCTGTTGGACTGTCTGAAGTGAATGCAGTTCATCCCGTGCAGCTGGTCGAGGCACAGTGGCTTTGTGACCTTCCGCGCCCCTTCACACCAGTAGCTGCTGCTCACCGCGGTGAGGGAGAAGGCAAGGGCCAGGCAGATGGGGACGAGGGTCAGTGCCCGCTGCTGCCTGGCCTTGTCCATGACTGAATGAGGTGCTCGACTGCAGGCTGAGCCGTGGGGCCGGTTCCTCCCCTCTTTATCATGGTCCCCACTCCTCAGCCCTGCCATCTGGCGTCCTGACAGTCTCCTCTCGTCCCCTGGGGAATCTGAGTGCACTCCCGTGTGCTGCGTCCATGTGAGCACGGTGGCAGGAGAGGGCTACATGCAAATAGACACAGCTGGGACACAGGGTTGGACTTTCAGCCCTCCCCGGGCTGGAGATGTGCAGGAGGGCAGTGCTTTATTTTAAAAAATTGTGGTAAAATACACATGACAAAATTTGCCATCTTGACCATTTTGAGCAGGCAGTTCCACAGCATCAAATATGCTCACACTATTGGGCGAGCACCACCACCATCCACGTCCAGAACTTTTCTTGCAAAACTGAAATACCTGCTTCCCTTGCTTCCCAGGCCCTTGCACCCGCTGGTCTCCTTTCTGTCTCTAGAAATTTGACTACTTCAGGGACTTCAATGAAGTGAGTTGTACAGTATTTGTCCTTTTGTGTTCAACTTATTTCAATGTAGTATAATGTATAATGTCTCAGGGTTCATCATGTTGTAGCCCCGTGTCAGAAACTTTTTTAGCAGAATAATATTCCATTGCGTTTATTACATCACATTTTAAAAAATCCATTTATCCATTGATGGACACTTGGATTGCCTCCACTGGTTCTTGTGGAGAGCACTGTTTTTTGTTTGTTTTGTGGTGCTGTGGTTTGAATCCAGGGTGCATGCTAGGTAGGCACTACCCCACCGATTTATATCATCAGCCCTTTCCAAATTTTATTTTGAGACTAAATTGCCCAGATTGGCCTCAAACTTGTGATCCTCCTGTCTCAGCTTCCTGAGTGGCTGGGATGACAATTGTGTTCCATTGTGTCCAGCTAAGAGTGCTGATTTTGACTGAAGTCCAGGGTCCATTTGGATGAGTCTGCTACATCTTGCCTTTTGCATTGAGCAAGGTCCTCAGTGTTGGATTCTAGTACAGGAAGTCCTGAAGACTCCATAGGCCTGCTTCTTACCTGGCCCTATATAAAGAGAATGCAGAGGACAGCTGCCTTGTGCAGGGACTCTGAGATGGGAGGTACAAGCAGGCTGCCTCAGGATCTAAGGGTGTGCAGAATGGGGAGGTTGACATGGACTCCACTTGGGTACAGAATTCACCATCCTAGGGCCTTAAATGCTGACAGAGCCCTCAGTACCATCACTAATGTCCCTCCAAAGGTGTTACTGGCAGGTACAGTGATGCTGAAAATCCTTCAAGAACTTTCCAGTGCAGGTGTGTAGCGAGGCTGAGCATCACCCTTAAGGACCCTCCTCTGGGATAGGATTGGGGAGAGAATAGAGCATCTCAGAGCATACAGAGCATCTGTTGCCTTTTTCTTAAGCCCGAGGAATTGAAAAAAAAATCCATGAGGATGGCAAAGAAAAGGCAATTAGAAACTTAGGAAAGGTAAAAAGCTATTACGAGAACTGTCAGAAGCCCAAGATCAGGAAAGAGTGGAGGGGGGCAGAAGATTCTGTGTGGCATCCATAACACGCAGGTTCTTGATTACACCATTAGACGCTGAAGACCCTCAGATATAACCAAGGATCTACCTGCTGAGGCAGGTAGGAGAAAAGGGACATGTGCCTTACTCCCACTCTGTCTGTTCTTGGCTGCTGGAAAGCCTGAGGAACCAGGTCCAGTGCTCTCTGAAGCCTTTCCAACCATGGGAGTTTTGCATGCTGGTTGCTGCCCTCTCGTGGCAAGAAGCTTTACAGCATTTTGTCACTAGATGGCATCCATCCAACCGGAGGGGAAGTGGAGTGCGGGACCTGTCCTTTTGGAAAAACAATGTTTTTGAGAAAAGGTTCAAAGAGAGGAGATAGATGATTTCCAGGAAGCAGGAACTTTCTTTACCAGAAGGCGCCTTGGAGGATCATCCTTACTGTGCAGTTACAGAATAGCTTGACAACTATAACCAATGTATCTGAGCCCATCACCTGGGGGCTTTCTTCCTCCCCTGTCACTTCATCCTGATCTCTGCTGTACCCAAGAGAGGACCTCATGGATTCCAGAGTTCATGTCATCATAAGAGTCCGTGCTGGAGCTCTTTGTTAGGATGGAACATTGTACTAATAAGTTTTAAAATCTTTCCAGG
>CM053402.1:48769092-48809272 GCA_028644305.1 Xerus rutilus
GGTCGAGTGCCCCTGAGTTCAATCCCTGGTACCAAAAAAAAAAAAAAAAAAAAAAAAATGCCAAAGAAATTCTCTCTATTGCTGCAGGCTATGGGCCCTTCAGCAGGAAGATTTGAGAATTGTGGTGTGAGATAACAGGGCCATGTCTGAGCTTGCAGCTAACTGGGGGTGACCTTGTTTTTGTCTGCTCAGGCTACAGGATCTCTCCTTGAGGAGACAACTCAGAAATGGGCTCAGTATAAGGAAAAGTGTCTGAAAGACTTGCTCAAGAAACCTTCTGGTAAGCACATGTATTAGTTATTTGTGGCTGTAAAACAAGTTGCCCCAAAGCTTAGTGGCTTAAAATAATGATAATCATTTGTCTCTCACAGTTCCTGTGGATCAGGAATGCAGACAGGACACAGTGGGCCTGACTGGTTTCTGAGCTGCAATGTCTGGGGCTCAGCTGAAAGACTCAAAAGCTGAGAGCCATGGTCACCCAGAGCCTCCTCCCATGTCCATTGGCTGATGCTGGCTCTCAGCTGAAAGTCAAGTGGCAACTACTGGCTCATCTGCATGACCTGACCACCTGGACTGGGCTTCCTTATAGCAGATGGCTGTGTTCCTAAGGACTAGCCTGACCAGAGGCCACACCACTTTGTATGATCTGGCTTCATAAGTCACACAACATCACTTCTGCCATGCTCAATTGGATGAGACAGTTACAAAGTTCTACCGAGGCCCAAGGGGAGTGAACATAGACCCACTTCTCACTGTCAAATATCATGAGATGGAAATATGTATGGATGTAGCCCTCTTGGATAAAAGCTGTCTGCCACACTTACTGCCTAGTCTTCAGACATGAGTAATTTGTTGACTGAACTGTTATAGATTGAATTTGTGTTATATTATGTATATGTGATCAGGAACCTAGATTCCATAGATGCCCTTAAATTGGCTTTTTATTTTGCACATTTCATCATAAGTATGTTCTGGGATCTAATTGGTAAAGGTTTGACAATTATTTGGTCAAATTAATTATGGAACATAAGGCATTGGCTGAACCTCCAAGTGTCCTTCTGACCCTAAGTTTCAGTAAGTGTTTGGTTCATGTAAAATCAAGCAAAATCAGCATGACATGGACATTGCATTAACTGACTGGGGTTAAGCTGGGTAGATAAAGACACAATGTTTGGGGCTACATTCAGCACTCCTTTGCTCCCCAAATCATTCTTCATCGTTTACATGTCTAGAAAGAGGGAGGCCCATGAAGGTTTCTTAAAAGGTTACACCAGATTCCTATGGCTTCACTTAGAGGCCCTGCGCTCAAATATTGATGTTCATCCTGGCCGCTCTTCTCTCCATAGGCATATTTTGTAATGGAACCTTTGATCGGTATGTGTGCTGGCCTCATTCTTCTCCTGGAAATGTCTCTGTTCCCTGCCCTTCATACCTACCTTGGTGGAATGAAGGTAATAAGGCTTACTTACTAATTTCTGATAGTTTCTTTAAAGGCTAGTCCCTCCAACCAACTCCTTTTCCTAAGCACCCCCCCCAAAGGTGTCCTTCTAAGCTCTTGGTAAATATATCATTCTTCTTCTCTTCTTGTCTCCTGAAATTCTTCTATCCTTGGGAGTTCCATTTATACAGTAGCTCTCTTGACTTCATAAATTGCAGAGTCCAGACCTGGCTCCCGCAGAATCTACTGTGCTCAGGGTTAAGAATGGTCAGTGTCATGGAGAGGAGGCAGAGGCAGGGGAGAAAGACTGGGAAGCTCATACCCATGCAGCTTTTGGCTGGTTACATGGGAGGAAAGGACTTAAACCTTCCCTTGCATAGCTTCCTAAAGAAGTACCACTGAAGTGGCGCTTTCAGGTCTCATGAGATCTGAGTGGAGAACTTAACCACGTAGCTAACTCCAATCCTATTTAAAGGAAATGAATATTACTTAGGAGACCATCTTGCCTGAGAAGCCCAACGTCTTGGTTGTTTTATTCTGGAAGCAATTACTGGTTAGAATTCTGTTACCTATGACGAAAGATCATCGACAAATACAAGGACAACTAAAACTAGTAATATAAGCAATTATGAAGCTCTAGGTAAAAGAAGGTGAGAGTGAGTTTCTGAAAAGGTAAGATAAAGCATTTGGTATTTAATTTCAACTTAGTAGATAATCATTTCAGTGTACTTTTTGGTGTCAATATTTTGGGGCCTCTAGTGAGTGTGCGCGTGCATACACATGTACACACACACACACACACACACAGAGTTTAGAAGAAAGATGCACTTCTGAGTGGGAGAGTTAGTGACATATTTTATGGAGCTGTTCTCTGATGAAATCCAGTTGAAATCAACCCAGGAGGCATGAGGATGTGAGTTTTTTAGGAAGGCTGGGAGAGAAGATACTAGAGAACTGGCTAGACAGAGGGGTCTGGATGGCCTAGGCAGACAGGTCCCATGAGAGACAGCTTGGTGAAATGGAAAGAACTCAGTGATGCAGAACTTGAAGTTAGACTCAATCCCTCTGTTTTATACTCTGAGATTTGACAAGTTCCTGGAGCCCTTTGAACTGTGGTTCCCTTGTCTGTAAAGTGAAGCAAAGAATACCTAACTTTTAAGATTATTTTGAGGAATAAATGAGAAGGAATACCCATTGGCCACCTAGCAGGTGCTCTGTAAGTGGAGCTAAAGCCGAGTCAAAGATTGAGGCCCTTGGATTCTGTCACATCTTTCAGGACCCAAATGTCCACACATTCCTCAGTGGTACATGGAATGATCGTCACCTCCCAGCTCTACCATCTGTTCATCTGTTCCTTCCCCAAAACTAAAACTACAGGTCCAGTCCACTTTAGGATAAAACAGGGATCCAAACTCCAAGTTTACAAGAAAATTGAGTTAAAGGCTCTTTTTAAAAAGTGGGTTCTGGGCTTCTGGAGTGGACTAAGGCGAGTGCAATTTGCAAAACATGGGAAGTGACTCTCCTGCTCATTTAAGTCTTCAGAATCCAAGTAGATTCCTAAAGTATTTTTCTCATTAAATCTTTAGAAACCAAATGGTTTCCTAATGTGAAACAGGAATGTGAAGATAATAGAAGGGTTCGGAGAAGAACTACTACAAACGTAAAGGGATGCAGAAGAATTCTTTAAGGGTAAAGGAATGATCTTTATGATTTGAGAAAGAAGAGAGTGAGACGATGGATATAGGGTTTATTGGCATCTACGACTGATCAGTGAGGCTGGGGACTGAATGTGAAAGAAATCGCGTATTTCAGGAGGGATTTTAAACTTCCCTGTGTAGGGGAGGATTATGTGGAGCCCCAGAAGTGATAAGGCATGAGAAGGACGTACGGATCTGTAGTTAGGGAGGACATGGACAGCAGGTAGCTGCTGGACTGAGGAGTGGAGGGGGTCAGGGAGGTGCACCTGGAAGCTGTTGCAGTGATCCAGAGAAAGAGAGAAGGGGAGCCAGGTGTGGTGGCGCATGCCTGTAACCCCAGCACTTAGGGAGGCTGAGACAGGAGAATCGTGAGTTCAAAGCCAGCCTCAGCCATGGTGAGGAGCTAAGCAACTCAGTGAGACCCTGTCTCTACATAAAACACAACATAGGGCTGGGATGTGGCTCAGGGGTAGAGTACCCCTGAGTTCTATCTCCAGTATCCAAAAATAATAATAATTTAAAAAAAAAACACAAAATAGGGCAGGGGATGTGGCTCAGTGGTCAAGTACCCCTGAGTTTAATCCTCAGTACCAAAAATAAAAATAAAAATAAAAAAAGCACAAAATAGGGCTGGAGATGTGGCTCAGTGGTCCAGTGCCCCTGAGTTTAATCCTCAGTACCAAAGGGTGGGGGGGGGGGAGAAAAGAGAGAATGGTTTGGATTCGGGCAGATGTGAGAAGTTGTGAGAGAAGGGGAAAGATTAAAGAAAAATGTTGGAGGCAGAATGGTCGAGACGTGTTATCAGATGGTGTAGAAAGTGAGGGAGAGAGAGAGAAGTAGAAAACAGAGAAGAGGAAAATAACTCTCCAGCTCAGGAATGGTCTCCATGGTAGCTGGTCCTCTGGGTCCCCGCCCTCCCATGCCCCACTGCTGGTGCCTTGGGGTGGGGGGCTCAGCTGCATCGTCTGTGCTGCTTCTTGGCCTCCTTGTCCCCCACCTCAGATCTGACCCTTCCAACCACACTACCCAAAGATTTAAAAAATGTCAATCAGGAGGTTTTGTTGGTTCCCTTCACAACACCTATAAATGTTGCAGCCCAGCCCTGCTGATCTGTCTAGCATTCTCCCCCTCTCCCCTGCCATTTTCCTGCCATTCCAGCCAAACAATTCCCAGCTGTTGGCACCCAGTGCCTTTGCTCAAATGTTCTGCCCACATAAATAAATTTAACTTCAATTCTCACCTTGAATCTTTCATCTTTCCTGAAAATTCCTCCAGCTTCTCTCCACAATACAATTGG
The DNA here is from genome assembly GCA_028644305.1 of Xerus rutilus. Taxonomy (NCBI): domain Eukaryota; kingdom Metazoa; phylum Chordata; class Mammalia; order Rodentia; family Sciuridae; genus Xerus; species Xerus rutilus. Next base: position 48,773,525 of record CM053402.1, read on the forward strand.
CCCTCTGCTTTTCTGAGGCTTCTTCTCTACCTGTGCAGTCTCTGCCAGAATTTATAATAGTTTGTGGCATTTTTTATTTGCACTCTCCAGCCTAGATTTTGAGTTTGCTGGATTCATCCTAGCATCCTCAGCACAGAGTATTACGATTGGCACGAAGAACACAAGTGTCAAAGGGAACTATTGTTATGTACTCATCCAACAAATATTTATTCAGCACCTATTGTGTGCAGGCATTATTTATAAACACCTGGGATATACTAGTGATCAAAACAGAATAAAGTTCCTGTCCTGCGGGACTCATGTTTTAGCAAGAGAGACAGACAAAAAATATCAGTGAGCATCATTGGTAAGTACAGATGTGATATATTTTACATAAGCCTGAGCATGGGGAATGAATGGGCACATGGGGTGGGAGGAGTGGGTGGTGACTGTAAGTTGGGTGGTCAGGGAAGGCTTCAATGACAAGGTGATGTCTCAGTGAAGACTTAAAGGAAGTAAAGGTTTTAGCCAATAGCAGAAGTGTGTTCAGGTGCCAAACCCTCGGAGGACAGCATGCGTGGTCTGTTTCAAAAAGAGGAGGAGGCAAACGTGGCTGGAGTGAAAGGGGAAGAGAAGCAATAAGAAGTTAGGGCGGAGCTCTCTGGGGACCAGGTCTTACAAGGCTTTGTGGAAGCACGAAAGGGATTCTGATGTGTTCTCAAGTTCTTGGAAGACACTGAGTAGATATTGGTATGATGTAATGGACATCTTATCCAGGTCATTGATTGTGGGGCCATCCATAAGATATGAGGGGCAGGACAGTCAGAGGAGACATCTCTCCAAGGGAAATGATGGTTCCAATCAGGAGGGAAGGAGGCAGAGGTCAGATTCTGGATACATTTGAAAGTAGAGATGATTAGCTAATGGAGCAGGTGAAGGCTATGAGAGACAGAGAGAAGGCAAGGATGGCTCTAGGGCTTGGAGACGGAGGATTGGCAGGCTAGGTTTGCCATCCAGCAAGGTGAGAAAATATGTAGAGGGATCAGGATTTGAAAAGAAGATGAAGAACTTGGTTTGGGGCTTATTGTTTGAGGTATCACTTAGATACCTCAGCAAAACTGTTGCCTGAGCAGGTGGATGAATTATGTAGGTACCCAATGATTAAATGCAGAAAATAACTACTGCTGGTCTGTGACGTGCAGAGTCTGGTCTAGGAAATTCCAGCAAATTTCCACTTCTCATTTGCAAGTTCAGATCCTGGTCCTCCAGGTAGGAGTAACTTCAGGAGGCGCTCCTGAGGTAGATGTGACTAAGTCACAGCAGCACTGAGTGTGGACAGAGCAATTTGCCCATCATCTGCACACGCACTCATTTAATCCTCCTTCCAAATACAGAGGGTGGCACCATAAGTGTTCCAGTTCTTGATGAAGAAACCTGCAGGCTCAAAGAGGGAGAGCTGGCACAGGACATCCATTCATTAGGTGACACATCAGGCTTCAGCCCCAGGTCTGTCCGCCTCATGTGCATTGCTTGCTCTTCTTGGGTACCAGGAACAGACGCACCACTGAGCAAGTGCAGGAGCCCAGGTCAGCGTCTTCCAGCTGGGCTGTACCTTACAGGGGTTATCACATCTCTGAGTCACCAAGGACTGTTCTAACTCCAGAGACTTTGGGTAAACACGGCAGACATTAGTGGATCATAGTTTGTTACGAAATCTAGAGGCTTTCATGTTTTTCTTTCTATCCCAAATAAATAGTAAGGATGCTAATGAGCCCCCAAAGGGGGAAATGAAAAATCCCTTTCCCTGGGATTTTCCACAGCTTTGTGGCCAGGGTAAGGGCCTTCCAGCATGCTCAGGGAATGGGCTGTGTGTTCTGACCTTTCCTCCAGAGCTTTGTTTACTTTCAGAGAGTTCAGGAAGAGCCTACAGACACTGCTTGGCTCAGGGAACTTGGCAGACCATAGTGAACGCCACAGATATTTGGCAAGATGACTCCGAATGCTCCGAGAACCACAGCTTCAAACAAAACGTGAGTCTGCCCAGCTTGGTGATAAGGTGTCCGGGGCTCAACCCACCCTCCTCCAGGGCATCCAGCTATAGGGGCCACCAAGAGAGCCTTCCTATAGGTTGTCTTACTCAAAGCTGGCTAGGGAAGGTCCACAACCTTGCAAAATGGCACCTGCCATGGCGTTTCTTCCATTAATAAGGTGAGATGTGAAATACCAAGGAAAGTCCTAGTCTTTGCACTTGCTCTTCTCTGTGCTTGGATTGTCTTCCCCAGCTCCCCTGCATTTGGCTCCTTCTCATCATTCAGGATTTAGTTCAGTTCTCTCCTTTAGAAAGGAGTCTTCGATGGCCACCCAATCCAGATCTTCTGTAGTCACTTTCTGCCATTGTGTGTGTGTGAGTGTGTGTGTGTGTGCGTGTGCGCATGTGCATGTGCGCTGGGGGTTGAACCCAGGCCCTTCCACATGCCAGGCAGGGGTTCTACCACTGAAATACATCTCTACCACACCGCTGATGGAGTTCCTACATTGCATTGGTCGTTCCCTGAAATTCTCATGAGTTTGCTTATTTGTTATCTAGTCCTCTCATCAGAATGCAGATCCAGTAGTAGCGGGGCCTGGGGTCAGACGGCCCAACTGCATAGCCGGGCACTTCACTTCTGGGCTTCACTTCAGCCTGTGAACCTGGCACCAGTCACTTCACCTTTCTGTGCCTTTGCTCCCTTGCCCATCCCGTGGCAACTATATTTGCTGTGGGCAATGGTTGTGAGGATTTAGAAAGTTAAGAGACATAACTTTCTTAGGAGAAAATCTGACATGAAGTCAGCAAGCTTTAAGTAGGAGTTACTGCTCTATCACCAGGATCCAGAGTAGTAACTGCTTAGCAAATCATCCTGGCAGCTCAGTAAAAGCTGGATGAACAAACAAATCCAAGCTTCAGACTTCTCTGTGTGTACTTTCTTTGCAGGATCCTATTCTAGAGTCCCCTCAGGCACAGACCTTCTCTACTTTCTTGTTGGGCTTCTGCCTTTCTCCCTAAAGATCTCCTGTTGGTCCAAATCCTGTCCACCTTCCTTCAAGTCCAAGTGCAAGGGAGCAGCAAGGAAGAGAGGAAGAAGACATTTAGGGTTACATTTTTTAAAAAAATTATTCATGCAGCTGGGTGCAGTGGCACACGCCTGTAATCCCAGCACTTTGGGAGGCTGAGACAAGAGAATCGTGTGTTCAAAGCCAGCATCAGCAACAGCGAGGCACTAAGCAACTCAGTGAGACCCTGTCTCTACATAAAACACAAAAAGGGCTGGGGATGTAGCTCAGTGCTCGAGTACCCCTGAGTTCAATCTCCAGTACCAAAAAAATAAATTATTAGTGCATTATATTTATACATAATGCTGGGGCTCATGTGACATATCCATATATGCACATAGCATGATTTGTTCCACTTCATACCCAGTAATTCCTCTTTCCCTCTTATCTCTCCTCCTTGTTTCCCTTTCTCTACTTAACTAGTCTTTTTTCTATGTATTTATTTTCTAAAATTAGTGCTTTATACTTGACACATCTAAGTAGGATTCATTGTGACATATTCTTACATGCACTTAGCATAACTTGGTCAGTCCCATGCTGCAGTTCATTTCCTTTCTTTCCTTTCCTCCCTCTCCCTCTGTCCCCTGCCTCTGTATTACTGTTCTCCCTTCCCTTGTTATAAGATCTTCCTTTTTAAATTCCTTATTTCTGTCTAGCTTCTGCATATGAGAGAAAACATTTGACCTTTGACTTTCTGAGTCTGGCTTATTTCATTTAGCCTGATGTTCTCCAGTTCCATCCATTTACCAGCAAACAACATGATTCCACTCTTCATAATGGCTGAGTAGAACTCCATTGTGTATAATATATGCCACATTTTCTTTTTCCATTCATCTATTGACAGACACCTTGGCTGTTATCATAACTTGTCTATTGTGAATTGTGCTGCTATAAATACTGGCATGCATGTATCACTATAGTATAGTATGCTGATTTCAGTTCTTTTGGAAAAATACCAAAGAGCAGAATAGCTGGGGCATGTAGAGGTTCCATTCCTAGGCTTTTGAGGAATCTCCATAATGCTTTCCAAAGTGGTTGTCCTAGTTTGTACTCTTACCAACAGTGTATAATTGAGGAAAAGATTCTTCCCACATCCTTGCCAGCATTTATTATTATTTCTATCCTTGATGATTGGGCCACATTCTTGTTTCTTTCAAACAGGACACAAACATTCATTAAAAGCCCACTCTGTGCTAGGGTCTTGCAGTAGCACTGGGAATAAACAGTGACTGAAATGCAAATATTGATTTCAAAGATCTTAGACTCTTAGGCAGGGTAGAGGCAGTGTGATAACTGTTGGCACAGAAGAATGGGATGCCCAGGCATACAGAAGAGGGGGACACAGACATAGATTAGGTGCAAGGAAGGCTGCCCAAGCTGAGTCCTGAAGGGTGACAAGGAGATGGCTGTGGGAAGGATGAAAACAAAAACATGCTTGACAGAAGGAAAAACACATAGCCAGGGTCAAAGAGCAGATGGGTTTCCACTACCAGTGTGATGTGAAATCCTGGGTGAAGTGGGCTTTCCAGGGTTGGTCCTGGCCTTTGCATTTGCTCTTCTCTGTGCTTGGAACAACTTCCCCAGCTCTACTGTGGCTGGCTCCTCCTCATCATTCAGGTAGGTGTCAGTTGAAATGTCTCCTTCAAAGAGGCAACTTTGAGTGCTCCCATGTGAGTGAGGTAGGACTTGAGGAGGAAGAGGAGGTAGAGGTGGAAGTGGAGACCTCAGGGGAGGTGAGATGATGAAGGCCTCCTATGCCCTTCGGAGGATTTAGGACTTTGCAAGTTTGAGTGGGGAAAGGATATAATTCAGAACAGGTGTTAGGATCACTCTGGCAAGTTGGAGAGAGGTTAGGACTGGGGTCAGGCTAGAGGCGGGAGGCAGGAACAGGTGGGAGCCATCTCAGTAACAGCCTGGATGTGAGGGGAACACAGTGGCATGGGAAGGAGAGAGAGCACCGGTTTACAGATTTCCAAGGAGAGAGACAATAGGAACAGGTGCTGGGGGTGGGAGGATGAGTCAGGGGCCCTGAGATCTTGGGTGTGTGACTTGGACATATGAAGGGATTTGAAATGCCCCTCATTGAGATGGAAGTCACAGGAAGAAAGAAGCCTTGCCTTCAATCTCTCCTGCATTCTAGATGTTTCCCTACCTAATTCTTTATCCAAACTTGAGCCTGCAAAGCACTCTCCTCTCCTATCCCTTAGGTTGTGACTTTTTTCATCATTTAATTGGAGTTTGAAATTCTGTAAGTTTTAAAAGTCATGTTAATATTCTCCCATCAAATGCTACAGGTATTTTAATAGTTTAAAATTTAGGAAAAGGGGAAGGCAAAGAGTTCAGTTCTAGAAACACTGTCTGTGTGACCTGAGCCTCTTAGCCTCCCTCCAGGCATGCGTAAGATGGGGCTGACAATGCCCTCTTTGCATGGCTTGAGTGTCAATCAGCGTTTTAGTTAGTTTTTTTCACTTCTGTGACCAAAAGAGCTGACATGAACAATTTTAGAGGATGGTAAGTTTATTTGGGGGGCTCACAGTTTCAGAGGTCTCAGTCCACAGATAGCCAGCTCTATTCTGGGGCTCAAGGTGAAGCTGAACATCATGGCAGAAGAGTATGGTGGAGAAAAGTGGCTCAAGATATCACACCAGGAAGGACAGAGAGAGAGAGAGAGAAAGAGAGAGAGAGAAAGCCACATTCTACCTGCTCTCAGTTACTTTATCAAGGGATTAATTCACTGATTGGGTTAAGGCTGTCATTACCCAATCATTTCTTCTCTAAACCTTCTTGCATTGTCTCATGCATGAGCTCTTGAGGGATACCTCATATCTAAACCATAACCGTCAGCTTTCTGTTCCTGTAACAAACACCTGAGGTGATGAACTTATAAAGAGGAAAGATTTGTTTTGACTCATAGTTTCAGTCCATGTCGCTTGGCTTCATTGCTTTTGGGTCCATGGTGGTACAACACATCATGGCAGGAACACATGGTGGAAGAAACTGCTCACCTCATGGCAGCCAGGAAGCAAAGTGAGAGAGGCAGGGGTGGGGACTGGGGTCCTAATATCCCCTTCAAGGGCACAGCCCCAATGACCTAACTTCCTCCCATTAGGCTCCACCTCTTAAAGGTTCCACCACCTCCCAATAATACCATAAAATCTGGTAGCAACCCTTTAACACAGAGGCCTTTGGGGGACACCAACTCAAGCAGTGTGGTTGTGAGGCTTGATGGGGCAATGGATATGGAGTGATTAATCCATGTCCTACAACTCATTAGGCACTTGGCACTGACTTACTACATTTCTTCTAAGAATGTCTTCCTTGAGTCCTCTACAGAAAAAATTCCTTCCCTTCCTGGGCTTCTCTTTGTTCTGTGCCTAGGGCTGTAAATAGTCTATCTGTCAACAGTTGTTTTTGTTGTCTATTACAGTGGCTTCTCTGCTCTGGCTACTTGTTTTTCTTTTAAATGTAATATTTCATTTGACTTTTAAGAAGATCTTTTATTTTTGTTGACACATACACTAGTTATTTAAGTGCTCTAAATTTTTAACTGCATTTGTACATATGAAATGCTTTAAATATTTTAAATATTGACTATAACAAGCAAATCTTTCTTAACTCTTAAATAACCCTAGTTCATTGAATACATCAAGGTTAATGGTGAGTCTTAAATTTTCCTAAATATATCAATAGTTTTCGTTGTTTCTGACTTAAAGTGTAAAATCAAGTACTTATTGGCATGTTTCATATCAGAACAATACTAATTAATTAGATCCTCTAATATATCATATTCTTGAAGTAGTAATATCTACTACATTGGCAAGTAATTAAAAAATCTGTGTATGAGGGATGAATAGAAGGTGAAATGTACTGATACCAGGTAAAGTTTCATGGTAGAATATGAGTGTGGGTATACAGGTACTCTTTATAAAATTCCTTCAATTGGCTGCATGTTCAAAAATTTTTACAATAAATATTAAGGAAAATCCTATATCTGAATTTAATACAAAAATATTAATAAAGGAATGGTTTGGCTAATCCTTGCCATGGTTAAGACAGAAAACTAAACTTTCACACTAAAGAAACAAACTGACCTTACAAAGTTGGGAATTCCCTCCCAGGGGAAATGGTTGCCTATAGATCAAAGGTTGGTTTGGTTGCATTGTCAATACCAGTAGTGCAGGTGTGCTAGTAAATGTTTGACAGTTGGTTTCTTGCTTCCGCCTCTGGAAAAAGAAAAGCTTTGTTTTGTCACATTTGCCATTTCCTGGGGTGTAAATACTGCCACCATGGCTGACTTCAGGCTGTCAATGTGATGTCACTGGATGCAGAACAAGGGAAAGATATGCTCAGTAACCACCATGAGTGTTTCCACCAGGCAGATACAACAACATAAATAACTCCAATAGCACTGAATGTAGACATCTAGAAAAACAATTAGCAAGTGACTTATTTTGAGGATTTACAGCCTTTGTTTTTTTCATTTTTAAATTTTTTTAGTACTGGGGATTGAACTCAGGGGCACTTGACCACTGAGCCACATCCCCAGCCCTATTTTGTGTATTATGTAGAGACAGGGTCTCACTGAGTTGCTTAGTGCCTCCCTGTTGCTGAGGCTGGCTTTCAACTCACGATTCTCCTGTCTCAGCCTCCCAACGTGCTGGGATTACAGGCGTGAGCCACCATGCCCGACTACAGCCTTTGTTTTTGAAATGCTTATTTCATTGTAATTTTACATAGTTTAATTTTTAATAATGTTGTGTTTTCCAACTGATTTATTGAAAAGTGACCAGCCAGCTCTCTCAAGGCAGTATGACCACACTACATACCAGGTGACATTTTTCTTCCTTCACCTTCCTTCCAACATATCTTTTACATCCTCAGGAAATCTTTTCTGAGAATTTCACTTTTAAACTTTCACTTTCTGAGAAACCACAACCACTTTTAAACTTTAGTACCTGCTTTGAGTTGACAAAATTTTGTGTTCCATAGATCATTTTGTGTGGCAGGTCACACCTCTTAAAGGGAACAAAGTGACATCTGCTGTTGAATTGCATTCAATTTATTTATATTAATTAATTAATTTGCTTAGCTTTTGTTATAACACCAAAGTCATGCTAATTGTATGCCTTGAATTGGGCAAATTGTGCTTATTTCCTATCTTCCTTACTGCATTGTAAGCTGCTTGAGAATAATCAGAAAGTAATAGTCATATTTGATTACCTTTAGCCTTTTATTGGGGTGCACAATAGCCTTTACACAGAATAGGCACTCAATCAGTGCTGGCCAAAGGGTTGCACATGTTCTGAGTCAATTGGTCTGCCATACTAGTTCTCCAGGGGCTTTTTTATAGATAATCTGCTGAAGTCAAGAACAAAGTTTACCAGTAGGTAAACTGGCTTAGGTCTTTGTGACACCATCCCTGAGTCAGCACCTGGGGACAGGAAAACAGTATTTGAAGACTGCATTTCCAAGATAGGAAGTAAAGATTTCTTTCTTTAGAAAAACGAGGAAAAGGGTATAGCTTTCTCCCCTCTGCAAATGGCCATATTTCCAAGAATTCAAATACTTAAAAAAATAAAAAGCCTTCTGGCCATGTTTACCTGTATGCCTAATAGTGGGTTGAAATTTTGCCCAAAAAAGTCAGTGTTAGTAAATCTTTTTCCTTCAGAGTTTTGGCAAGCAAAATATGTTATGTTCTCCCAGCTCATGGAGGTCCTTTGCATGTTAAGTGGCACTTCTCAAGAAGATTGTGTGTGTATGTATGTACATGCATAAGCATTATAAGTATGTTTAGATTCCTTAGTATGGAGTTGTGTTAAGTAGTATGAAAATAAATTGTTGTTTTTTCTTACTTCAAGCTGCTTTCTTTGCCCTTATAAAGAGTGCTTTCTATTTTTAAATACAGAATTTAATGTATACACATACATCAATTGATATCTATGCATGTGATATAATTTTAACACATAGTATATCTTTTTAATGATCAATTTTATTTTTAATGTGATTTTAATATATCTATCTCTGTATATAAGCTCTAGCATTTTATTTTGCAACATTAAATCATGTAGAAAATTAAAAGAAAAATAAGATATCCACTATCTAGATTCAAAATGTGTTAACATTTGGCCATATTTGCTTTTGCTGTTTTTCTCTTTTTCTCAAGTACTTGAAGTTTGCAGATATCATGAAGTTTCACCTCTAAATACTTATTAGGTATCTTCTAAGATTGAGTGCATTATTTCACATAACTCTATTTGACTTAAGTAAATAAAATTAATAGTGATTACATCCTATCATCTGTTTGTACATCTTCAAGTTTCCTCCAATTTTTCTAGTTTTTCTGCCCTGGACCAAGACTTAATTCAGGTTCAAATACTGCATTTAGTTTTCTATCACTGCAGGATCTTTTAATCTAGAACAGTCTGCCCTACTCTTCTCTCTCATGACGAGTTTGTTGAAGAGACTTTCTTAAAAAGAATGTCCATTAACATGGATTTGCTTGTTTTCTTGGGCTGTCTTTAAACTTATACCTCCATCCTCTGTATTTCCTGTAAACCAGAAGTTAGGTTTAGAAGTTCGATTACATGCAAGTTAATCTTCACAAATGCTATGTATCTTGGATAGCATCACACCTACAGACCAAAATGGTAGATGTGGCACGAGAATGATGTGATGTTTAATCACTTGGTCAAGATAGAGACAGTCTGATCTCTCATTTTGTACTTCCTGGATAATTGGTGGAGGTTATACTTTCGTACCACGTGTTTATCATTTTCCCTAACAGACTTTTAGCAGTGTTTTAACCTTCATCAATGATGCCTGCATGAATCAATTAAGTTCTATCCTTCCTTCTACATTGATTAACCTTTCTTAGGCAAAGATCTTACCCATTTACCACCTTTTTTGGGTGACTCTGTGGACTTACAAATTATTTTATTTGCTGAAAATCATTATTCTTTTTTTTAAAAAAATTTTTCTAGTTGTAGATGGACACAATACCTTTATTTTATTTATTTATACATGGTGCTGAGGATTGAACCCAGGTCCTCACACATGCTAGGCAAGCACTGTACCACTGAGCCATAACCTCAACCTCAATATTCTTTTTGATGCTCAAAATTTTCTAGATTTAACTGTTTGCAGTAGTGCATGCCTGGAATCCCAGTGACCTGGAAGGCTGAGGCAGGAGGACCACAAGTTAGAGGCCAGCATCAGCAACTTAGTGAGGCCCTACGCAACTTAGGGACACTCTGTCTCAAAATAAAAAAAAATAACAAGGGCTGGGGATGTAACTCAGTGATTAAGACTCCCTGGATTTGATCCCCAGTACAAAAAAAATTCTAGATTTAGTTAGTGAAATCCCTTCAAACTGGCTCTTGTGTCCTTTGGTTATAACCTTATAATTCTTTGAGCACATGCTTTTTTCCTGACACATTGTAGTCAATGCTCATTTGGATTTTCCCTGCTGTAGGCCTGGAATCAGCTGCTTCTTAAAGGGGTCTTGAGTTTTTTAAGTGGAGAAATGGTATTAGAACCCAAGACCTAAGTGCTAGGTATGCTCTTTACTATTACAACTGTACAGAGTTAACTCTTTTAACTATAGAGTTAAGGGAAAAAAATTTAATTCAAGACTTCATGTTGACAATTCTAGTTTAAATATAATATTTAGGAATTTTTTACCTTCTTTTACTTTGTATTTATGTATCTTTTTCAGTGAAGTCTTACTTCCTAAGTAAGACTTCATTATCATAAGTATTTATTTATCTTTTCCTATAATGCATGCAAAATAATTTCAAAATTAAGATATTAAAATCATCACTAAATAGAATATTCCTCAGCCATAAAGAAGAATGAAATTATGGCATTAGCTGGTAAATGGATGGAACCAGAGACTATCATGCTAAGTGAAATAAGTCAATCCTAGAAAAACAAAGACTGAGTGTTCTCGCTGATATGTAGATACTAACACACAATAAGTTGGGGAGAGGGAAGAATAGAAGTTCATTTGATTAGACAAAGGTGAATGAAGGGAAGGGAGGCGAGATGGGAATAGGAAAGACAGTGAATGAACTGGACATAGCTTTCCCATGTTCATATGTGAATACATGACCAGTGTAACTCCACATCATGTACAACCACAGAATGGGAAGTTATACTCCATGTATGTATAATATGTCAAAATACACTTTACTGTCATGTATATCTAAAAAGAACAAATAAAAAATATATAAAAATTGTCACTGAAAATATAAACCTACTTGTTACATTTTGAGATTTCTTTGCAGTTATTTTTGTCCTTAGGCTATATCCCAAGCATGGAATATTGTGCTCATAATTGTTTGAAATAATTATTTTCTTCACAGAGTTGTCTTATGTTCACTTGTTTCTATTAGTGTTAAGGAGTTTTCACCATTTTCTCTGATTTTATTTTTTTTCTTTTTCCATTTTTTTTTGGTGCATTACAGTTGTACATAATGATTTGTTGTTACATATTTGTACGTGCACAATATAATAATACAATATGGCTGATATCACTCCCCAGCACTTCCCCTTTCCCTTTCCTCTCTCTGCCTCCTGGTCCCTTTTCTCTAGTGATCTCCCTTTGATTTTCATTATTTCCCTGCCCCACCACCTTCCTTTTTCATTTTCCTCTCTAGCTTCCATATAGGAGAGAAAACATAAGACTTTTGACCTTCTATTTTTAGCTTATTTCACTTAACATAATGGTCTCAAGTTCCATCCATTTTCCTGCAAATGCCATAATTTCATTTTTCTTTATAGCTGACTAAAACTCCATTGTGTATAAATACCACATTTTCTTTATCTGTTCATCCATGGATGGACACCTAGGCTAGTTCCATAGTTGGGCAATTGTGGATTGTGCTGCTGTAAACATGGGTATGTATCACTATAGTATGATGACTTTAATTCTTTAGGAGGGGTATAGCTGGGTCATATGATCCTATGCCTAGTCTTTTGAGGAATCCATACTGATTTCCATAGTGGTTGTACTAATTTGCAATCCCACTAACAGTGTAAAAGTGTTCCTTTTCTTCCACATCCTCTTCAGCATTCATTATTGCTTGTGTTCTTGATAACTGTCCTTCTGACTGGTATGAGATGAAATCTCAGTGTAGTTTTGATTTGCATTTCCCTGATTGCTAATGATGTTGAACATTTTTTATGTATTTGTTAGTCATTTGTATTTCTTCTTTTGAAAAGTGTCTGTTTAATTCGTTTGTCATTTATTAATTGGGTTATTGAGGGTTTTTTTTTTTAGTTCTTTATATATTCTAGATATCAATCCTCTGTTGGAAGAGTAGCTAGCAAAGATTTTCTCCCATTCTGTAGGTTCTCTCTTCACATTCCAAATTGTTTTCTTTGCTGTGCAGAAGCTTTTTAATTTGATGCTGTCCCAGTTGTTAACTTCTGGCATTATTTCCTGAGCTTTAGGGATCCTATTGAGAAAGTTGTTGCCTGTGCCTATGTGCTGGAGTGTTGACTCTGTTTTCTTCTAGGAGTTGCAAAGTTTCTGGTCTAATTCTGAGGTCTTTAATCCATTTTGAATTGATTTTTGTGCAGAGTGAGAGATAAAGATCTAGTCTCGTTCCTCTACATGTGGATGACCAGTTTTCCCAGCACCATTTGTTAAATGGTAGTCTTTTCTCCAATGTATGTTTTTGGTACCTTTGTCAAGGATCAGGACTATAGATGTGTCGTTTTGTCTCTTTGTCTTCTGATCTGTAGCATTGAACTATGTCTGTTTTCGTGCCAATACCACACAGCATTTGTTACTTTAGCTCTGTAGTATAATTTGAAGTCAGGTATTGTGATGCCTCAAGCATTGCTTTTTGGGCTTAGAATTGCTTTGGCTATTCTGGATCTTTTATTCTTTCAAGTGAATTTTAGGACTGTTTTTCTAGTTTTGTGAAGAATGTCATTGGTACTTTGATGGGGATTGCATTGGATTTGTATATTACTTTTGGTAGAATGTCCACTTTAAACTATATTAATTCTTCCTATCCATGAACATGGGAGGTCTTTCCATCTTCTGGGATCTTCCTTTTATTTCTTCAATGTTCTATAGTTTTCATTGTAGAGATATTTCACCTGCTTGGTTAGATTTATTCCTAATATTTTTTAAAAGCTATTGTGAATGGTATGGGATGGTTTTCCTAATTTCTTTCTCACCAGAATAATTGTTGGTATATTAATTTTATTTTTAATACATAAAATATTGGCAGGGTTTGAAAGCCAAAACTACATAAAAAAAGATATCTTACTCTTGACACTATGTCCTCCACCCTCTTCTTACCTATCCTCTATAAGCAATGAGTTTTATTATTTTCTGGCTCATTCTTTCTCTGTTTTATTCATCATTTTATCATATTGTTATCTATTATTATTTTGTTTATTATTCTCTCTTTTCTATACATTTATTATCATTTTTATAATTATATCTTGTTTCTTTTTGCAAAAATAATCAAATATGTAAATATGTTATTCCCCATTTTCCTTACACAGAAAGCTGTAAGGAAACTTTACTATTTATCTTATTTTTTTTTTCATTTAACAACATATCTTGGAAATCATTTTATATAATTTCCTAGAAATATGTTTTCACAGCTGCATTGCACTTCATACCATGTATCTACCACAGTTTTTTCAGCACTATTCTATGGTGATTTGGGTTTTTTCCAATTTTTTATTCTCAATAATGCCATAATCTTTAAGTATATGTTACTTCATATTTGTGGCAGTACATCTTTTGGAAGACTCCTAGAAATGCGATTACTGATTATAGACATATATCTATGTATCTCTATATATGTATATACATGCATAAATATGTATAATTTTTTGCCAAGATTCCCTCCACAGAAATTAAACATTTCACCCTTCCTCCAGCAGTGCACGAGAGTGCTAATTTTCATGTTGCGTACTACATATTAGCATTTTATAAAGTTGTCTGAGTGAATTAAGAATTACTTTTTGGTACTAATAGTGAGCTGGACACTGTTTGGATTTTTTGGATCCTCTAGAGAAGTAGCTAGGTTTGGTAGTGGTCTAAATGTAGATGATGGTTTAAGAATATCCTCTAAAGGAACACAAACTATCACAGGTGCAACTGGCACTCCGCCCATACCTCATGCATTAATCACCTCAGCACACAACTGCTCAGCTTCTTACCACTAGTGCATGCATTTCTCTGTAGGTTCTTGGGCTCCTGGAGCCCACTTGGCTGGAATGCAGACAAGAAGTGCTGTGGAATTAATGCCCGCCCTGGGAGTAGCCCTCAACCAATGACTGGCAGGAGTTGGTATATAAATACCTCAGCTCCCTGGGTCTTGAGGTGGTGGATTCTAAGGCTTTCAGAACTGCCCCAGTGGGATCAAGTACCAGCTTCCCATTGTGGTAACTGGCTTTATAATATATCCTTTATTTCTCCCTTTTAACTTCTCCCTTCCCCTACTTTTATTCCGATCCTTATGTCAGGATCTGCTTCTTGGAAACCCAAAATGAACACACAGACAAACAAAAATCAAACATTTCTCCTAATTTGTTCCTAGAAAGCACAGAACACACACATATGTTTTGGGAAATGATAATTCAGAAACAAATCATTTGATTTTTTAATTAAACCATTAGTTTTATATTTCCAGTAAAATGATGTCAAAATTACCTAGTAAAGTCTTGATATGCCACCTGAATTATCAAGTTTTAGAAACCACACTATGTAGAAATGTGAAACAATTCTCTACTTTCAATATGTTTATAATTTATTGGAAAATAGGATTAATTCAAATCAAGCATTAGTGAATAATATAATTGTTGCCACAATTTGTGAAACAAACTGCAAGTGATTTGACAATAAGAACTGACAGTGAGCAGAGAAGAATTCAAGGGGGGTTTCTTCTAAGAGGTGGGTCTTAGCTGGTCTTAGAAATATGGAAGAGATGAACAAGAGCAGTTAGGGACCTGGCAGGATTATAGGTATCCTGATGAGGTCTATAGAAAATAATTCTAGATACAAATGTAATTGGGATTGATTTGCAAAAGCTCAAATGCTATACAGAAGTTCTCCATCCAATTCACCACTATAAAAAATGTTAAAAGAAATTCCTAGCACAGAAAGAAAAACATTCCACGTGGATATTTCAATCTAAATAAAGAGCACTAGAAATAGTAAATATAGGGTGATTTTTAATCTTATTTTTAAAATGTTCTTAAAAGATAAGTGACTAAGCAACAATAATAACAATCATTATGTATTTTTAATATACACTGAAGTAATTACAGAAAGGCCAGGATGGAGGACATGACAGTATACTATTGTGAGGTTCTTAAACTACACATCAAGCAGCAAAGTATTATTTTATGATTAAACAATAATAAGATAGAGGCATAGAAAGTAAAACTTAAAGCAGCCATCAAAAAGCAAAACAAAGAATAAGAAGTTGTTAATTAAAGTCACAATAAAAGAAAATATGGAATTAAAAACTCAATAAAAATAAGCCAGAAAAAGAAAAAGAGATAATTAAAAAATGGGACAAAAAGAAACCTAATGGTTTTAAACTCAACCAGAGAAATAACCACATTTAATATAAATGTTCTAAAATAACCCAATTAGTAGAAATAGATTTTCATGTTGTATTAAGAAGAAAAATCAAAGCAAAACCTGACTACATGCTGTCTAGAGAACATTTACTGTACAGATTCAGGTTAAAATTTAAAAGATGAAAAAGAGGCATACCATGCAAAAAAATACTAATCAGAAGGAAGGAAGGATGGCTATTTTGATAGTAGACAAAAATAGCTCTCAGAGTACTGTATATTACTAGGGCTATAGAGGGATATTTTAAAATAATGAATAGATAAATTTACCATGAGAACATTTTAATCCTAGATCTTAATACCTAGTAAGAGACTCTTAAAGCTCATGAAGTCCAAACTGATAAAATTTAAGGAAGACATAGAGGACAAAGTAATAATACCAGTTCCACATAAACTTTCCAAAAAATTGAAAAGGAAGAAATACTACTCAATTCAGTCTATGAGGCTATCATTACACAGATACCAAGATCAGACAAAAATATTACAAGAAAATAAAATTGCTGACTTGTATCCTTCAGGAACATACACAATAATTCCTGGAAAATTTTTAGCAAATTGAATCCAACAATATGAAACTCATATATGACCAAGTGCAGTTAAACCAAGAATGCAATTTGTTGGTCTGATTAATCTGAAGATTAATCAATGAAATTCACCATATTAACAAACCAAAAAATAGATGAACTAGGTGATCATTTCAATAGATGAAAAGAGAATATTTGACAAAAGTTAACCTCCATTCATGATAAAAATTCTCAGTCTATTAGGGAGAGAAGGGAGTTCCCTCAATTGGATAAAGCCATGGTAGGTTGAATAATGGCCTCCTAAAAATGTCCACATCCTAATCTCTAGAACCTGTGAGCATTTACTTTATATAACAAAAGTTCTTTTCAGATGTGATTATGTTAAGGGTCTTGGGTTAGGGAGATTATCCTAGATGATCTTGGTGGGCCCAATGTAAACCTAAGTGTCCTAAGGTGAGGAGGATAGTGGAAATAAGGTCAGAGAAAGATGTAAGGATGAGAGCATGGGTCAGAGAGGAGAGAAGATGCTGCAGAGATGACTTTGAAGATTGAGGAAGAGGACCAGAGAAAAGAAATGCAGAAATAGAAAAGGCAAGTAAAACAGATTATTCCCTGGAGCTGCCAACACTGTGTTATTAGCTGAAGCTGGTTTTGGACTTCTGACCTCCAGAACTATGGTAATTAAGTCATATTATTTTAAGCCACCAATTTTGTGGTACCATGTTACAGCAGCCACAGAAAATTAATGTAAAAGGCAGCTTAAAAACCTTGCAGCTAACATCATATTAATTGGTGAGTGAAGAGTAACATCATATTAATTGGAGTTTTCTCCTAGTGTCTTTAACAAGGAAGTTATTCCATTTTCTCTACTTCTAGTCAACATTGTACTGGAGGTCCTAGAAAGAGAAACAGGCAAAAGAAGGAAACAAAGAGCATAGAATTTGGAAAAGAAGAAGTAAAAATGTTGTTATTCACATATAGCATGATCATCCATAGAAAAATCCCAAGGAGTCTACACTAAACATATTAGTCCTAATAAGTGAATTTAACAAGGTTTCAAGATACAGAACAAATACAAAAATCAATTGTATTTTCATATACTGGCAATGAATGATTGAAAATTGAAACTAAGAAAATAAAAACTGCATTAAAATATGAAATAAGTAAGAATATAGTTGACAAAAGATGGGCTATATACTGAAAACTACAAAACTTTGTTGAGCAAAAATTTTAAAACCTAACTAAATTGGAGGATAGACCATATTCATGGACTTAATAATTAAGATGTCAATCTCTCTAAACTGATCCATAGTTTCAATGCAATTCCAATCAAAATCCAAGCAGAATTTTGGTAGAAATTGACAAGATGATTCTCAAATTTATGTGAATCTATGAGTCAATACAACTTTGAAACAGAACAAAGTTGGAAGACAATACAAATTTATGACTGACTATGAAGCTATCATAATAAAAGCAATGCAGTATTGGCATAAAGATAAATATGTAGGGTAATGAAACAAAACAGAGTGCAAAAATAAACCTAAACATATAAAATCAACTTGTTTTTGATTGTGTGTGTGTGTGTGTGTGTGTGTGTGTGTGTGTGTGGTGCTGGGGATCGAACCTAAGGCCTTGTGCATGTGAGGCAAGCACTCTACTAACTGAGCTATATCCCTAGGCCTCAACTTGTTTTTGACAAAAGTGCCAAGCCAACTCAAAGGGGAAATAAGGTACTTGCTACAAAATGGTGCCAGAACAATGTTATGCCAGAAAACAAAACCAAAAATGGAACTTCAATCATTGCCTTGCACTGTATAAAAATTAACTAGAAATGCATTATAGGCCTGAGTGTTTTACCTTTTAGGATAAAACATAGCTTAAAATCTTAATGCTCTTGGGTTAAATAAACACTTTAAAAACAGGATACAAAATAATAAACTAGAAAAGAATAAGTTGATATGTTGGACTTCGCCAAAATCAAAAGTTTCTGCTCTTCTAAATATGCTATTAAAAAACTTAAAAGGAAATACACAGAATGAAAGAAGATACTTGACAAGAGATTTGAATCTAGATGATAAAAAGAACATTTGCAACTCAAAAATCAGAAGAGAAACAGCTTGATTTAAAAGATGGACAAATATTTGAATAAATGCTTTACCCTGTAAAATATACACATGGCAAATAAGCAATGAAAAGATTCTCAAGATCATATTTATTGGGAAAGTGCAAATTTAAAGCACAATGAGGTACTACTGCATACCCGTTACAATGGTTAACATTTAAGATTTATTGTATTATGTATGGGGAAATGCAGAGGGGCTGCAAGCCTCACACGTGCCTGATGGAAATGTAAACTGCTACCACTTCTTTAGAAAACAGTTTGGCAGTTTCTTAAGTCAAACTAACACCATACAATTCCACCATTCCATATCTAGGTATTTATCTGAGAGAAATAGAAACCTATGTCCACACAAGGTCTTGTACAGAAACGTTCATAAAAACTTTGTGAAAGCCAAAAACTAAAAACAATCCAATTGTCCATCAAGAGGTGAGAGGATAAATAAAGTGTGGTATTTTCACTGTGGAATGCTAGTTAGCCATAAAAAAAGGAACAAACTATTGAAACATGGTATGGCATGGATGAACCTCAAAATAAGTATTCCAGATATGATAAGCCTGAAAAAAGAGTACATGTCAAAATGGTCTATTTATATAAAATTTTAGAAAATGCAAACTGATCTCTAATGTCAGAAAGAAGAGCATATATTTCCCTGTGTGGGGGGTGAATAGCAGTGAGCTAGTGATGGGGGAAAGGGGAGGTGTATTACAAGAGGTCATGAGGCAACTTTGGGGGAGGTTATGGAAATGCACATTATTTTTATTGTGGTGATAAAATCAAAGATATATTCATTTGTCCAGATTTATCAACTTTTATACTTTAATATGTACACTTGATGATATATCAATTCTATATCATAAATTATGCAAAGAAGTTGAATACCTAATTTGGTGGGTATTATGTAATTACTGTGGGTTTTTCTACAGAAAACTATTAAGAAACATAATCTTGCGCAACATGCATAATGCATTGAAGGAGAAGGTGGGACTCCATTGGAAAATTACACTTAATAACACAGAATTTCTAATAAATTATCTCTGTTCACACTCAGGCTGTCCTGGGACTTAGAGAAAATATTGTTCTGTTCTATTGAGCATCTTCAAAGAAATCATCTATGAAAAATTACTTTAGGAAGTATTTATCCAGATGGAACTTTGGCCCAGTCTTCCAGGGAGGAGGACTCAGAGACTCCAGGAATAGCTCTCCCAGGGACAAAGAGCTTGTCCTCATTTCCCAGGCATGCTCTTGTCCTAGACACAACTTTTTGATACTGTGGCTCTTGGTGCATCAGTGCTGGGCTGTGGATCCAGTCATGGGGAGAGACTCACTGTGAGCTCTGAGATGTGTCAGAGAGCAGACTAAGCCACCCTGCATGGATCCAGGATAGGAAGGGAGAGATTTAGAAACATGTTGGGGAACCTGGACACATCTCAGTCTATGCCTGGACCCGTGGTGGCCCTGGGTGTGCGTCTGGGGGTTGTAGACCCTGTCTTGATCACCATCTCTTCTCCCTCTGTGTGCAGGTGGAGAATTATACCTTGCTGTCAACTTTACAGCTGATGTACACGGTGGGATACTCCCTCTCTCTTATCTCCCTCTTCTTGGCTCTCACACTCCTTTTGTTTTTTCGGTGAGTAGAACTTCTGCAGACATATCATCAGGCAGGCATCATGCAGTTTCCTCAATGGCTACCTCTAGAAGACTGTAGAAGATTAGGCTGGATGATGTCATGGTTCCTCAGAGTTGGAAGTGACCTGAAAGAGTCTTCCGTGCATCCATTCCATTTTGCAGATGAAGGGGAAGGAAGGAATTATCTAAGTTCCAGGGAGAGGCATTGAACTGTGGCTGGCCATAAAACCAGACTGACACACAGCTCGAATGTGAATCCAGGACTCCTTTGGATTAGATGCCATCTGTGCCCTCACCCTAGTCTAAGTCCCTGATTACACTCATTACTACCACACCCCCTTCTCACCACAACTCTATCAGAGGCATTGTATTTACAGAAGAGGTTAAGAAACTTCCTTCAAGGCAAGTGGATGATAGAGCTGGGATTTTAACACAGTATCTTTGAACTTCATTTAACTATTAATTGCTTACGTGCTTCCTCCCAGCACTTCACATGCATTAAGTCATTTGGAGTTTAGTGTTAACATTGCCCCCTTTTTATAAGTAAGTTAACTGAAATATGGAAAGATAAAGTAACTCGTCCAAGCTCACAGCTCGTGGGTGATGGAGGCAGGGTCTGAGCATTTTTGCTTATGTCTCTCAGAATTGAAAGCCTCAGTGCACTTTACCATATCACATTTTTATCTATCACCCAAATGAGATATTTAGAGACCCACTGGGGAGCCCTCAATGGCTGTCCTGTGGTCTTGGCCTATTAAGAAACATAAGTGAGTATAACATAGCAGAATGAATGAGCTTTCGACACCAGTGCAGGAGACTGGATGGAACCCTGGAGATCATGTGGGTGCCAGTTCCAGGGCATCTCCCACACTGGGCTCTGCTAGCCCCAGGTCTGAATCTTATTTGGCTCCCCAAACCCAGAATGTTCTATGGTTCTCGGAGCAGAGTCCTGACCATTTACCCCATTGAGAGAACAATTCTTGAGCTATGGGAGAATTCTACAGCCTGTGCCCCTGACTACCCGTGACCTCCCTCGACTCCTTCCCAAAGTCCCTGAACCAATCCAGGATAAAACAACTGTTCAGCCCTGCAGGAAGTAATGCCAGCTGAGTGAGTCTGGGTTGACCAAATACCTGTTTTGCCTCAGAGTCCAGAAGGAGCAAGGCCCAGTCCCTGCCCTTGAGTAGCCCAATGTTTGGTTAGGCGGGAGGATACATAAATCATAAAATACAAGGAACTGCCTCAAGTCCCTTAATATAATAGTTGTTCTAAACCAAAGTAGGATGAGGTATGTGCTACACCGGAGTCACAGTGGTGGAAAGGAAAGGAGTCCTTTTGGCTCACGAGACTGAGGATGCACTGTCACATCAGCTTGTATGACAAAGAGCCAGCAGGAGGCTCCAGGGGGAGGAAATGAACTGAAATTTTTCTGAACACTTATTAGATGCACTTTACATGAATAAACCAATTTAATCCTCCCCACGCCTCTGAGACAAATGCTCTTATTCTCGGAGTAGAGCCTTGGGGAGCCATACTCTGGCCTCGGAGTTTCTGGATTTGAATCTCAGTTCTATTAATTAATGCAGTGGGACTTTAGACAGGCAACTTAACCTTCCTACTTCAATTCCACCATTTATGAAATCAGAGTAATGAAACTGCCCGCTCTTCCAGTGGCACAGAGGAAGGACACCCACAAGTTCACACATGTTTAAGTGGCTTAGAAAATGGCCTGGCACATTAAACATGTTATATTATGATAACTACTGTTACCCTCATTTTATGGATAAGGAAAATGAGGCACAGAGAAATAAGATCACATACCCCAGAGGTCCAACTCTGAAGCCTTCAATATGAACCTCTGTCTTTAGGGGTACATATACAGGTGGGTCAGGCATGGACCTTTTGGCCCCGGCATTCTTTCTTGAGGGAGACACTTGTTTTTCTCTTTGCACAGAAAGCTCCACTGTACACGCAACTACATCCACATGAACTTGTTCGCTTCGTTCATCCTGAAAGCCCTGGCTGTGCTGGTGAAGGATGTTGTCTTCTATAACTCTTACTCCAAGAGGCCGGACAATGACAGTGGGTGGATGTCCTATCTGTCAGAGGTAATCCCCTTCCCTCCTCCACCATCTAAATTCAGCCTCCCACCAGCTGGGTCAGACTTGGGAATCAGAGGGCAGGTGGGTGGGGCTCTCTAGCTAGAGAAGCAGCATGTAGTGTAAAAACGCAGCAGCCTCCCAAGAGTGAGCCAGGTGAAGGAATCCAGAGGCAGATGGGCTCACTATGGCTACTACGCATCCTTGGGTGGGAAAGACCTTCATCTGTAAGCAAACTCGATATTGATATTTTGTATTTTCACTCTTTTTCTTTATTCATTTGGACTAGATCAATAATTTTAATTTTTTAAAAAGCAGCAGAGATTTTCCACATTGAAAATCTATGGAGATCATTTTTCCTTTATCATGTGAATAAAGCAGTAACCTGTTAAACGAACCTTGCATTCCTAGAATAGATCAGATGAATTTTTGATAGATTATACTTCCTCCTATATTACTGAATTCAATTTGCTAATACTGTTTTTTTTTTAAGCATTTCTCCATTGACATCTGTGAGAAAGATTGGCCTGTCATTTTCTTTTCTTATAATGTTGGGGTATAAATCAGGTCGGGGTATAAAGTTTGTGTTGACCTTTTAAATTGGTACATGTTCCCTCTTTTGCTATTCCCTGGAAGAATTTATTTAAGATTTATATTATTTCTTCCTTAAATGTTTGATAGATTATACCAGTGAAACCATTTAGATCCAGAGTTTTCTGAATTGGAAGGTTTTAAATTATGGCTTAATTATGAATTTTATGTTCAAATTTTCTATTCTGTGTCAATGGTAGAGACTTTTTCTATTATCGTTCCTATTCCCATTCCCCCTCCCTTCCTTTCACTCCTCTTTGTCTAATCCAAAGTACTACTGTTCTTCTCTAACCCCTTATTGTGAATTAGCATCCACATATTAGAGAAAACATTCAACCTTCAGTTTTTTGGGATTGGCTTATTTCAATTAGCAAATGCCATAATTTTATTCTTCTTTATGGCTGAGTAATATTCCGTTGTGCATGTATATTCCATTGTGCTGAGTAATATTCCGTTGTGCACATTTTCTTTATCCATTCATCTGTTGAAGGGCACCTAGGTTGGTTTCATAGTTTAGCTATTGTGAATTGAGCTGCTATAGATATGGCTGTGTCACTATAGTATGCTGATTTTAAGTCCTTTGGCTATAAACCAAGGAGTGGAATAGCTGATCAAATGGTGGTTCCATTCTAAGTTTTCTGAGGAATCTCTATACTGCTTTCTATAGTGGTTGCACCAATTTGCAGTCCCACCAGCAATGTATGAGTGTACCTTTCCCCCGTATTCTTGCCGACATTAATTGTTGCTTGTATTCCTCCTATGTGCATATATGATCACATGACCCATGTAATTCTACACCATGTACAACCAGAAGAATGAGAAGCTATATTCCATATATGTATAAATATGTCAAAATACATTCTACTATCATGTATAACTAATTAGAACAAATAAAATTCCATATGCAAAGTGCTTCTTTTCTATTAAATATGACAAAAGGATACTCGTAAGTCGCTCTATTTACTAGTTCTATCATTTATCATAAACATCACCTCAAAACATTTAAAAAGCCTGACTGTTGCAAAATAAAGATACAGTTTCATACACAATAAAACAGGTGCTTTATTTAAAAAAGCACATGTAGCGAAATAAGCCAAGCCCAGAAAAACCAAAGGCTGAATGTTTTTCTGATATATGGATGCTAATTCACAATTAATGGGAGGGGGGCTAGGGAAAAATAGAAGTACTTTGGATTAGGCAGAGGGAGTGAAGGGAAGGGAGGGAGCATAGGGGGAGGAAGGACAGTAGGATGAATCCACATCATTACCCTGTGTACATATATGATTACACGACCAGTGTGATTCTACAACATATACAATCAGAAGAATGAGAAGTCATACTCCATATATGTATGATGTGTCAAAATGCATTCTACTGTCATGTATAACTCATTAGAACAAACAAAAAATGTGTCTGACAAAAAAATCCATATATAGGACTGGGGTCCTAAATGGAAAGCCTCTTCTAGATATAGAGAGTCTAGGAAAGAGACCTTTCTCTTGTCCTTTTCTCTGCTTTGCCCCTATAGTCCTAAGGATGATAAATGATCTCTGATAGTCCTGCCTGGGGCACTGTATCATTTTCTAATTGTTTACCCATACCTGACTAAAAGTTTATAAATTGTTCTTTTATTAAACCTTTGTCATATTAAAAAAAAACAACAACACTTTTTCTAGGTACTTTATGTTCTGTATTATTGCTGTCTCTCTGAGATGATTAGCAAAGGCCCAGGAGAGAGGAGAGTAGGGGAGAGGGGCTGTGTCCAGGGAAGCACTTCTCTGCTCACTTGGGGTTCAGATGCGGAAAAAGTCAGGACTCACCCTCAGGTGTTCTGCTCTCTGCAGATATCCACCTCCTGCCGCTCCATCCAGGTTTTCCTGCACTACTGCGTGGGTGCCAACCACTTATGGCTGCTGGTCGAAGGCCTTTACCTCCATGCACTGCTGGAGCCCACAGTTCTTCCTGAAAGGCGGCTGTGGCCCAGATACCTGGTGGTGGGTTGGGGTGAGTAACATGACCTCCAGCCTCTTTTCCTGAGGACCAATTAGAGCACTGGATCCTGATAGTGACTTTTGTTGCTGTTAGAAAACCAAATGGAGGTTGATTTTTGGGACAGATAATTTCTCAATGATGAGGTGGTGAAGATAAGGGTGCGTGAGTGAGTGAGTGTGTGTGTGTGTGTGTGTGTGTGTGCTCATGCGTGCACACATGCTATACATGCTATACAGGTCTTGTATTCCAATGTGCACATTAAAAAATTTGAAAGGTCTTTGGCAGAATCAGATAATATTCCTCTTATGCTGTTCCCAACTGCATTGCTTTGCTTATGATGCCATAACAAAATACCTCTGTGACTTAAACAACAGACGTTGATTTCTTGTGGCTCTGGAGGCTGGGGAGTCCAGCATGGTTAGTATGTTAGCCTTCTGTCACTGTGACCAAATACCTGAGGAAAACAACTTAAAGGAAGAAGGATTTATTTTGGTTCACAGTTTCAGAGGTTTCAGTTCATAGTTGGCTGGCTCCATTGCTCGGGGCCTGAGAACATGATGGTGGAAAGATGTGGTGGAGGAAAACTGCTCAGCTCATGGTAGCCAGGAAAGAGAACAAGAGAGAGTGAAGAAGGGGTAGGGGCAAGAAACATCCTTGTAGGGCACATCCCCAGTGACCTACCTCCTCCAACTAGGCCGCATCTGCTATAGTTTCTACTACCTCCCCATAATGCCACTAAATTATTAACCCATTCATGGGTTAATCCATTGATGAGGAAAGACCCAATCACTTCCCCAGAGCCACACCTCTAAACAGTGCTGCATTGGGGAATCAAACCTTAAATACATGAGCCTTTGGGCAATATGTCAGATCTCACCCGTAACAGTTGGGCTCTGGTGAGGGCTCTCTTTCTGACTTGCAGACTACTGCCTTCCTGATGTATCCTCACATGGTAGAGAGAGAGTGGATGCAAGCTCTCTAGTCTCTTTTTATAAGGACACTAATCCCACTATGAGGGCCCCACCTTCACAGCCTCATTTAAATCTATTTACCTCCAAAGACCCTATCTCCAAATATTGTCATATTGAGAGTAAGGATTTAATGTGTGAATCTTGGGAGGATACAAACATTCAGTCTCTGCATTTTTTTTTGTTTTTGTTTTAATTTTTAAAAATATGATCAAGAGTGTTCAGACCTTCATAAACCCTTGGAGAATTTGATGCTGCAGGATTCATAGGAAGTAACCCGAGCCCACAACTCAGGAGATTTTGGTTAATGGCCTTAGATTTATTCTAAACTTCTTTGTGACAGGTGGCAAATCCCTTCTCCTCTGGGTCCTTGTTTTTCATTGTAAATTAATGGATGGGCCTGTGCCACTCCAATTTTCACTGTTCGTGATTCCACGTGGGGGTTTTTGAGTTTTAACCAGCTGTTCTGGACCCCATCAGGCTGGGGTGGGAGGCAGACAGGTTTGACCAACCAGCTCCTGATTATGTTTCTCTGTGCTTTCTCCACAGCCTTCCCTGTGCTGTTTGTTGTGCCCTGGGGTTTTGCCCGTGCACACCTGGAGAACAAAGGGTAGGTAATTTACTTGATTTTACTCTTTCCTGAATCAATAATTCTCAGATATGCCCAAATAGAAGGAGTTACCTCATTTTCCCAAAGACAATATCCAACTCTTCCTGCTTTGTCCATCTAGAATATACTGAGGAATGTAAAGTAAATCAAAGATCTTGTAGTCATTAGTTTATTCATTTAGTTACACATGCAAATTATCATAAAAATGCTGTGTAGATTAGCTGTGATATTGAGTATGTAAAGACATAGCCCAGCAATAGGTATTACGGCATTGTTCACAGAAAGAAAAAATTAAAGCACAAACAATAAAAATCCATGAATGCCTGTTAATATGAGAATCATTGAACAAATCGTAGTGAACTTACGTTGTGGGATATTATGGCAACACACATATACAAAACAAGTTAGTTATTATCTTTTGACTTTTAGGGACTAAATCTCAATGAATATTTTAAGCCTCTTGCTGAACAATGTATATTATGTAATTCCATTTTTTCCTCCAAGTAATCAGCATCCCAAACACACACATATATCTATATATATATTTGTATATATATACACACACAACATATATATAATCCCATATACATACATGTGTATATATGCCCCATAAGTGTATAATTCCTTATACATACTTCATATATATATTTCATATGTATATGCTTATGTGTATATATGTATATATAAACTGTTCAGTGAAGTAATAAGAAACCTCTAATTAAGGATTGTGTGGAAAAACATGTGGAAGAATCCATTAACCATTAACCCATTAACATAGAAGAGCAATTTTGTGATAAGAAAAATCAACACTTCCAGTGCTAATATAAAGGATTCCGATCCTCTTCTCTCCTTGTCCTACCTTTTGGGACAATGCTTGCAGGTGAGCATCCTTTGGACACACACCTTGTCTCATTTTTTGTCTTCTCCTGCCTGTTTTTTGTTAGATGCTGGGCAACAAACGGGAATAAGAAAATCTGGTGGATCATCCGAGGACCCATGATGCTTTGTGTAATGGTAAGGAAGATCTATTCACCTCTTTCCCCTCTGAGCTCAGTGACTGTGGGGAACCCCCCATACCTCCATCTCCCATATTCTCTGGCCCTTTAAGAATGAGCAGCTGATGAGTAGTTTCTGCTGAACGAGAAGTTAGACACTTCTCCTTGTTCTGGTTCAGGACTTGGATTCAGGGGGACACTGTAAGCCCTTTCTGTGTTTTCAGTTACATTCAGGGATCTTGGTCAGCTCCATGATCCTGTACTCAAGGGCTGTGACATGGACACAGCCCTGGGCAGCATGAAGGAGCTCAGTGACAGCCCAGCTATCAACTGTATCTTAACACTATGAGCAGGAGGGAGAAAGAGACCGAAGAAAGAACTTTTGGAGGAGAAAAACGTATGAAAGATATTAACACCAATATTTCATGGGTAGTAGAATCAAGAAATAGATGATGCTCTGAGACCTCAAGGCAAAAAGGCCTTCATTCATGGTGGTCCACAATGTAAGAGATAGTCATAACCTCGAGTCATAAAGCCCCTTGAAGTGATAGTGTACAAAAATGAAATCTGTCAATTAAGCTTGAGGGAAGGAGCAGGGATCTAGTCAACAGTGGGAAGACTGGCAAGATCCATGAGGGCGACAGTAGGTCTTCAACCCAGACATAGCACCATCACCCCTGGGTGCCTGTTGGGTGCTGAGCGCTGTATTCTGTGCTCTACTAACTCTCCAAGTCGTTGCTGGATTGTGCATTTTTTTCCATTTTATGTAAATAATGTGGTGTCATGAAAGAAAGCTAGCTATTTTTTAATAGAAGAACATCAACATTTGTCAATAATGGATGACAATTCTCTGCTCTGACCTGGGTGTGACCTGGAAAGAATAATTTTCATAGAAATGTCAGGAAAACCAAGGGTGTGAAGAAGCCCCAGATTGCAGGGGCTGCATCATGTCTCACCTATGAGGTGGCACACGTGTTTTTGGTATCTTCTCTCCAGTCACTGGACACATGGCCGAGAGCAAATGTTCCAAAGGAAGTCAGCCACACAATCCACTCATGGCACTGACTCACTTCTCTACAATTCTTTCTTCTCTAGTCACACTGTGAAGTCAGGGTCCCAGCACCCACCTCTTTCCTAGGTACCTCCACTACTTCCCAGTAACATTTATTAAGTGCCTTCTACATACCAGCAACAGTTCTAAGTACTTCGTGTATTTGAATTAAATCGATCTTGCCAATTGACCTATGAGGTAGGTGCTATTATAATTATTGTACTGACAAGGATCTTAGAAGATGAGAAGTTACTTTTCTAAAGCCATAGAATTGGTAAGTGGGAGCTGGATCTCAGCCCAAAAGGTTTGACTGGGTGCTGGCTGGCACCTGTAACTACTGTAACTACCTGTAACACTATACTACTACTCAAAAAATATGTATTGCCTCTAGAGCCAGAACTGGGGTCTTAAATTTTGCAGATTCTTTCAGACATCACTACCTTAGTTCAAACTCCTTCCTTCTGCCATCTTCTCTACTGCTGACCCATTGCTTATTTTTTAAGTCTTGTGCCAAGTATCAATGCCTCTGTGCAGCTGTATAGGACAGTCGGGTACACGCCCTCCTTAGTGTCCTTACTGGATCCCATACAAGCTTCTGCTTCAGCCTCAGCAAATTTCAAGTTCTTATTTAGAACCTGTTTGCTGCCACTGTAAGCCACATGTTCTATTCATCCTGGCAGCTAGCCTAAGTATATGGTAGGCACTCAATAAACATATTCAATGGATATTTGTGACCCACACTCTAGACACTAGAAGGTTCTTGCTAATTTGGAACAATAAAGGAGGAGAGAAGCCTCCTGATGGAATTCAGGCTCCATCTAGCTATATCCTTAGTATTTACTCTGTAGTCGTCTAGAAGTTACATCAATACCTCTCAAAACATCTCCAACTTAATTGCTCTTAGAATCACCTGGGTGTCTCTAAATATTCTTTTGGTCTAAGTCCCTCTTCCAGATATTTTTGTTTCATTGATCTCAGGAACGGCCTGGGGAATCTAACATGCAGCCAAGTTGAAAGCATTTTGCTATACCCTTGCTCTTCAAAGGGTGACCCAGTAGCACCAGCATCAGACTCTACTATGCTTGTTATAAATTCAGATTTTCAGGCTGCAGCGCCAACCTATTGAATCAGACTCTGTATTGTAACAGGATCCCCAGGTTTGGGATGCACACTAAAGTTAGTGAAGCTCTTTGTCCACAACTATGGTTCTCAAAACTGGCTGTACATTAGAAACACCATAGTGGCCTAGACCAACAACATCAGAAATTCTGGGAGTGGGGCCCAGGCAGCTGTAGTTTTAAAAACTCTCAAATGACTCTAATGGATGTCCGGGGCTGGAACTACTGCTCTGGACCTTGCCATTTCAGCCTTCCATAGCTATCCAGCATGCTTATTTCTCCTAGTGCTTCCTAGTTTCTGGAGTGACATTCTCTCCTAGCAGGACAAGAGAATCTACTCTATCCTCCTCACCTTGGATAAAATAAAGTTTGCCCACTGTTGCTTCTACAACTCGGGTCATGATTGGCCCCACAATCATCTTAGTTCACAATGGACCCCTATCTTCCCATCCAAACATTCTCCTCTTCCTGCTCATCCCACCCAGGAAACCATTCATCTATCCAGAAAAACAAGCCACAAATCTTGGTATTCTCATAGCTTTTGTCTTCTTTCTCTCTACAACACTCACTCAGACTTCAAGTCTTGTCAGTTCTTCCTCTAAAGATCCTTCCACGTCATCTTCCCCTTAATTACATTTTCACTGCTTTTATTAAGCCCTCTGGGATTTCTTGTGAAGACCTCTGCAAAAACTTTGGTTTCGGGGCTGGGATCGTGGCTCAGTGGCAGAGTGCTTGCCTAGCATGTGTGAGGCACTGGGTTCAATTCTCAGCACCACATTTAAAAAAATCAATAAAATAGAGGTCCATCAATTTAAAAAAGAAAAAAAATTAAAACAAAAAAACCACTTTGGTTTCCCTTCCTTCATCCTTGACCCGTGCAGTCCATCTTTCATATTGGAGTCAGTGATCTTTTTTAACTAAAATTTTACTGTCTCTCTTCTACTTTTGACTCTTTAACTGGTCACTCTTTCCCTAGGCTTGGTTCCAGACTCCTTAGTGTGGCAATCATTGCCATCTTGTCTGCTTTCACAGGCCCCCTGCACTCTACTTAAATGGAGAAATTCAAAGTTCTTCAAATCCAGTGTGGTATTTCACTTCTCCCATGCTTTTATATTTCCTCTTCCTATAATGTGCATCTAATATCCCCACCCCTGCCTAGTGGGCTCTTTCTCCTTGGAAACCAAACCATTAATTAATCTATTGCCCCAGTTAACAAAAGTCAAGAGGCATGCTTGGAAAGGACCATCTCACAATCACCCTCAGGTCTATGAAGGTCTTAGGACATTGTTAAATGATTGTTGTCTGCGTCTATAGAGGCATGGACAGGAGGAAATGAGCTTGAACAGAAATGGGAAAAGTTGCCCCTTGGTCAAAGGAAAGGATATTTGTTTAATCACAAACTGGTAAAACACTGACATGGATGATAGAGAAAGTTCTTTCCTAAAGGATAAGAATCTAAACCTGATGCTTCCCCAGTCCATATAGCTTTAGGAATTTAGGATTCTGTGCATTGACTTGAGGGCTTCCATAAGAGTGGAATTTATGTGTCCTATCAGAGATGAAAGAGAAAAGAAAATCCATACAGTGGAGTGGAAGGAGCTGATCTAGGAGTCAGGAACCCAGGTTCTATGACTGATCTGTGATGTATCCTTTAGCCAAATGAATTGACATCTTTGGGCTTCCATTTATTCATTTATAAAATCAGATTTGGACTAGACCAGTGTTTCTCTACTGATGAGTGATTCTGCCTCTTAGAGATATGTAGTCCTATCTGGAGACATTTTAAATTGTCACAAATTGTGGGAGCAGTTTGCTAATGACATGTAATGGGTCTTCACCCATTACAGGCATGAAGTACAATCTCTTGTAATGTGCAGAACAAACAAGTACACTGTCCCAAATGTTGGGTGCTCAGGTGCACATGGACTGGGTAGTAGCTGTGCAATAGAACAACCTAGGAGGCTTGCAAAATTTTTAGCCTAGATTCCACCCTTACTGATGTCATCAAAGCTCCTACTGTGTGGAGATTCCTCAGCACTGAATGCTCACTTATCTACTCTCTTCCATTTAGCATTCACTGAGCACCTTTTCTCTTCTTGGCTTGATGCTAGGCTCATTCTTGTCCTGTCCTTGGAGATTCAGCATTTCATAGTTATCATCCTGATATCCATCAGACTATGACTGAACCAATATCTGCCTTCATGTTTGGTCATATGTGATCATACACTGTGGTTTCTACCAACACAAATAGGCATATCTTCAACTCCAAAAGAGAATTCTCTGAACGACAACATGGAAGGAGCTTGGGTCCTTGAATGACTGCATGGAGCAGAGCTCTCCGCAATGCACCTGATTGTGACATAAGCCAAATATTTTATCTTTATCATGTTGAAAAAAATTTGTGACCTCCACATATATTCTATTTAAACCAAAATGCCATAAAGGTAATATAATAATCAAGACTGAGCTGGTAGCACTTGGTATTTCAGATTTCAGGGTATTTAACAAATTTCATTTATCTTGGCCATATTTGAGCTTGGGCTATAATTTCTGGAGCATGCAGCAGAGGTTTCTGGGAAAAAAATAAATACTGCATGGTGAACAGAGCATTGGTACCAAGGAAAGTCTACTATCCTAGGCTCCCTGATAAGCATGTCCAGTTACCATAGTTAGCCTCCTCCCACACTCCTCATACTGGGTCTGCATTTGCTGATCAGCGCCTGGGTTGAAGTAAATGTATATCATGCTGAATGTCCACACACACTGGCAGACTCAATTTGCTGCTCTTTTGGTACAGGATTTCCCATGTTTCAAAAATGTCCATAATGTGAAAACCCAAAGAATCAATATTCTTTGGGTATTTCATCATACAGAAAAATTGGAAAATTCCCACCTCTTTCTTTGTATAAGACTTCACTATTTAGATTAACCTATCATCCCTGAGTATACATTTCAAGTTGAGTCATATTAGAATGTGGCATATTCTTGTGTCTTAGTCTTCCTTACCCCCATAGAAAATTGATAGAGCCTTGATTAGTCCCATCCTTCAAAGATAATCTTACATATTGCATGGAACCTACACAAGATGTTCTCTCCAAA
This sequence comes from Xerus rutilus, assembly GCA_028644305.1. NCBI lineage: Eukaryota > Metazoa > Chordata > Mammalia > Rodentia > Sciuridae > Xerus > Xerus rutilus. The sequence continues at coordinate 48,806,007 of CM053402.1, forward strand.
CAATGGGTCCAAGGCCCTACCAGGAATTCTAGGACTTTCTGCTGTGCCAGATTTCCATAGACATCTCCTCCCTCCCATATCTCCTTTACTGATGTATCACAGTGGGAATCTCCCTGTATGCCGTGTCCGGTCCTGTCCTCTACTTACCTTTGCTGCATCCATCTTCTGCTTTACATGGTGAAAGTAGATTGTAAATCAGATCATAGGAATTTATGGAAGTTTTCTCTTTTGGAAAAATGAATAAATGAATGAATGAATGAGAGAAGGATTTCCTCTTTCTCCCAGCTATTCCCTTTCTTCTATAGGACGTGTACATTTTATCACAGCTCTTGGGAAAGATGTGTTTTGGCCTAAAGAAACAGCCCTAAGAGTAGGCATTTAGTCTACATAGCAAGTCAGAGGAACAGGGACTTGGGGAGAGGTGGGAGGGTTTAGGGAGTGCATGGGGCCTGCCCCTGAGTCCTACCATGCTAGCAATTGTCTCAGCCAGCCTAGAGGTCCAGATCTGTGCATAGATTCTGGGTTTCCAAACAAGTGCCACCAAGAATGTTACATCCAGGAAGGCAGCTGTACTGTGAGGGACCTGGAAGGGAGCCTTGTATGTCTGAGGTCCTAAGTGCTCCTGATCGGGTCATAGAATCCTAGAAGAGTTGGCGTGGTTCTTGAGAAAGTTCCTCATTTAGGTCCTTTCTTGCTATGCATAAATGAAGACCAGCACCAGCCAAAAACGACTGCAGACTCTTGTTGAAAGCCTAGAGGAACAGACTCCATGGAAACCCAGGATGGTGCTTCACTCCATGGCAGTGAGGAAGTGCTTCCTCCACGTGGCCTGTTGGTTGATTGCTCTTGTCTGAGAAGGCACAAAGAACAAATAATCCATGTTGTCCTTGTTGCAACTCTTCATTTCCAAGGAGACAGTCCTGATTGAAATTAATTTGTTGGAATATGTGTCTCCCCCCATTGAAGCTTTCTTTGTAAGAAAAATGTCTGTGTTCAACAAATCCCTAAGCCAGGCATACAGGGTTTTTCTCTTTATGATGAAAAACAGATATCCCGTTAAAGGGGATAAATTACTTGGTTACATTTAGTTTGTATTTAAATTTTCTGTTACTAAATATCCTTTGGCTGGGAAATTCCATCATTCCTGTTGGCTTACGGTTAGATAAATAGCTGCTTGCCTGAAAGTCAAGCTTTTTAGCTTTAAGAATTAATTTTCCTAAGGCTGATAGAGAAAGTAATAACAGGTATATGTTAGGTATGGTTAAAAGATCTTACTTCTAGACAAGGACATTGATCCTGTGCTGGATCAATGTCTGTAGAGACTTCATCCCATTAATTGTCACCCGATCATCCTTTCTGTTGGCTCCTTCTCCATTGCGTGGAGACACTATTAAATTTTTTCAATCTTAAAATAACTGCACTGAAAACTTCTTGCGACCCTGCAAAATGTGGAGTGACGTGGTCTCCATTTGGTATCCCGAGTCTGCCACTATTCTCTCTCTCTGCTTCCCTTTACAGACAAGCCTCTTAAACATGGCCAGCAGGATCTCTCCACATTTCATTTACAAAACAAAGCATCACAGCCTGGCTTCTCTTAGTGAGCATTGTTGCTAAACTGTCTTCCTTTGCTGAAGTTTCTGTGCAACCTTTAAAACTTTCCTACAATTCTTCCCCTGGTGAGCTTCCAATGCCTCTTTTGTGTGGATCATTCCAACTGGGAGTTGGGCCCAGGAGTGCTCTACCACTGAGCTATACCCCAAGCCATTTTAAAAACTTTATTTTGAGACAGGGTCTCACCAAGTTTCCAAGGCTGGCTTTGAACTCATGATCCTCCTGCCTCAACCTCCTGAGTTGCTGGGATTATAGGCCTGCACCACTGAGCAGGGCTTCCTAGCTACTTTTTCTCCATCTCTTGCTGTCATCACCTACTTCACTATTCCTGTCATAACAGTGATGGTCTTATAACCCTCTCGCCCACCCTCAGTCTCCCTGAATAATCTTACACTCTAATGGCTTCATGCTCTGACTGGGACCTTTCTGCTGAGGTGCAGACATCAATATCTGGTGGCCTGGGGGCATCTCTTATGTTCAAAACTATTGGACTCCTCCTCCTCTTACTAACGCTCTTCCTCCTCCACGTGGTCCCTCTCTTGGTGAATGGCACTACCACACATCTGAGATCCTGAAACATCAGGTTTACTTTGACTTCACATCCAACCAGTTACAAAGCTCATTTGACTGAAGAGTCTTAATAATTTCAAACCAGTCACTCTTCTCCATCACAGACATAGCAGGGCAGCAGACTGAGTTCACCTCTCCATTGTCTCCCCCTCCCCAGGAACTCTGAAACTGCCACCCACTTGGTGTCCTCCAGTCTTGCCCTCATCTGATCCATTCTCCACACTGATGCCCAAATGACCTTTATGAAATGCTGAAGTATAAATCCGACCAGGTCACTTTGTGCTTGGAATTTATCACTTCTCTTGTCTGAGAAGTCAAGTCAATGTCTCCATTGCTCTCAGAAACAAGCTCCTTAGCAGGACCCTGGGAGGCCCTGTGTGAGCTGGTCCTCCCTCCCTCTCCAGTCTCCTCTTCATTGTCCAAGCCCACACTCAGTACATCCTCAACCACTTGCTTGCTCTTCTACACCTCCAGGAAGCTCATGAGCCCTTGTGAGGTTGGAGTCAAGATGTCAGCCAGGACTGCAGCCATCTGAAGGCTGGACTGGGGCTGGAGGATTGGTTCCCAAAGTAGTGAATACACATGACTGGCCAGTGGCTCTGGTTGATGGCAGGGGGCCGCCATTCTCCCATGTGGGTCTCTCTCCATGTTTCCACAGGCTGCCTGAGGGCCTTCACAACATGGCGGCTGCCTTCCCTGGAGAGTGTTTCAGGTGGAAGCTCTCCTTTTGAGGCCCTAGCTTAGAAGTCACACAGCTTCACTTCCACCAGATTCTTTTTGTTACATGCAGGTCATTAAATTAACTCACATGGGGGAGGGGGCAATTAGGCTGTGCCTTTGGAAGGGAGAAATGTCAAGGAATTTGCAGGTGTATCTTACCATCTATACCAAGGTTGACAACAAAGGGTTGGATTTGTCCAGTCTGTGACAGTTCAGGAGAGTATTCTAAGGAGCAGAGGACATGTTCTTACCAGTGAACCACCTGTGGCAGCAGGACCTTAACCTAAACACTAATAGGGTCAGAGTCTTGTTTTGTTTTTGATTTTCTTTGTGGCTGTTACTCTTTTTTTTTTTTTTTTTTTTTT
>CM053402.1:48809372-48828590 GCA_028644305.1 Xerus rutilus
TGGCTGTTACTCTTTTGCAGCGCTACGAATTGAATCCAGGACTTCATACATGGTAGGCAAATGTTCTACCACTGAGCTACCCAACCCTTTTTAAAATTTAATTTTGAGTTGGAGTGTCACTTATCTGTGATCCCAGCAACTTGGGAAGCTGAGGCAGGAGGATTCCAAGTTGGAGGCCAGTCTGAGCAATTTAGTGAGAGCCTGTTTCAAAAAGTAAAAAAGGCTGAGGATGTTGCTCTGTGCCCCTGTGTTCAATCCCAGTACAGTACCGCAACAATAAATAAATAAATAAATAAATAAATAAATAAAATAAATTATTTTGAGGCAGGTTCTCACTAAGTTGCTGAGATTGGCCTCAAACTTGTAATCCTCATGCCTCAACATTCCAAATAGCTGAGATTACAGGCATGTGCCACCACACCTGGATAGGCTGGAGTTCTTTACAGATGAGTGGAAGTGTGGCATTCTGTTTCAATGAAGGGAAGGTTTTTATCAGATAGATCTGAGCTTAAGCAACAGCTCAGTCACTGGCTAGCTTCACAACCTTAGAAATTATACACCTCTCCTCTGTGCCTATTTTCTTGTTGTATTATGGGGATTAAAAATAGTTATGGCTACTTCAGGGGGTTGTTATGAAGATTAGGTAAATAATCCATGGAAAGTCCTTAGCCCAAAGCCTGGCCTGGTAAGGACTCAATAAATGTTAGATGATGATGATGATGATGATCATAATCATGAAGAAAATGTCCATCTGTCTGTCTTAGACAGCTTTAGCTGTGGTCCTCACTAAGCAGGAGAATAATTAAATGATACTCTATGGAGTCCATCTTTACTTACCCACATCTGCTTTTTTTTTTCCCCCAAGGTTAATTTCTTCATCTTCCTGAAAATTCTCAGGCTTCTCATTTCTAAGCTCAAAGCCCATCAAATGTGCTTCAGAGATTATAAATACAGGTGAGTGGCCTGAGGTCGGTAGTCAGCAGTCTAAGGTTATTTCAGATCCTTCTCGTGGTGTTGCCTAATGTCCTGGGAAGGGCAGAAGAAGTTGCATTAGTATATTTGTCTGCTAAGGAGAGAGCTTCTGAAAATAGTGTCATAAAGCATGTGGGACTTGCAACGAGGAGGACCTTTTGGCCCCGTGTAAAGGAACCAAGTGGTGAGTAGCCGGGGACACACTACCCCAGTGGAAGACTGTAAAGTATCCCTAAGAATGAATGACTTATGGAGAAAGGAAAGCCTGGTATGAAGGGAAATTTGGCGGTTGCCTTCCTTGCAGGATTTGAGGCCACAGAACAAAAGATACACTCATAACTCAGAAGAGATTTGAGTATTTTTCAGACCTTGAGAAATGAGACCACAAACTTCAGAGTCTAAGGAAGTATGTTCCTCACACAATTGCCTTTTCTGGGACTTGACTGTGCTGTATCTCGCCTGCTTTCTGTGGTGACAGGAGTCCTTGTTTGTCACAAATTAGATGACACATTACTGAGATCTGCATTGCTGCAAAAACAAACGAAGAAAGAAAGAAAGATAGAAAGGAAGGAAGGAGAGAAAGGAGACAGAAGACTCGCTCCCTCTTTTCCTAGTTATCCTTTCCTTTGGATGGGTAGGTGATTTCAGCTGGGCTGTAAAGGAAGGAGTGTTCTAACCCAAGTGATGGCTCAAAAGTAGGGGTTTAGTCTACATAGCAGGCTAAAGGAGGTGGGAAAGGGTGAAGATGGCTCCAGCCCTGATCCTCACTCTTTATAAAGCTGATTCAGGTACCAAAACGTGGTCTTTCCATTTATCTGACAAACATTTAATGAATGTCTCCAATGGGAACAAAAGGTAAATACAATGTGGACTCCAACTTCGAGGAGCATGCATGCTACTTCACTAAGGACTGGGGCCTTGATGTGGAGCATGAGACAGATAGTGGGTGGTGGAGAGCTGCCCACAAGCCCAGACTCACTGCCTGGCCTTAGGCAGGTGCACTGCCCCCCACCCCTTGGCCTGTTCTTAGTGTGTAAAATGGGAGTGTTGAGGTACACCTGTCTCCTGCCTATTATGATAATTTAAGGAGGTCCTAGATACACATGGCCCATCTAATCAGAAGTGGTGAGCAGCATTTGCTCAGGATGCAGACCTCACATCCTATGGTCCCCCAGCCCCTGCTCCACGACATCTTGAAGGGTAAACATACCCAGTTCAGGAATGGGCAAATATATACTAGAGCTGCTAGTTGAAACTTTCTCTCAAATATTTTGCAGAAACCCTTAGCCCTGGGGAACGGGCCTGGCCTGGGCCCCAGGGAGTTGCACTGTCTCTCTTGGCGCCTCCAGTCGGCCCTCCAAGTGGCCGAGCAGCCTCCTTGGCCCCTTTCCCAAGGCTCAGCTTCTCTCACCACTCTAAGAGTGGAGCTCCAAGGCCAAGCAGAGCTGCTGGTCCATTCAGGCAGGGTGGTCCTCTTGATGCAGGGACAAGCAGGATACCTAGAAGCTGGACAGAGGTGAATACTCCCAGTAGGCAGAATCAGGGGACAGATGAATTCCAAAGGACTCTGAGCCCAACTCCCTGCTGATTTGTGTCTCCAAAGCTCATCATGCACCCCTGGGATCTTCCCCATGTTTCAGACCCTCTGTGACCCCAAACAATAGCTTTCTAGCCTGGCTGCTTGTAAGCATTCCCTGAGAGCCAGCTCAAAGCACAGCCTTGTGAGCCCCACCACTGACTCAGGAAGTATGGGATGGAACCCTGCCATATAGACTTCCTATGGATTCCCCAGGAGATTCTGATACGCAGCCAGGGTAGAGGACCTCTGATCAGATGCTCTAGTGAAATGACACGGAATTTTCTGTTTAGGCAGGCTGAATGGGTTTCTATAAAGCCTCATTGTTTTCTTTTCCAGGGTCCCCCTTTTCCACGGTTATCCAAGATAGTGGTTTCTAAGCTTTCTGATTCATGCATCTTGATGACTAAAGAAATTTTGAGTATGTCCTCATATATATGTGTGTGTATGTGTGTGTGTAGTCTAATAAACTAATACATACTTTATGATACATAAACAACAAAAAATACAAAATGATAAATATTAATATAGAAAGAATTCCTAGTATCTTCTATGATTATATTTTCTTCCAGTATTAAATGAGTCAGCTTGCATAGGCCTGGGGTGCACATGCTCACTTGGGAGCCATTGATCTGGGGTAAGGTAAATCAAGATATTGGGAAGACCCTTACGGCTGAGCAATGATCCAGGATGGATGCTTTGAGGGTAGAAAGAGTAACCCTGCATTACATAGACAGTCTGTCTGGAAATTTCATTTTTCCCTCTCCCCACCTTTGTTCAAGGATAGAGCTAGAAAAAGAGAACTTGAGTACACATCTACCCAAAGTCCTCCCAGGATCAGAGGCCTTACATTGGTGAGATTGTCACTACCCAGTGACTGTACAGTGGACATCTCTGTGTTCCTGAATGGTTGGTTGATGCCTACTGAACTTATAAGAAGTTAATATACATAAACTAGATAATAACTTCTCCTCCTCCTCCTCCTCCTCCTCCTCCTTCTCCTCCTCTTCTTCCTCTTCTGTCTAGGAGATTGAACCTAGGTGGGACTCTACCACTGAGTTACATCCCTAGTCCTTTTTATTTTTTTTGTTTTGAGACAGAGTCTAACTACATTACTGAGGCTGACCTTACACTTTTGATCCTCCTGCCTCAGCCTCCACAGTTGCTGGGATTATGGGCAAGTATGCACCACCATGCCCAGCCTGTTGTTCATTTTTAATGTCTGTGGAAGGTGGGAATTGGGTAGAGCATTCCTTTGTAGTGTATATATGCCTCACAGTGTTTCCCAGAAATCCACAGGACATCAGAATGTTGCTTGGGGAGAATGTTGTCAAAGCAGAGTGGTTGGTGTTGAAGGACGCCTGAGAAACCTCCTTGGCCCATTGCACCATTTACCTATTGAGAATGTGGTCCATTCTCCACAGCCAGTGCGCCCTCCACACAGGAGAGCAGGATGAGTACTCCTTTGTATTTTTAATGCCATTTTCAGTGCGGAAGAGGGCAGCGTGAGATGCGCATGCTGACAACTTATTTACTTTTTTTTTCTATGCAAAGTAAAATTCAGTTGATTAGCTTCTGCTTCTTAATTAGCAAAAAAAAAAAAAAAAAAAATTAGGAACCTATCTCTGAGGACACACCCATGCTATTTTTGCGCCCTCAGCTGGAGAATCCCACAGCATCTGTGGGCTCACTTGTCACTTTGCTCTCAGGAAGTAGTGCTAATTTTCTCATTTCCAAGCTCTGGATGGGCTGCCTATTGTCACCCCAATAAGTTGTCAGCATGTCCATCTCATGCTGCCCTCTCCTGTGTTGAAAGCTTGCTCCTCCTCCACATCTCTCCTCCATGTTTGTTTTTCCTAAAATCCCTCTGATGGGCCCAATGCATTTCATCCAATCTGTGGTAGGTACAGGCTGCCTCCAACTCTCTGAGATGTTGAAAACTTTTGGAATGTAATGTTCAAGATCTGGCCCTCCTCAAGTAGTATATTTTAGGAAAGTTTGAATTAAACACACGTAGACGCTGCCAAAAAGGCAAGTTGCTAGGAGCTGGAGAACCCTCTGTATTCTTAGCCCTTGTTCCTGGGCTTCCACCATCAAGCAAAGGAGACAGAAAATCACCCACCTGTATGTTTTGGAGCGGGAGAGCTGAGCCAAGAACGAAGGAGGAACTTCAGGGCTAGAAGCAGGGCAAACAATGTCCTTGGAATGTGGACAGGAACCAGCAGACCCTTAGCTTCCTGAGTTCTCTGTGCTTTGTGGTTCCCAGCTGGAGACAATTCTCTTTCCATAGATGAACACTCCTAACCTTCCATGTGATGAATGAGGATCAAGCTCCTAATGGACTTATAAAGGCGGATTGTTTCTTAACATGTTAAGACCCAATGTCCTCCCCAAAAGGACTTCCTGGTGGGCAGTTTGAGAGAGAAAAGGTTTGCTCCATCTTCTTAGGGTCCCTGGCTGGGGGTCTGAAAATCAAACTGACAAGATTAACAGAGGAAAAAGCATACAGACTTATGTCGAAGTTTTATGTGTCACAGGAGCCTTCTGAGGAAATGAAGACCCAAAGAAATGACTGAACTTACACATTTTTATGTTAGGTTTGATGAAGAGTAACCTTCCTGCTTATGTAGTTATCTCAGTTTTTTTCAGCTTAAAACAATCAAGTTACCATATTTTGAAGAAGCAAGTTCTGAGCCCCATCAGCAACCACAGACTAAACACATCACAAATGGAAGTAAAATTGATCAATATCACTGAAGCTATAGCAATTTAAGGGCAGGGATGCCTTCTAAACTTCTTTTAAAATAGTAATAACTTAAGTTTATTGAACCTTTATCATGATCAGATATTATTTATTCTGGATGTATACCCCATGTTATTGGCTTAATCCTTATGATGACTCTGTAAAATCGATCCTGTTATTAGTATAATCCTCTTTTCAAAGATGAGGAAACTGAGAGGTTAAATAATTTGCCCAAGGTTGCAGTGATAGTAATTGATGACACTGGTATTTGAACCCAGACCTAAAAGCTGTCCCTGTATGCTGCCACCTCATCTCCAGCTCCTCCACTCCCACTGTACCTGCTCCTGTACCCAGAGCAGATGTGCAATAAATATTTGTCGAATAGTTAAATGAGTACAATAAACTGTACTGTTTAAATAAACAAATGGTTATGGATGAAAATTAAGTGTACACACAGTCCAAAGGAATAAACTGCTCTGGCTATTTATGGATTTTCATCTGAGCTGAGTCATAAATAGCACTTTCATCTAAGGAGAAGTTAGAAGAACATGAGTAGTGGAGAATCCCTTTTTGCATCCATCCTGAGAGGTAATAGTGACTAAAAATAGCCCAAGAAGATGGTTCCTCTTTAGTAGTCATTCCATACTAAATGCAGTGTGGGATCCTGGAATGTGAAAAGGACGTTAAGTGGAAAAACAGTGAAATCCAAATAGTCTGCAATTTAGTTACTAGTAGAATTCCTGTGTTGGCTCCCTGAGTTTGACAGATGTCATGGCCAAGTATAGGTTAACAGAAGGGGAGACTGAGGTAAGGCTGTGTGTCAACTCTCTGTACTACCTTGGTGACTTTTCTATAAATCTAAAATTATTCTAAAATATAAAGTTTATTTTTAAGAAACACACAATGCCATATTATGGCTCCAGAATCAATTCATGGTAAGACATGACCCATAGGGAAGCATGTGAGTGTGTGCCATCAAAACCCAGATAGCCCAGAGCAAGGGTCACAGATTCAGACACATGCAAGGGTCAAATGAGAACATAAATGGGTAAAGGAAGAGCTACAACCCAGCTGGAACCAATGATTGCCAAGCAGGAGTTTGGCCCCCAAATGTCCTGTTGCCAAGAGATGAAAATCTGAACACCTTTGCTTTGCAATCTCCTTATAGATGTCTCCAATAGCAAAAGAAAAAAAAATCACTATGTAATTTAAGCAAAACTGTCTGCAGGTCAAATCCAATCTATAATCATCATTTTGCAACCTTTGAGACAGAGGGTTTTTAAAACACTCCTGCAAAGTAAAAAATAAGACAAAACAGAAACAAACAAAACCCAAACCCTTAGGCTCTGTGGATATTGATCAGTAATAGAGTGCAGGCTTAGAATGCACAAGGGTCTGGGTTCAAACCTCAGCACAAGAAGGAAAAGGAGAAGGAAGAGAAGATGAGTGAGGAGAAGGAGCAGGAGCAGGAAGAGGAGGAAACTCTTGAAATATTCTCTCCTTGGGAACAAGTTACTGTGCCTAGTGGAGAGACTCCCTCCTGGATGGGAATGGGGGTGAGAGTAGATCTGAGTTCCATTCAGGAGAACCACATGATCAGGACTGCAGCTCATCTCCCCACTCACGGGCCTCCCCTGAAGGTCAAGGGTCAGGGACACAAAGCCCACATGCCAGGTGGAGTCACTCCTGCATGGTGGCTCCTACTCCTCTCTTCTGGCTTTTTACATCCTTTAAGGGCATCTGGTGCAAGGCTTTTGTTTCATTGATGACACTGCATTGAATGAGACTCAGACACAGGATTCTAGTGAACTTTTACTTGGATAGAGTTCAACCTTCCTGAACTCTGAGTTTCTACTTCTCTCCCTCTGGGGGCATGGAGAAATGATGTGGGCTAAAAACACTTTGCAATTAGTCTCCTTTTTTTCCAATGCATGTCAGACAATAGCTTTGTTCGTACCCTGGATATGAGTCACTTTTGCTAATGTGGTTAGTTTCAAATCAAGAAACAGCTCAATAGTAAAGAGCAGTCTTTCCCAAACTTAACTATTTATCAGAATCCTATGATTGTTTAAAATTTCACTGTCTCAGGACCCAACCTCCAGAGGTTTGGATTCAGGGAGTTGACATGAGCCCAGGAAGGTTATGGATACCAAAACATCTGTTGCTATTCATGGAGGTTTGGTTCCAGGACCCCTCATCATATTAAAATCCACAGATGCTGAAGTTCTTTATATAGAAATGTAGTATTTGCCACCTGCCTCTCTTCCCAAATACTTGAAATAATCTCTATATTAGTTCTAATACCTAAAACAATGTAAATGCTATATCAATAGTTGCAATACTGTATTGTTTAGAGACTAATAACAAGAAAAAAGCCTGTGCATGTTTGGCTAGACAAAATTATAAAGAAAAATATTCCCACCCATAGTTGCTTGAATCCACCAATGCAGAGCCCACGTATTTGGAGAGCCCATGGATATATTTTTAAAGCTCTGTAAGGAATGTTACTAGTCAGTCACATTTGGGATTCACCAGTTTGGAGTGCTTGGGTCCCGGCTGTGCACTTTACACGTGGGTGGTACAAAGGGATGTTTGTCTTTTTTGTGTAGACTGTATACAGCAGCAAACCTCCACACAGCGCTTTTTATGAGGAGGATCAGATTTTCATTTCCTGTAGTCCTTGCAGGGTTGAGGGTTGTCTGAGAGCTGATGGCAAAGCCTAGCTTGGAGTATGAAGGGCCTGAGGTTAAGTCAGAGGCCCCACTTTCAGGCTGGGATTTGTCATTTCAGTTTTGTGATCCTGAGCAACTCATTTTCTCTCCATTCTCAGGTTGACATTAAAAGTCCTGACATTGAAAGAACCGAGTAGAAAAAGTGATAGAGACATCTGCTAGCCATGCAATCAGAAAATTTTTAAACCTGGGAAGGGTGGAGTCTTGGTATGGCAGCTGTTTGCATGACAATCTACCTATCAGGCAAAACATTAATATCTGTAAGCACATGATAAACCTCTATGGGAGGAGTCATTCATTCATTCATTCCATTCATGTTTCCTGAGCATCTACCAGGTGTAGGGAATGCAGCAGTAAATAAGACCCTTAAGCATTAAATGTATAGCCAGAGAGACCAACTGGAAAATCAGCTATTCATCAATATGATAAAGATATACCCCAAAGAGCAGGAAATACTGCTTCGTCCCAGTGGGGCCCTCATTATTGTTATTTGGTTGTCATTTGCAGACTGGCAAAATCAACATTGGTCCTCATTCCTTTGTTGGGTGTCCATGAAATCCTCTTCTCTTTCATCACTGATGACCAAATTGAAGGATTTTCAAAACTCATACGACTCTTCATTCAATTGACATTGAGCTCCTTCCATGTAAGTAGGAATCTGACCATGATGCCTTGGATTGGGAGAAGATAAAATACACGTGATCTAAATGGGCTCAGAATGGAGAGAGTCATGGATGGAAACAGATTTCTAGCGTCAGCAGGCTTTATGGCTGAGGACCCTTGGCATTAGAAGGGCGTGCAGATGGGAGGTGTTGCCTTGATTCTGACAGCATGATTCAGTGACTCAGAAGGGAAGAGGGCTCGTTCCTGGGCTGTAATAGGTCGTGTGACTCATGATCATATTAGCGGGGTGTGTCAACATGAAGCCTTTTATTAAGGGCCTATTTTTGCTGGGTTCTCTGCAGAGCATTGTGCAAAGTGATCCTTGTCTGTGCTTCGTGTAATGTGTACATAGGACACAATACAACTTGGGTAAAGGAGTCATAGGTCCACACACCAGGAGGTTCTTGAGCCTGACAGATGTGTATGGGATGAAACTAGAAACCAGAGGCTGTTATTAAGTTATCTGAATATTTTGGTTATTCATTACTTAAACTATCTATGACTTAATAACTTACGATGATCATCATTTTTTTTTTCTCTCATGATGCTGGGAGTCAGGAATCCAGGTAGGACATAATAGGGATGGCTAATCTTTGCTCCTGTGAGCCTGTAGGGACTGGAGCTTCTATGATGGCTTCTTCACATACAGTAAGGGCTTTAAGCCCTTACTGGGGCTGGCCTCATTTGTCAAATTTATGGGGCCTCATTTCTCACCTCCAACTATCTGGCTGAACTCCATATGGTCTTAGGGCCACTCACTTTCAATGTATTCTCTTTATGTGGTCTTTCCACAGAGTGACTGAACTTCTTATGTGGCAGTTCAGGGTCCTCAAGAGCAAAAAGCTGAAGCTGCCAGGTTTTTAAATGCCTAGGTCTGGAACTGACACTTCAATGCTGCTTCTGCATTCTGCTCTTTAAAGCAAGTCATAGATATAGCCCAGGATAAAGAGGAGGGGACTGTGCAGGGACGTCAATATGGGAAGGCATGGCTCATTACCAAAGACCACTAAGGCAACAGATAAGTGCTAACAGTATGAACACAGCAAAAGTCCCCCAAACAGTAATGATCTTAGAATTAATAAACTTCAAAGGCTAATGTGGAAGCAAGACATTGGAATGGAGGAGAAAGGAGCTTGACCCATTTTCTCCCCCAAAAGAATAAAATTTGACAACTGTCCATAGCAGTCATTTTAGGATACTAGAAATCAACCAAAGGCATAGAAAAGATTGGTAAAGTTTTGTTTAAGAAAGATTACTGAACTAAGAATGGTGGGAATTTATGTTGTTTTTGGCTGTGACAAGACAGTAATTCTCTCTGTTGAAAGAGAGAAATTGTAAAATAAGGACTAAATGTAAATTCTGGAGTTAAAAAGTGCAGTGACTGACATGAAAATTTCACTAGAAAGGTGGACTTTCAGATTTAAGATGGCAGAAGAAGGAATTAATGAACTTGAAGATAGGTCAATTGAGATTACCCAATCTGACAAACAGAAAACATAATGAAGAAAAACAACACCTGTGGAGACATATGGAACGTGCTTAAGCATACCAACATACACATATGGGAGTTCCAGAAGGACAGGAAAAATAGAAAGAGGTAGAAAAACATATTGGAGAAATAATGGATGAAAATTTCCCAAATTTAATGAAAAACATTAATCTGTACATCCAGGAAGCTCAATGATCTCCAAATAGCATAAGACAAAGCAATTTACATCTGAAAACATTACAGTCAAGCTGTTGAAATCCAAACACAAAGAGAAAATTTCCAAAGTGAAGAAGAATAATGACACATTATATAATAGAACCAACCAAACAATTAACAGAATAAGGCAAGAAGGCAGTGGAATGACACACTGAAAATGCTGAAAGAAAAACAAAACTTGTCAATCAAGAATTCTGTGACCAGCAAAACTGTGTTTCAAGATGAAGGTGAAATAAAAACATTTTCAGATAAACACTGAGAGAATGTTGGCAAGAACTCCTACAAGTTTCAAAGGAAGTCTTCCTTTGAAAATGGAAGAAAATAATAATATATAGTAACTCAAATCCATATGAAGGAATAAAAAATACTGTAAAAGGCAGATACAGAGGAAAGGATGAAAGACCACATAGTTTATGATTTTCTTCTTTTCTCCTGTTAACTGATTTTAAATACATAAGATTATACAAAATAACAATTATAAATTCTGTTATTTGGTTTATAACACATTAAGATCTAGTATAGATGAGAATAATAACACTAGAGAGGAATGAATAAATGGAGCTACTTTGAAGAAATTTTTTTAGAATAAAGTTAGTATTAATATGAAAATAGATTGTAATAAGTTAAAATTTATTTTATAATCCCTGGAATAAATACTAAGAAAGTAACTAAAAAATGTAGTAAAAATACCAGAAAAGGAATTAAAATTGTATGTTACAAAATATCTGTTTAACATGAAAGTCTTTCAATCTTACTGGATCTTCACAATGTATCTTTGAAGAAGTTATTGTGTGCATTTGAAAGACAAAAGAACTGAGGCTCAGAGAACACCTGACAAAGATGAGACCCTAGTGCCTCTCAGGTGTCCTGCAAGGATCTTAATCAGGAGACATAAAATTCCTTAGACCAGAGTCCTAAAGCCCTTGCTACCAGACAGGGTCAGGTGCTGAGATTCTATGCACAGAGCATAGAAAATGAGCTTTGCTTACCAAAGACTGAGGAGACAGAGTCTAAGATGTGATCTGGGTAGTTGGACGAGGCTTTATTTTCCCCTCCCATTGGAGATGAATTCTTGTTTTTGGCTTTGAACTGAGACTAAGCAACATTTTTTTTTCATTATGAAAACATGTTTAATTTATTTAAATCTTTTGGGGAATTTCAAAAGCTAAGATTTAGTAATTTGAGTTTCCTGTGTTGCTTTGTCTTAATCTTCTTTAAAAGTTAATCCCAAATTAGGGGAAAAAAAGAGGCAAAATCCTGCAGCTGTTGTGTATCAGTAGTATTTGGTGGCCTCTCACCCCTTCCTTCCCCTGGCCCTAGCTCCAGGACATGGTCAATCAATGTGAGCCCTTGGTGAACTGATCTCACACATCTAAGGCTAGTTGAAGACCAAAAAACTCATGTGGAGCTATGTGGGGCAGATTTCTAAGAAAGAAACCTAGCCTATCAGATTCCTTAGACTTAAGGGATGTTTTGGTCATCTATTGCTGTGTAACAAACCACCCCACAACTATGTGGTTTAAAGCAAGAGTAATTTTACTATTTTTAATGATTGTGTGGAATTTGAGGAATCAGAGTGACTCTGCAGGGTGTTTTGTATGAGGACTGAGCTGGAAAACATACCTTGAGGGCTTCCATGTGGGCAAAAGTCTCCCACCTTCTGAATACCCTGGCACTATGCTCCTCCCGTCCATGAGGTAGAGTGAACGCATGGGTAGGCATAGTGTGGGGGCACCTTCAGTGGGTTATATCTTAGTGACTCTACCATAGGAATCAGCGAGAACAGGCATGAGCCTTAATAGCTTCCTTTACTTGCTGCTTGGGAGGGTTCTTCACTCTTCCAGAAGTTTACTGATTGCTTGGGGAGTATTTTAGTCAGCTTTTCAGCACTGTGACAAAAATACCTTGCAACAACAACTTAGAGGAGGAAAAGTTTATTTGGGTTTATACTTTCAGAGATCTCTGATGAGATGACTCCATTGCTATGAGCTCAAGGTGAGGCAGAATATCATGGCAGAAGGGCATGACAAAGCAGCTCTGTTCTATTTCTGGCAGCCAGGAAGCACAGAGAGAAAGCAAAAGGGGCTGCAAGGAAGAGGAAACCTTCCGGGTCATGTCACTGACTTACCTCTTCCAGCTATGCCCCACCTGCCGGCAGTTACCACCCAATCAATCCATTCAAACAAGGATGAACTGATCAGGTTACACGTTTCACATTCTAATCATTTCACCTCTGAACATTCCTGCATTAATACAAGGGCTTTTGGGGGATACCTCATATCCAAACCATACTAGAGTTTCACCAGCCTAGTGCTATCAATGGACCTATGGAGGGATGGCCAAGCCCTGGTGGTAAATGAAGTAAAAGCCACGTGATCTATGGGACCAATTGACTTCACAACCACTTTGCCTAGAATGAGAATCATACTCTGGAATGTTCCTAAGACAGTGAAGAAAGAACCTGAGGAAGTGAGAAGACACATTTGTCATGGGAATCCTATTGCAGCCCACTTGTTTGTAAGACTTCAGGCACGTTGAAAGCCAGTTCTTATATCATGTCCCCGGAGGTGAATATCACCTGTCCTGGCAACTCTGCAGGGCAGCTGTGAACTTCAGATGGGATTGCATGTGTAGAAATGATTAATTAGTACCACCATGTTCCCATGCAGGAGCTATAGTCATGAAATATCTAGGTACGTAAGAGAAGGAAAATTCCACATAGGTAGGCAGAATCTGAGCATCTGACTGATGTTGTGATGACCAGCATGGAGATTCCTGACCAGGCTGCAAAAGGGATATACTGACAAAGGCTTACACAAGGAAGAGCAGAAAAACCTTGATAATAATCGAATTATTATCAAGAGATATAAGAGGAGATAGCCTGCCTTTGGGACCTTCACACTTTAGTTGGAGATGTGTCCTTTCCTGGTGAGTTCTGACATTTTGTGAGATTCTTCCCACAAACACTCAAGTACTTGGGTTCCAAACACAAATCCATCTCAAATATACCAGGCACTTAGCCCAAAATCCACAGGCTTTCATGTCAACTAAGGAAAGCCAGAGTATGTAGGTTCTCACAGATGGCTGTTCAAAAAAATCAGGAAGCATTGAAGTCTGGAGAATCAACAGAAATAAACTTTAACTAAAGTATCTTTTAATTCCAATCTTTGGCAGTTATAGGGTGAATCCAGAAAAAATTTTCAAATTCAAGAGATTATCCCTTTATTGAAACTTCCCCAAGACAAATGTTTTGTAAATGAAAATGTCATTATATGATGATCTATAGACTTTTCATTATAATCCTTGTGTCCACAATTTTAAATAACTAAGACAAGAATAAAGAAGAAGCCATCTTGCTATGTTTTAGAATTGCTTTGATATTGTACAAGACAAAACTCTTAATTGTGACAGGATCTCAACCTATTCATTCATTCACTCACTCCACTCTTTCATTCAACAAATATTTTTGTGTTCCTACTAAATGCCAGGCATTGTTTCCAGTGCTGGGGCTCTGGTAGTGAAAAGCCAAGATAAGGATGCTAGTGTTACTGCAAGTGAGGCAAAGAGGGATAGATAACCAACTAGACAAATTACAATATAATCTTGGTATTAAGGATGTACACAACAGACCACTGTGATAGTAATTT
This sequence comes from Xerus rutilus, assembly GCA_028644305.1. Taxonomy (NCBI): domain Eukaryota; kingdom Metazoa; phylum Chordata; class Mammalia; order Rodentia; family Sciuridae; genus Xerus; species Xerus rutilus. The sequence goes on from CM053402.1 coordinate 48,823,411, forward strand.
GGGTGACCTGGAAAGACTTCTTTTTGGTGGTACTTGAGCTAAGATCTGAATTTTAAGCAGCTAAGTAGGCAGAAGTTTGAGTGGAAATCATCCAGAAAACAGGAAGTATGAAGGGCTTTGAGAAGAAGTGAACTGTGGTAGTCAGCCTCCAAATGTCCTTCTATGGCAACCATGTGCTGTTTTTAGTCTCCTTCCACATCGCATAGGGTTGACCTATGTGACCATTAGGATATTGTGGACATGATGGTGTGTGATTTCTAAGACTAGGTCATAAAATGGGTTGCAGCTTCTGCTTTGCTCTTTTGGATCACTCCCTCTGGGGCAAACCAGCTGCCATGTCAGGAGGACACTCAAGCAGCTCTGTGGAGAGAGACCAAGGCCTCCTACTGACAATCATGTTGTCAGATAGGGAATCTGAACATAAACATTTCTAATTCTGAAGTGCAGAGAAGTGGAACCTATCCTTTAAGTTTGTTTGAATACTAACAAATGAATGAATGATTATTGTAAAGCCAGATGACCAAAAGCAGGCGAATTAAAACTACTGGGCAAGGCTTTATTGGAAATATCCTCTCAGGCTAAACTCTCTGGTCCATCAGAGTGTGTCCTGGAGAATTGTGCACACGTGTTCTGCAGTACAGAAAATTTTAAAAGGCCCGGTCAGGAAGGGGAGGGCTTAAGGCAGGAAGAGAAGGTCAGAGAATCCTGCTGAGGTCAGAGTCCTTCCTGGATGAGTCAGGAAAAGCCTGCTGATTGACAGGAGGCACCTCTACTGCTGATGTCAGCATCTGGCTGGCTGCTCCTCTGCGCATGTGGGCTGCTTCATCCCGGGGCTACCATGACTACCCCTAACCGGACACCTTGAAATGACCTAACAATTATTATTATTATTAAAGAAAAAATCTTACCTCTTTGTTTCTGTGATCATGATTCTGTTTAACCTTGCAACTGAGAATATTTCTAAATGATATGCATGTGCATCAGTTTTAAAAATAATGATCCTGAGTGCATTTACAATCTACAATATTACAATCAAAATAGCCAGGGGCTGGGATTGTGGCTCAGTGGTGGAGCGCTTGCCTCGCATGCGTGAGGCACTGGGTTTGATCCTCAGCACCACATAAAAATAAATCAATAAAGATAGTGTTCACCTACAACTAAGAAAATATTTAAAAAAAAATAGCCAGTGGCACATGCCTGTAATCAGGAGGCTGAGGCAGGAAGATGAAGAGTTCAAAGCCAGCTTCAGCAACAGTGAGGTGCTAAGCAACTCAGTGAGAGCCTGACTCTAAATAAAATACAAAATAGGGCTGGGGATGTGGCTCAGTGGTTGAGTGCTCCTGAGTTCAATCCCCATTATCCTCCCACCCCCATTGCCCCCCCAAAAACCAGCCAGCTAGCAACTTCTCAGCCATATGATACTCCTGGAGCAAGTCAAATCTTCAGATGACTATAGTTCCAACCAGCACCTTGACTGCCACTTAAGAGTGACCCTGAGCCAGGACACTCAGCTAAGCCACTGCCAGATTCTTGGCTGTAGAACATGTATAAATGATACATCTTTATTATTTTGACCCACTGTTATACAGCAATAGATACTTAATGTATGAACTTGACAAGCTCAAAGAATCTAGAAAGCCCATGTGGCTGAAATATAGTGGCTAAAGGGAAGTGTGGCATAAGATGAAATCAGCAACACAGAGACACAGAGCCTAGATCACCTAGGACCGTCTGTGGATAGGGAATTTATTTTATTCTAAGTGTGATAGGAAACTGTAGATGGGAAATAATCCATCTTTTCGAAAAGAAATATTCTGATGACAGAAAAGGGTATTTATCATGTCACATAAATAAAAAAGTCAGGACTAGACATCTGCATCCAGTTTCTTAGACAATATCATCAGAAATATGGTTCACTGTCTCTCTGGCCTCTGCCTTTTTCTGTGTTGGCTTCAAGCTCAGATGGGCTTTCTCCATGTAGCTGGGAAGATTCTAGCAGTATCTCTGGGTTTGCATTATGTATAAAGATGGAAAATGAGGAGAAGAATGTGCTGTACTCCCCCATTTCCCAGTGAAAAGAACCCTGATTGGCCTTTCGTGGGTCACAGGCCAATCTGGGCCAATTATTGAGGTGATAGCCATTCTACAATGGGGAGACCATGTGATTGACAGCCATGCCAGAGGCCAAAGGTTTAGGAGAGGGCCAGATTCCAAAAAGAAAGAGCACAAGTCAGGCAAAATAAGTTAGCCAATGACCACCATGGACAAGTAGAAATGGGGGAGTAGCCTGCCTAGTATTCATGTAATTGAGTGATTTATGGGTATTGAATCTTCTTTGACCTATGGATACCCATGACCACTAAAGCAGACACCTAGGCTTCTATGGGTAGTAGATGCCAAAGTAAGAGAAGATGCCTTAGAAATCCAGGTTAGCATAACCAGTATGACGAGTTAGTGTAAGCTATGTAGTTGCATGCCTCTTTGGGGGGTTTCTTGGACTTTGCTGGTAATCCTCAGACATATCTACATATCAAAGTTCACATCACATCTTCCTTTTATTCCAGGGTTTCCTTGTGGCCTTGCAGTATGGCTTTGTCAATGGAGAGGTATGTTTTCCATGTTGCCATTCCAGCATCTGCTGAAGCTGGGATGGGAATCTTCCTGTTCTCAGAGGTTTCTGTGTATGTGACGGTGTAACCATGACTAGCATGTACTGTGAGCATCCTGTAGAGAGAGCAAAAGACATTTTATACAAATGAAAAAAGGCAAGACCCACAGCAGGGTGCAGTGTGGTGTTCTGCATCCATAGTTCAGCTGGGATGCACTTACCCCACCTTGACAATTATGTCACCCACCAGACTCCACTTCTGGCTCGCTTCTTTCCTCTTTCTCTTCTGTAGAGTCTTGTCTCCCTCTCTCCCTCTCACTTCTCTCATGGAGTAGCTATTCAATAAATATTTTGCTGAATATTTTGCTGAATACGCTCACACATCATGATGGATGTGTGAAAGCTCAGAACCTATCCCTGTCCCTGCTGGAGATATGCTAGGATTAAAGTGTAATGGAGGAAACAAGCATGAATCCAAACATCTGGATCCAAGTCTTGGTTCACCCACTTTGGAGCTCTGGTGTCACTGTATCTTAGTTAGCTTCAGTTTCCTTATCTGTAAAATAAGAATAATAACTGTCCTTACCTTATAGAGATGTCCCAGGCTTGCTGAGAAGATAGTAAAAGCTCAATACCTGGGAACTATAATTTTTATGAATATTATTGCATGATCCCAACCAGTTTTCTATTTCTCTGGTGCTGGGCAGCTTTATGTTACTATAACAAATACCTGAGACAATCAACTTAAAAGTAAGGAAAGGTTTATTTTGGCTCATGTTTGCAGAAGTTTCAGTCCATGGTTGCTGAGCCCCTTTGCCTTTGGGCCTGTGACAAGGCAGCACATCATGCTGAGAGTACAGAGTGGAATGAGCTGCTAATTTCATGGTGTCCAGGAGGCCGAGAGAGGGCAAGGGAGAGGAAGGCTGGGGTCCCAATACCCCTTCCACGGGTCTGCCCTCAGTGACCTAACTTCCTCCCACTAGGCCTCACCTCTTAAAGTTTCCACCACATCACAACAGTATCACAGGCTGGGACCAAACCTTCAACATATGAGCTTTTGGGGGACATTCAATATCAAACTGTCACACCTGGGAAAAGGCTTGAAGGAAAAAGGGGCAGAACAGGTGTTTTCTCTTGTTTTTAGGAGTTGGTGAATTTACAAGCCCCCTTTTATTTCCCCTCCCTCCATTCCAGGTTTAAATATGTGTTTTTGTCTCCTCCAACTAGAATGTAAGCTTTCCAGAGCAAAATCTTCTGCTCCGCTCACTGCTGCTGCTTCTGTATTTTCAAGTAAGGGCTCCTTGTCCATCAGTCAGGTTTCAGCTCAAATGCCACCACACGTAATCTCTTCTGAACACCGTATCTCAAGCTCTTAATCTCCTGTCAAATGACAAAACCACAACAATTTAGTTGCAAGATCTTACTTGGCTTAATTTGCAATTCTAAAATCAGGCAATATTTCATTCAATAAAATAGAATAAGTGCATCAGTGGTCTGAGCAGAGGACATTAGTTTTATGGAGGAAGGTAGAAGAAAGCAGTCTTCAAAGTTACTTTCCTTACAAGGAGTAGACAGAACCGTAGAAAAACAACTCGTTGGTTAACATCAGATGACCTCAGGTTAACTTTTCGTGTAAGGGTTAAGGCAGAGAGAACTTCATTAAACAGACCAATTGAACCTGATCTATTTGGAAAGTTAGACTCTAACCTCTCTCCCCTGAAGGGCAAAGAAGTCTTGGTTGGGTGAGGTGGAACTTCAGCACGGGTAACTCCATCTTAACTTTGAGTCTAGTCTGTTGGAGTCCAGGGCAAAAGCTTAGTGCAAAACCATGGCCTCCTGTAATCTTTAACACTCCTTACCACGTTGTCCTGTTTAATGGTCTCATAGTATTATTGTCACCTGCGATGTTTATGTGTTTTTGTTTGCTGCTTTTTGTCTTCACCACGTAGAAAGTAAATTTCCCAAGGGTAGCATGGAGTAGCTATTCAATAAATATTTTGCTGAATGGACACATGAGTAAATGATTCCAAGACTATAATCTTACCTGACAGGTGAAGGCTGAACTTCGGAAGTTCTGGGTCCGCTTCTTGCTAGATCGCCACTCAGGCTGTGGAGCCTGGGTCCTGGGGAAGAACTTCCGGTTCCTGGGGAAATGTCCCAAGAAGCTCTCAGATGGAGATGGTGCCGAGACACTTCGGAATCTGAAGTCTTCACCTCATGGCTCACACCTGGCCACACGGGGCCTGGGAGACCTGGGTGCCCATCCTCACCGGGCCCACACAGCCTGGCCTCGTGGCAGCAGCCTGTCTGAGAGCAGTGAGGGAGACTTCACCCTGGCCAACACCATGGAGGAGATTCTGGAAGAGAGTGAGATCTAGGACAGGGGACTCCAGATCTGCAATCTGGAGACTTCTGAGAAAGCTGGGGATGCAGGATGGATGTTGTTTGGCACAGAATCATTCTTTCCCTGTTCACGTTGCCCACTCAGAGACAGAGTCAGTCTTTAGATTCTTTGAACTTTGCATAAAGAAGCTGTGTAATGCTCACAGCTTCTGCCTGTCCTTGTCATGCT
>CM053402.1:48829090-48848104 GCA_028644305.1 Xerus rutilus
GAGTGGCAGGCTGGTGGCACCAGCCACAGCATTCCAGAGCCTCAAGCTACTTGCCCTCCTCATAGTGCCTGCCTGTCCTCCTCCTGGTTCCTTGTGGTGGCTCACTCTCCTGGCCTCTAACAGCAGCTCCAGCCCTGTAGTGGAGACACCTGGCTGGGTGTTGGGTGCCTGCGGAGGTACATGCCTCCTTCTGCTCTCCAGGGCACTGGGCTTAGTCCTCAAGAATAGTCCTCCCCTCTGGGGCTGCCACCAGCAGCTCTGCACAAGGTATGACTAACTGCACGAAGATCAGCAATGGGCCTCCGGAAACGGGTGATTAATCAGGAGGAAATATGCAGGAGAGGCCCAGATATGGGACCACACACAGAAGCACATCAGGTTTGGTGTACCATTGGCCCTTGGAGTAGTCATCCGAGGACCATGGGGAAGTGTCTCCTGCCTGCCCTCTGGATGAGTGGGGTTCTCAGGCGGGGCATGAGGCTCGGGAGTCCCCTTCCCCCTCATCAGGGCACAAAGGACCCTGTTGTGGCACCCAGAGTCACAGCTGGTTTCCTGGCCCACCCTGTTCCAGCAGCTCCCACCTTCCCCCGCTCCCACCCCAGTGCCCTGGCCTCTCACCTTCTCCACCGATGCATAGCGGCTGGCGAGTTGCTTGCGGAGGTCAGTGATATGGTGGTCACACTTTTTCATGTCTTTCTTGAAGTTCTCACGGAAGTTCATTAGAGGCTTCTCTACCTCGCTGTGAAGCTGTGGAGGAGGGTGGAGAGGACACTCAGGACGCCGGGCATTAGCTGCAGTCGGTGGGGACCATTCGTCCTCTTTCCCTAGTGGGTGAGGACCCGGGCTGGGGTAACAGCCTGGCGGGACTGGAAGACTGGAGGTGAGTGGTAGCTTACCAGGTCTGTTTACACAAGACCACCTGGGCTGGGCTCCCAGGCCCCGTATCTGTAACCATGAGTGGGAGACAGGAGTCTTCCGATTCCTCCATCAGCTGACTCCTTCCTCCTCTAAGCTTCCACACATTTACTTTTGAAAAATGTTCATTAAAATTATTTTTCATTGTGTATAGTGATGGTGCACAACATGTTTTGAAATACATCATAGGTATTGAAGTCATGTGTCACTTAAGGACTGGGATAGATTCTGAGATGTCTTGTTAGGTTCTGTTGTCCTTTCAACATCCCAGAGTGTACTTATACGAAGACAACTATGACATCACTAGGCAATAACAACTTCTGGGACACCATCGTTATAGATGGAAACTTCCCAACTGTAAGTACACACTGAGATGTGACTTAACTGAGCTAATTAACACGCTATCTCCCACGCTTACTTGTGTGCCACAGCCTCTTGTACAGCTTTGCTTGGGTGTCCCTCTCTCTTCCTTTCCAAACTGGGAGCTTTATGGGGACAGAAACCATGTCACCCATCTGTGCCCCCAAGCACTTAGCACAGTGACTGCTAGGCAGCTCAATAAATAACTATGAGAGGGTACTGTTTAATGAGTGACCTCAGATCATTTCTATTCATCAAACACTATTCTATTCATCTATTCATGCTATGTGCCATGTGCCTGGAATACAAAGGTGATCTGGACATGGTCCAAACCTCAAGGAATTCACAGCAGGAGCTGCTGAAGGTTTGCAGGTGATTCACAAGGTTGACTGTCCTGAGCTGCATCCACGGGGTTTTTTCCCAATTCACAGGGCTGGAAGGGAACCAGGCACCCTTCTCATTTCTAATAAAGGGAAACACCCTCTGCTTGGTGGTGACTGGGTAGCATCAAGTTTTTAAGTTTTTTTTTTCTCTCTCCTTTATTCCTTCCCTCTTTCACATGCCACCCTATCCTTTTTGAGAATATTTTCACAGAGTGTTTGCCTTAGCTTGGTTTGAGTATGAGATTTATAAGAAAACGGATCAAGGTGGCCCTGCTCTGGTAGAGCCAGGGGCAGCCTAGGTGGCGAGCAGACAGTTTGGTATTGGATGACCTTCAAAGACGAAGAGAGAGCTGGCCACTCAGATGCCACGCTCCTCCTGATACTGGTTGTGAATGTCTCATTATTTATTTTTTTGAGCCCCTGAAACTTTCCTCATGTAGGAAAACATCCCCATCTGGTGGCAGTTTTATAAGATGCTACAAACTGGAGAGCTCGTGGGAAGAAATGAATCCCTTTCCCTGTTGATATGGTTTACATGTGTTCTCCAAATTTCATATGCTGGAAACTTAATCCTCAAATCCACAAGTTGATGGTATCTGGAGGGGGCCTCTGGGAGGTAGTTAAGATTAGATAAGGCCATGAGATCGTCATGATGGCCTGGTGGCTTTATAAGGGCAGATATGAGCAGACACATGCTTGCTCTGTCTTGTCATGGGATGATGCCCTCTACCATTATGACACTGCAGGAAAGCCCTCTGGATATCGGGCTTCTCTGCCTCCAGAACTTTGATTAAATAAACCTCTAGTCTTCATAATTTACCCAGTCTCTGGTACTCAGTTATAGATAAAGAAAACGGACAGAGACAATCATGTACATAAACCAGGCATTTGCTGAGTATCAGCCGCTACATAACTCAGTTGCCATGGAGCCAGGTGACTGGGGTCTCTGAGGGTTGACTCAAAAATTCTGGGATGTCTTTCTGAGAACTTGGAAAACAAGCAACTGCCAGACTTTCCTGTGCCCTGGAGTGACCTGGAGGAGCGCCTCAACATTAAAGACTCATAGGTCCCAGTCCCGGGCTCTGTGGTCTGGGGAAGGGCCCACAAACCTGCCAGTCCATCAAAGTCTTTCCCCAAATTCCAAATGACAAGAACAAAGCAACTAGTTGTCCCAAGTGATTCAACTATGTAAATGAGGATCCATGGTCTCCAACTCTCTATCTATATAAAGTACTTTTTTAAAGACATAATGTTTTTTTCTTTAAACAAGATGCCTTGGTATCTTTAATATTTATAATTTAGCTTTTCCTGAAAGTGTGTCCTAGACTGGGTGGGCAAGGCCATTTGAGCAGATTCCTTCCCTTTCCGAAGCTCGGTTGTCTTTGATGCTTCTTTACACCTTGTCCATCCAAAGAGAATGAGAGAAATACTAAGGTGGAAGCAATTTCATCTTAGACTGTTCAGCCTAGAGTTTTTCAAATCTTGGGTGGCTAAGAGTTGTGAAATCAATTTACTGGGTCAGGGCAGAGTTTGGGTAAGAGTAGACCAGACTTGGACAGAAAATATCTCAGTGCATTTTAGGTAGAAGGGTCAAATCCTGGGAAACATTCATTCCCACCACATACACATGTGGCTATCTGAGTGGATACAGGAGTGGATACCTGCATGTGGATCTGTGTGTACCAGGTGAAGTGGATTCTTGTGGGTCACAGTGGCTGATGTGATCCAAACTCTTCATTTCACACATGAAGAAATGAAACCCCAGGAATGCTGAGTGACTTGACCAATGTCACAAAGCCTGTTAGTGACAGCTCTGAGCTAAAACTCATCTTGCTTCTCTTGTTCCCCCAAATCTTCTACTGAATGAAAGGCTTCTAACTGCAGGATTAGATTTTCTCCTGTTAGAAGAAATTTTTCTATTCTCTCTTCTTCCACTGGAGCCAGTGGTGATGCCAATTCTTGAGTGACCTGTTGCTGCTATTAGCAATGGTCTGAGCTGGTTGACTAGAAAAGATGATTGTAATAAAACTGCATTTTAAAAAGAGCTTTTACCCCTGACACAGACCATTCAGAGCAGAATTTCAAGATGCCTTGTAGAATAGACGTGAAAATGAGTTTTGTGTATATGAAGCCACATTATCCACAGCAGACACACAGATCCTTGGAGGCCCTGTCTCTCAAGAAATTGCCATGAGACCACTAGGCTGCTACTTTGATGTCCTCAAGGCCATCAACACCGATGGATGTGCTAGGAATAAGCAGCAGAAGCTCTCATGGCAAAGTCTGGTTTGTGTTTATGTGAACAATCGTCGTATTGCCCTGGTCAGCCTAACGGTGACATTTGTGCTACTTCATGAACACAAACTTAAAATGTTCTGAGCATTTGGAGGGACAGTTTGTACCTTGTTGCTAACTCCTGGGGGAGGGCAGAGTACCCCTCCAGGAACCCAAGGCCTTCCTCTTGCTGGACAAGAGCTCTGCCACTGAGCCACACCCCCAGCCCCAGGGTCCTGCTCAAATGCTACTGCTCTACTGAAGAAAGGGTGTGTCCCAAGCCAAGGTCTGGGGATTAAGTCTCCCATTTGCTCCCTCTGTAGTAAAGTCCACTTAGAGGCGTGACCACGGACTATGATTCCATCTCTTCTCTTCTTATTTGTGAAGTGGACAGGTTGTCTTGCACGGTGGTTGATATATCCAGTACCCTACCTCACTACCACTGCATGGGAGGGCGTATTGCCAACCGTTAAACAATGGAGATTCAGGGATCCCGCTGATGGAGAGTAAATGCCACCAAGAATCCTGGGGATCCAGCAGGCAAACTGTGTGGAAGCTCCCAGTCCAGCACAGTCCAGGCTCCCGGCCCCACCCTCAAACCAGGAGAGTGGCATCCCCACTCCGCACCCAGCATTCATCTCACCAGTCAGTGGAGGTCTGGGGCTAAGACAGGAGAAGGGAGACCTTGGGGGTCTGACGTGCAGCCTAAAAATAACTCAGTTTTGTACACAGCACCCAAGAGACACCAGCTCACAGAGCTCCCTTCTCTGCCACAGCCTGAATAGCAATCTTCCCATGAAGTGCTCAGCGTCAAGTGGGGTGTGCTTTTGTTAGCTGGGAATTTGCACACATGGCTGGGTGTCAATTCCATCTTAGGGCACTAACATCTTTTAGGAGCAAGAAGCTACCCACAGCACTGTTCTTTCTTTCCACTCCAGCTCCTTACAAAGCTCTTGAGGGTCTCAGTCCTTTGAGTCATTCACTCTGTGTGCAGAGGACCATTATGGGGTGCAATGGGGGAGACTGGGCATACTGATATATTCCTGCTCTCCAGGAGCACACACCACTGAGGTCCCCAAGGAAGGGAATTGCAACTGTAAGAGGGAACAGAGCTAGCCAAGTAATAGGACCAGTGAGTCCCAGGAAGGAGCAACATCTTTGAGGAATGTTACCATCATATAACAAGGAAAGTATTTAAATATTGGTGGGGGGCACTCACAGAATTTAAGCCCTCTACTGGAATGTCCCCTTGGGCTGCTATGCATGGCTGGTGATGGTGGGATGACAGAGGGAAGCCAAGGACACCAAGATGGTGCCCCACTCGAGGGTTCCCTTTAGAAGGCAGGCATGCTAATGAGTAGCTCCATCAGTCAAGAACACTTCAATGTGAATTATCTCAATGAGACACTTGGTTTATTATTTACTTGAAAAGTAGCTGAGGGTCAGAGAAGAATGTTGGAGGTATGAGCCAGGGAGTGGAGATGGCAGGGTCATTAAGAAATCTTGAGACAAACAGATCTAAAAAGATAGGCTGAGGAAGAGACTATCGAGGGCTCCTTGCATTCGTTACTTCATAAAATATTGGTGAAACACCTACTTTGGGTTAGGTACCATCCTGATCACTGAGATTGCAAAGGACAGAAACATCCCTGTTCTCAAAAAAGTCCTGGTGCCAGTGTCTTCAGAACCAAATGAAAGGAAGGTCATTTACCCATTCTGAAATTTTACAACAAATAAAAAGAAAAATTTTCTCCCTTGGGCAGAGGCTAGTATTTCTAGACACCATGAAGAGACACAACATGCCAATCCATTCCTCTGAAAGCCTGCCAAAAGGAGACTGGAGTAACATCACTCGGGTCCACTTAAGAAAGTGGAGGGTATCCACTGTCACCACAGAGGTACACAGAGTTGCCAAGTGGCTCCTAAGAACAGAATGTTAAAATTTTCAGGGATTTTCTTGAGCTGACTGTGAAACACAACCATTATTAAAAATTAAATTATGTGAACTTATAACTAACATTATTTTAAAAACAAAAGTAATAAAATAGCACTTACTATTTCCTACTCCTGTTGTACTATTTATTAGGCAAGCTCTGGGTAGATATTGCTGGTTATTTATGCTACTTGTCTGTATAATGGAAATATTGTCTAATGATGTCCTAGTATGCATCCCTTCCAACTCTGTCTTCAGTGACTTAAGGGTCGTAGCTTGAAATTTACACCATAGGAATTGGCAAACACTATAAATTGGAGAGATGATTGCTAAGCATTTTATCCTTGCCCCATTGTGTAAGATCAGCTCAGGTCTAAGCTGCAGGGAGGGGCTTACCTTGGCAGAGAACTTGAGATGAACTTCTGCTTCATCTGCCAGGCTCTTCTTCACCTGGGCCCACGCTTCTCCCAGGGAGCTGCAACAGGTAGCATACTGTCAGACTCAGGGGACCCCAGAAAGGGCTATACCAACCTCAGGTCTGAAACCCCAGTCCATCCTAAAGTGGCATGGTGGGTCTCAGGCCCATATCTTGGGAAGGTATATACCACCTAAGACTTTGGATCTGGAGGAGGCAGAGGCCAGGCACAAAACATCCAGAGAGCCAGATTGAATCCCCAAAGCCAAGGTGAGCTATCCTGACCTCTGCAGCTAAGAGAAAAGGCCACAGTAGACAGCCAAGTGGCTGGGGAAATATCCAGAACCCAGAGGCTTGCAAAGTCTGAGGAAGGTACAAGGTCTGAGGAAGGATTGGGCTGCCATTCCCAATCCTTGGCTGCAGCAAGCACCTTGATACCTAGCTGATTACGGTCCCCAGTGTCTTGCCGAGGAAATATCCAGAACCCAGAGGCTTGCAAGGTCTGAAGAAGGTACAAGAAGGTAGGCTGCCATTCCCAATCCTTGGCTGCAGCAAGCGCCTTAATACCTAGCTGATTACCGTCCCTAGTGTCTTGCCGTCACCCCTTCCTGGTTTGCTGGTAAGGTGTACAAATATCTGCTGGCAATTCAAGGAAGGTGGACAGACTCATTTTCAGGGAGAAACCCCTCTGGAATGGAAGGCACTGCATAACTCTGCTTACAGGCAACTCTCCAGCAGCTTGGCTTCTAGGAGAGGCACAGATGGACCATTTGGGTCTAGGGACATCATAGGTACAGACACATGCAGAGAAGGCTCCCCTCACATCCTCAGGATCATGGCTCTTCTCTGGCATAGCTTCTGGGTTATGGGTCCTACTGTTGCCCATAGCTTACAAGAGAATGGTCAAGTCCTCTAAGTGAAATCCCCTCTCCACTCTAGGGAGATGCTTCAAATAGAAGAAATCTTCTGACATCCCTAAGACTTTCAAATGGGCACTAGAGCTTTCATTATCTGGAACTCCTCAACCTCAGTGACCATTCCAAACGATCCCCTGCCTCTGGCTCCTGACCTCTTCAACCCAGCCAGTAAATCCAGGCTGAAAGTTCAGGTACCTAATTTCATCAAAAAGCCACTTCTGCCAGAGAATTCATTGAACTTGAGTGGAAAAAGGTGATTAAAAGATAGCACTCTGTGACACTTCTAGGTTCCAAGCCCAGCAGCCAGGAGGCAGCTGAGAATTACCCAATGGGGCAGAATGATCCCTCTGATCCCCAGTCCAGTGTGGAGGAGTGCAGCTCAGGCTGAGGGAGTTGTATATAGGAAAGGACTCTGATTTTTATCTAGGAGTCTGGGCAGCAAAGAAAGGTCCCCTGGGGAGTCCAAGAGAGCAGAACTGGAGTGAGTCTGAGGCAATTCAAGCTGTGGACACTTGTCTTTGCCTGAACTTCCAGAAGCTGGGCCAAGGCTGTTGGGACCCTGTGGGTGGCCTACGCATCCCACCTGATGTCACAGGTGGGCAGAAGGTCCAGGGTGGAAGTAATTGTGGCAGTTATACAGAAAACAGAGCCATGGTTTGAATGTGTCCCCGCAAAATGTGTGTGGCAAACTTAATCCCCATTGCAATGGTATTAAGAGGTGGGCCCTTTGAGATGTTTATTAGGCCATGAGGGCTATGTCCTCATGAATGGATTTATGCTGATGGACGTTTCCCTGCCCTGTTTTGCAGTGCTGAGGATGGAACCCAGAGCCACATGCATGCTAGTCAAGTGCTCCACCACGCTGAGCCATACCCTAAGCCCTTGGATAAACTTAACAGATGGTGCAGAGGCAACTGTATATCCATAGGGACAAAAGTAATCTTGACCCTTACTTCATGCCATATACATAAATGATCTCAAGACGGATCCTAGTTCTAAAGTGAAAGCCAAGGTAACACATGGCTTATAGAGGCTGTCCTAGGACTAGTGGGAATCTGATTAAAGAGAGGTGAGTGGGTTTTGCCCCTAGTAGCAGAATGACACAGAGCAACCTGTGAGAGGTACAAATGAGAGCCACAGAAAGGCCTCGGGAGGCGTCCAGAGTTTTTCCTATAAAGCTGGAAGTTCACTCTCAGCAGAGCATGTGGCGAGTGACTGGCCAGAGGCCCGAGAATGTCAGCTCAGGGCTTCTGGGAGAAAATGAAGAAGCAAAGTCTCCACCCAGGACACCACCTCCAGGCTAGGCATTCACAGGTTGAAGGACATTACTCCAAACATTCAGATGAGCCCATCTGAGCCAATGCACTCTCACACATGGCTCCCCTTCCCTGGCACTCCTAGCCCCTCAGAGCCACTTCAAAATGTGTGGATATATCACACTGAGCCCTGTTAACATGTACAATTAATATGTTAATCAAAAATAAAATCATTAAAAATTTTAGAAAAAAATTCACTTAGAAATTCTCTCACTTGAAAAAACAGATGTTGCCCTGTTCCAAAATATGATTTGAGGCACGCCAAATCAAAATGCATGTGACCCTGTCACAATTGCCAACCAGGAAAGGCCAAAATCCCACTTCTTTTCCACACAGGAGAGGAAAACTGAAGGCAGAATAAATTAAATTCTGTTTATTCACCAGTGTGTATGTGTCCTCTGAAAGCCAATGTGAACATGGCGCTTGGGTTGTACAATCTTCTCCAGTCTCCCCTGACTGCGGCTTGCTAGACAGCACCCAATTTCTAAGCTTTAGCATTGCACTTGGAAAGTTTTCAAAGTGGGCTGAGTTCAATGTCCAAATATGTGTATAAATGCAAAACAGTATTTTGCATACTGTGTGTGTGTAGGGGGTCCATATGTGCACGCCTAAATGCCTGCTGGGGGGACAGTGCACAGTTTACCATGTGCAACAGTGATGGGGCATGTGTGCACGTACAGACGAGTGTGTCGATGCTCGTACGTGAGACTGTGTTGTTTGTTTCATGTTTGCATGACTATGTGTGAGCAGCGTGGCGGCGCAGGCCTGGCATGTGGTCTAGGAGCATATGCTGCGTGTGCTGGCAGGACACAGTGTCCTTGGCAGCAGCCCAGGCCCAGGAGGTAGAAGCTGGAAGACTCCAGAGCAGCATAGTGGTTGCAGGGCATGGGGACTCAGGAAAGTCCCTTCCCAGGCATCAGGGGCTACTTTGCCTATATGTACCCTTCGGCATGAAGCAGATGGGCCAGGAAATAATTAACCCCACTTAGGTCTGTGGGAGAGACATTGATCTACCAGGCCACCCTGTGGCATGTGGCTGGCCGGGTTGGTGAAAATCATTCCCAGGAGGTTGTTTGGCTGTGCAGTCAGCCCATGTGGAGGCCTTAATCAAAGCCACATTTATTTGGCAAACTCTCTGTCCCTTGCAGAATTTCAGCCCACGAAGGCAGACTTGGACTTGCTGAAGATCATGGCTTTCTGACAACCACAACCATCCCATGACAGAATGGCTTCCTTCTTGGGGTTTCCTTTCTCCTTGTAGGAGGACTTCAGAGAGACTTATGCAGGAAGGTCAGAATACAGAGGTGACCTCTGGGGACCCTTCCAACTCTAACTTCCTGAGAGTCTTCATTATTATTATTGCTTACTGTGGTAAAAATTATGTAACATAAAATTAACCCATTTCATGTGAATAATCTGGTGTTGACCATGTCCCCAGTGTTGCGTGACCAATGACATTTTCATCACCAGTCACACAGTTAAGAATTGGTGTCCCCCAATTCACACGCTGAAGCCCTAAATCCCTGCTGTGGCTGCTGTTTGGGGATGGGGCCTCCAAAGAAGTAGTGAAGGCTGAGGCGGTCTCCTCAGCCTTGGGCTGCTGTCAAGGATGCATAAGGCTAAAGGGTGGGGCCTGGATCCCATAGGATTAGTGTTCTGCGAAGAGACTCCAGGAAGTTCGCCCACCCCAACCCAGCACACACCAGGATGGGTTGTGCCCGTGCAGTGAGAAGGTGACTGACTAGGGCAAAGCCCTCACCTTACACCAGCCGTGCTGGCACCTTGATCTCAGACTTCCAGCCTCCAGAACTGTGAAAAAAGAAATGTCTGCAGTTGAAGCCACATTCTGTGATATTTTGTTATAGCAGACTCATCAGGCAAATACCCTAAGAAAGCTTTCCCAATGAAACAGTTTCTCCTGTGTGCTCCTTTCCCACGTGACATGGTAACCACTGATCTGCTTACTCTCTGTATGGATTTGTCTACTCTGCATATTCCATATAAGTGGAATCATATAAGTGGAATCACATAATATATGACCACATTATGTGTCTGGCTTCTATCACTTAGCATAATGTTTTTGAGCTTCATCCACAGAGTAGCAGCATGTTTCACAATTCTATTCCTTTTCACGGCTAAATAATACTCCATTTGCATATCCATGGATAGGCAGGTGCATGTCCTACAATTTGTTTACCCATTCATCCCCTGATGGACTTTGGGTTGTTTCCACTTTTTAGCCTTTGTGAAAAGTGTTGCTCTGTAAATGCTTGTTTGAGTCCCTGTTTTCAATTCTTTTGGGTATAAACCTGGGAAGAAATTGCTGGGGCATGCAATAATTCTACGCTTAGTATTTTGAGGAACTGCCAAACTACTTCCCACAGGGTCTATCATTTGGCATGCCTGCCAGTGATGCATGAGGGCTAAGGCTCTGTTAAAAGAGCAGAGAAAGCTAAAGCCTTTCTTCCACTAGGAATCCTTCTATGGCTGGGAGGGCTAGGCTGAGTGTTAGTACCATCCATGGAAATCAGAATAGTCGAGTGGGAGTAGTAAGGGCAGCCTGGGCCTCAGGCCCACAGGAGAGAGTTCCAAGAGGCTAGACATGAAATCCCATGCTCAGTTTCCTCCCAGCCTGCCCTCAGAAAAACGGGATCTATGGGTGGGCACCTAAAGGCTGCTGCTCAGCTATAGGGGAAAGGGCAGAGGGGTGTCTAACATGCTCTAGCACTAGAGGCGAAGTGTCACTAGGCCCTGGGTCACTAGAGAGAAGACAATGTAGAAGTTCCCTCCTTGAACATGGACACACATATTTTGAGTCATGGGTAACCACCTTGGCTGGGCTCAGGATGCTCAATTTGAGTTAAGAGCAGTCTCCTCGCGTCACTGGTTGATACCTTGAACTATGAACACCCACAATGAAACCTGAGCACCCACCTTGAGCTATTAGCACTCATCTTGAACCACAAGTACCCAGCTTGAGCCATGAGCATATCCATCTCAAGCCATGGGTGCCCCATCTGAGCTACAGGTGCACATCCTCAGTCACGAGGGCATACCTCAAGCTATGAGCAACCAACTCGAGCATGGACCCCACCTTGACCCAGGCTTATGGAGACCTCCCCATATAAAATGTGTCTATTCTAGTGATGTGTAAGGAAGGATCCTCCCCAGTGCTCTTACTCTCCTCCCAACTCACCCTTCCTCCTGTGCAGCCAAGGAGTTCTGAGAGAGCTTAGCCAAGTTCTTTGCATACTCTTCTTCAATCTTTATCCTGCAAAAGGAGAAAAGCCAGTGTGTCAGCTCTCCAGTGCTGAATGGTGGATCGGAGCTACTCCCTACCATGCAGCAGCCGTGTAAAGGAACCACTGGGTGACAACAGACCACAAACTCTGACAGTGTGTGGCTCTTAAAGTTTATGAATAAATACATGAAGCTGAACCTGTCTCCCCAACGGCACAGCGGGATACTTCCGCCTGCCTGCTGGGGCTATGAAGGTGAGTGCTGTCATTTGCACAGCTCCTGGCAAAAGGCTGGACACACAGAAGCCCTTACATGAATGAATGCTACTTACGACAGACCACTGGGGATGGCATGTGTCCCCTTCTGCCTTCAGGCCTGGAACTGATTTTAGACCCTGTCAGATGGCCTTGGACTCTTAGAAGCAAGAACAGAACATATCTCTACCGTCTCCCACCCAGTGCCTCTAATTGCAAAGTACTGTCAAGGGCATGAGTATTTCCATGGAAACCAGGCAGTGTCCAGCCTGTAGCCTGATTCTGCTCCCCTAGATGGGGAGAGTGGCCTTGTACAGCGCTTCCAACAGGTAGACTCTTCACACACTTTCAAGGTGTCTCTCTGGGGAGTGTTCTGTGTCCGAGGCACGTCTGTGTTAAGTGTGTTGTCAAAGGTGCTGCTCACCACCTAAGTGCTCCTTGGGGCCATCAAGGGAGGCAGAAGAGCTGTGTAATGACAACCAGAGCTGGCCAGAGGGATGGGACCCCAGAGAGTCCCTGGGCCTTCATGCAGTGAACAGAGAAGCCTGAGGGGCTGCAGTGTTTGCTTCCTGGCTACTTGGGTGCAGAGTGGGGCTGACAATCCAGCAGCAGTATTTTGAGTAATAATGGTCACACGATTTGGCACAGAGACCCACAATCTCGTTCTTTCTTGCGCTGCTTCTCTCTCATCTACACCTCTAGCCAGTCTCTCTCGGTCTTCCAGAGCTGAACACTGATTTATCTCTCAGTTCTGTGGCTTCCTCTTCATTCCCTCCGCTTTTGTCTACAGACTGTGGCCAAGGCCTCTTGAAAGCAGATCCAACCATGTCACAGTGCCAAGGACATGCTGGGGCAGAGGAGGTACACCTGCCATCTGCCTCCTAAGCTTCATCTCCAAAACCAGCTTACATTGCCTCCACCCCTGGCCTGCTTTCTTCAGCAGAGGCCATAGCAAACCAGGGACCCTGTCCCCAGCCAGGCACACTCCACCTCTGCACCTAGGCTCTGAAAGGCACGTCCTCTGTGGCCCCATGATGGACTGAGAAAGTTAGAACAATCTGCATTTCAACTGGGGGGACCAGAATGCCCTGCAATGGCAGAGCCCATGTATTTGCTGACTTCACGCTGTTACGAACATAAACCACAAGATCGTTCAGACTTTGGCTGAGACGACTCTTTTTCTATTTATCTGTTTTATCTTTTTGTTTTCTTGCTCCTGAGCAATGCAGCCTTCCAATTTCCTACCAGTTTAATGGGTCATAAAATAAAGATTTGATTATACAAATAGAAAATAGGCCACCTGAAGAAAAGGGTGCTTTAAAATGCCAAAGCATTATTACCTGATTACGGTTGTTATGATAAAAGAAATATTTTTAAAAGATATTGCCATTTGCTATAAGTATTTCCAATATGCCTTGGAAATGCTATTTGCAACATTGTGTGTGTGTACGCACGTGTGAATGGCAGGTATGTGGAAGTGTGCGGATATGTGTGTGTGATCAGAGTCTCAGAACTTAGGAGGAAGAAGAAGGAACTTCTCTTTTGTTTTGCAGCTTTCCTTGTTTCTATGGACTGAATTTATTGTTTCTTCATCAATGTTCCCAAGTTCTTTAGACAAACTACTGGTATAGTCCCTGCAGGCAGAGGGTAGTTCTACATTCTTTGGACTGAACAGTTTTGGTGTGAAGATAAATTGAAAGGTAACATTCTACTTTTGGATTATGCTGAGGGACAGTGCTTCAAATGAGGACCACATAGATAAAGGGGTGAAGCAGTTGGTGGGGGAGACAGGGAGTGGTGGAGACTATAGCAAAATGGGAACACCCACCCCTTCTGCAGGGCACTGCTGCTGACCTCCAGTCAATTACTGCATGAGGGATGAGGAGGCAATTCCATCAACCCTGTGCTTTCTCAAGAGATGCTAGGTATCCAGATTTTAACGTAAAATCTACCAGTATTTTTTAAATGTTGATTCAAATTTTCAAAAACACTACATAGGCCAAAGGTGTACACTACATCTGCCAAATGGATTTACCCCAGAAGCCATGCATTTGGGACCCCAGCCTTATGTTTTCCTTCATGCTAACCAGCCCAAGACTGGCCGTGCAGTGCTGAATTCCTGTTGACTCCCCTCAGGTCACTGGTTCAAGATGGGCCCTGTTACCAGTCCCCGCAGCTGGGTAGGACCGGGGCTTTACCTCTCTCGGATGAATTCAGACATTTCTTTCTGCATTTGTTTGCCTTTCAGTTGCTTTTGGAGCAGCAGTTCGAACCCAGCCACAGTGCCATTGCCTTGGGGGTCCTTCTTATCAGCCTGGGAAGGAAAAAGAAACATAAGCGTTCAAGTGACATCTGGTGCCTAATGCCCAGGAGAGTGGCGTGCAAGGAAGACAGATCCCAGAAAGCATCCAAATTTGCCTGGCAGTGCTGACCCCAGCACAGTGCTCAATTAATGGTATCAATTATTAGTTACTTTAAAATAAAAGTCAGGACCTGAGGGAGATGGCCAAGACAATGAGATGGGAACTAGGACCCAATTAATTTTTGAAAACAAATATTCTTAAAACTTCAAAAGGAAACGATCTGTTTTATCTGCACTTCCTCAACCACCTGGCATCCCTTTCTGCCTTTTCCCTGCCCATCATGCACACTGTCATCTGTGTACAAGGCCAGGCTGCTGGAGAACCAGGCAGAGTCATCCCAGGCCCCTGGCTGTCACCAGGATTTAAATGGTGTCCTCTTGCTTTACAGCTTTTCTTTAGCAGGAATTCAGGGTTAAATGCTTTGATTCTTTTTTTTTTTTTTTTATAATTTTTTAAGGTGTTGATGAACCTTTATTTTTTTCATTTATTTATATGTGGTGCCGAGAATCGAACCCAGTGAAATGCTTTGATTCTTAATGGAAGGAATTAAAATAGGTTTAGATATCACAGAGAGGCACACTGGTGGGGACATTGTCCCAGCACCGGGAAGGCCCAGGTTCTCATCTCTGCTCGGCCACAAGGTGACAAGGTCAGGTTCATTCAATTCTGGGCTGTGCCCCTCCCCTCCACCATACCCCTTGTGATAGGAGTAGCTTGCAACTCTAGGATCTCTTTCAGATCAGACATTTAGGACTGAGGAAGGGAAAGAGGCTACTGATGCTTGCAGAGAACCCAATTTACCATGGTCAAGTACATCAAAGATTTTATGAAGTCTTCTGGATCCTGTCCAGTTCTAGATCTTTTCCTCAGCCTCACTGACCCAAGACCCTCTGGCCATGCTGCTAACACCTCTCATGGCAGGACATCACATCCTATAGGATGAGCCATGTCATAGTGGGGCTGCTTTTGCTGCTTAAAAGTTTCTCCATAGGCACTGGAGATTTATGCACTTCACTCTGTGAATGTTACATCTTGATGAAAAAGCAAAGAAAAATTAACCAAAATACTGAGTCCAAATCTGCCTCCCTTCTTAGGGAGTGACTCATCTGGAAAACCAGCCAGAGAAACGGGCTTTATTGACTACTGTTAGCTGAGAGAGATTCCTTCCTTTTTTATTTCCTCCCCGCTTCTCTTTTTTTGAGGTACTGGGGATGGAACCCATGGGTGCTCTACCTCAGAGCTGCATCCTCATCCCTTTTTATTTTGAGACAGGGCCTTGCTAAATTGCTCAGGCTGGCCTTGAATTTAAGATCCTCCTGCCTCAGTCTCCCGAGTCACTGGTGTGCACCAGGTACCATAATAAGAGAAATTTCTATTACAGAGGAAAATACCTTGATGGTCAGGAAAGAAAACCCCAGAGTAAGCATCAGAGTCCCCAGAGGGCTGAAATTAAGCTGAGCACTCTGGAGTGTCACACTCTCAGATACTGCTGACCAACAGGCAGGATCACATGCTTCCTCCAGCTCCTGAAGCTCCTTGAATCCCCCAACACTGAGCTCCAGGCTAGGCTCCCCAGTGCCCATTCCCAGGGCTCAAATCCTTCTCCCTTAAGTGGTCTCTTTAGGGGTGAGCTTTGCAAACGTAGCTATGTCTTCCCATCTCTACCACTGCCACATTCCCTGTCATCTCCACTCACCACTTAACTTCACCCCTGTCTGCACGATGCCTATAAATCAGATCACAGCATACCTCTCTGCTTAGAACCCTCCAGCAGCTCCCTACTGCAAACAGTATAAAACCTAACACCCTTACAGGGGCCTATAAAGTCTTATACACTGATCCCTGCTGCCCCCGCTTCTGAGCTCCTCTCTCCACATCTGTCTGATGCCAAAGCCTGAACCCTTTACATACTGTTTTGTAGCAAAACCTTGGCACATATCTCTGCTCTTGAAGCCACACAGCTGCAGCGATAGGAACTGTCCCTACTGGAGGTCAATAGGAATCTCTGGATATCTTCTACGTATGAATAATTTGGAAAAATATTTTTAAAAAGCACTTTTGTCTAGTACTCAGCAAATCTAAAAAAGAATAGATAATCCATTTTGCACAGTGGTGAAAAGGAAAGGATTTTATTTATTTACTTTTCCTCAGGGTCTTTGCCAAAGTTCTCTTTGGAGATGTACAATTCAGTAGTTTTTAATATAATTGCAAAGTTGTACAACAATCACTACTATCTGATTCTGCAATAAAGTAATCTACTTTAGAAAGTCATTGATGACTTTAAAAAATGCAAATGTTGGGAACTGCTCTCAAGAGTTTCTGAGGGGGTAGGATTCTGCATTTATTTTTTAAACATTTTTTATCTATTTTAATTGTGGCAATATACACATAATATTCAATTTATCATTTTCACCATTTTTTTGTGTAGTTCAGTGACACTGAGCACATTCACAGTGTCGTGTATCTGTCTCCACCACCTACTCATAGAACTGTTTGGTCCTGCAAGACTGAAACTCTGTGTCAGTCAAGTAACATGCAAAAGTTCTGCAAGCACAGAATGTTTAAAGCTGTAGCTCTCTGAACATCCTTGACCCCATTCTTGTTTTGCTGGAAATGGTACTTGTCCAAGATCACTGACATCAGGTCTGGAGCTGAGATCTGTCTACCAAAGCTAACTCTAGTCCAATTTTGCATTTTTTTTTTTTTTGGTGGCAGCACTGGGGATCAAAGCCAGGGCCTTGGGCATGCTAGGAAAGTGCTCTGCCTCTGAGCTACACTCCCAGCACTCAAGTCTGCCTTTGCTAAGCATCAAAGAAAATGACCCTTCAGTTCATGGACATTCTGGCGAGGGTTTCCGTGCTGCCACGAAAAAAACTCTGCTGATTTCCTGAGACTTACAGAACAATCTAGACTCCAGGGTGATCTTAAATTCACATTTCAGATGCCAAATTGACTGCCAGAGTTTTCAGGCTTCAACAAGAAAGGCTCCTCCACTTTAGGCTCAAGAGCCCTTCCAGGTCATCGGGGCCACAGTGAAGGCTGGGGGGAAAATGAGGTAGCACATACCCAGAAGTAGTCACAGTAGCTCCACTCCGTTGGCTTCAGCAGCTGCTGTTCAGGCATTGTGTCTGGGTGAGGGAATGTCACGCAATTTATCTGTAGTGTGCAGAATACAAAGAAAATTACTTCATTAGAGGGTCAGGAAAAGTGGGAAAGGTCTTGCTCGCTGGACAGAGCACAAAAGAGATCTCCCTTGGGTCCAGGTTGATGGACCATGCATAGGTATCTTCAGATGCTCCAGTGCAGTAGGCATTCATGCAAACCCCAGGGGTGGGAAATCAGGGCCAACTCTTTGGAGGGCAACTTAATAGGATCCATCACATTGCAAATATCTAGATCCTTCCACTTAGCAATTGTACTTCTAGGAGTCTGTGAGCAGATATGTTCATTCCTGTGTTGAGAGAATATAAACATGGTTTTCATTACAATGTTATTTATGGTAGCAAAAGGCCATATCACAACCCCATTGTCCATCAGTAGAGGAGCAGGTAAAAGCAAAGTATGAGACCAAAAGATCTATGGAAGTTGTATCCATGGCAAAGGATAGTGATAAAGGTCTTATATATTGATAAGGGAAGTGACCAGGACATACTGTCATGTGGGAGAAAAAAAAAAGCAAGGTATAGAATAGTATTCTGTTGGTATAAAAAAAATGGGGGGATATAAGCACATTTGTCTATTTCTGGGTAGAATCCTTCTGCAAAGTGATGAAATGATTTGCTACCAAGGAAAAAATGGTGTGGGTGAGGGTGAGAGGTGAGAGGTTATTTCAAGATACACATTACATGAACAACTATAGTATAAAATTATAACCAGGCACACACTCGAAGCTGGCTTTGCCAAGGGCAATGTGGTGCCGAAGTTTTGGGGTTGTCTCGGACTTTTTTCTGCTCAAGCATGTTGGAGGTGGTACTTGGCTGTCCCTGTTCTGTGAAAGCAGCTTTGTTCCTGCTTAGGTAGCTTTAAGTCCTGGATCCTTCTTTTCCTACTGGAGATGGTTAATTTGTTTTTTCTGAGAATGAGCCCTGAGTCATACTAATCTTTGCCCATCCCCACTTTTTTTGTAGCCCAAATACCTGCAAGGAGAAACTTTGGATGTTAAAGGAAACAGCTGTGCAGAAAACCAAGGTTTGGGGGACAGTATGCAAACTCTGATGCCAGGCAGGGCATGATAACCAGTGAGGAATCCGTTGTCATGGAAACTGCAGCTTGGAAGGGAGGGGAAGAAGCTCCTGCTTTGGGCAAGTACCAGGGTCCATGGAGATGCCTCTGAGGGGCAGATTCACAAGCAAGAGGAGTCCAGTATTATCAAATGATGTGAGAACTCAAAAAAGAGGCTGGAATTCATGGTTTCTATGTGAATTGTGTCAATTGTTAAGTGCTGGCCATTCATTCAAAGCTTATTAACAATAAAAACACTGTGTAAGTCCATCAAACTCCTCTGTCAGCTGAATCAGGCCCAAACATGGCCAGACATGACCTCTGTTTTGCGGACTCGAGGACAATTGGAAGTTAATCTAGCTCTTTCCTACCCTAGCAGCCAGGAACACACAGGTCTCACTTATTGTCCTACAAGAAGAGCTG